>WBMV01006288.1:468668-669677 GCA_013396655.1 Campylorhamphus procurvoides | reverse complement strand
GGGGGGGGAAGGGTGTGTGTGTTTGTTTATATTTTTTAGTTAGGGTTAGTTGTTTTCTTTTTTCTTTAATGAAGAGCTAAATGTTACATACCAATTAATACAAGACCTGTGACTGCTTCTGTAACAGTGTTTGACACTTTCTATGACCCCAAAAGCAAATAGCTAACGTTAGCTATTATTTGTTAGATATTATTTCTTACAAGAAATAATAATTAAAAAAAAAGCATTCAAAACTTTTGAGGAGAGTCAACAGAAAACTGACCATTCTTGATCAGACAGCAGAAGATAATGCCATAAGAGATATATTTGACTGAGGAACTATATTTTTTTAAAGGATCATGCTGTGTATATAGGTATCAAGGCTATCTCAATGCAGATTTTGATGTAAAAGTAGAATCTGCAATTAAGCCTATCTGTAAGTTCATTTTTCAGCTTCCTACATGGAAAACAGGAGAATTCTCATAAAATAACCAACTGACAATAACAGTTGATTTTTTGAGCCAAACTGCCTAGGAGTTCTACACTGACGATGGCCATTTTTGCCTTCGAGCTGAATTTGACTTCTGGTCACTTAAGTGTCCCTTCAGTATTGGGTCTAACTTCTCTGACCAGGGGTAGGTGCCTGCTTATATGGAGGCCCTTCTCTAAGTAAAATCCCCAGCTCCAGCTGACAGCATCCTGAATGATCAGACTCCTCAGTGGAGGAATGGGAATGGGACTGGTGCCATGGTCAGTTCTGCTCCCTAATCACATCCCAGAATTTCCCCACCATTTGACTCCTCAACAATTGCAGCTTGGGCTGGCAAAAAAGGAAAAAAAAAAAAAAAGAAAAAAGAGCAAAAGAAAAAAGGAAAAATAAAAATAGGAACTTGGTGTGTCAGGCAAGTTAAAATCTTCCTTCTAAGCCATCATTACCAACAATCTCAGCCATTGTTCTATAATGAGGTTTGATGTTTTAAACTACAAAGACACACATTTAAGATATAGAAGAGTGTTGCTGGGTTTTGTGTGTTTTTATTTTAATTCTATAAATTGTTTTTCTTTATTTGATATAAATCTGAAGGCAGGAACTCATTCTAGATACACAAGTGCATGCAGTATGTACATATCAAAAGGAATTAATCTATACAGGTATAGATAAAAGAAGCAGGAATGATTGTATATAGGTAGTGGATATGAGAAAGAGAAGACAAAAGGAAAGGAAGAAGTCAAATATAAATAAAAGAGAATATGAAACAACTATTGTATTATGTTAATACTATGGGAAATTAAAGTACTTTAAGATCCTCAGATGGAGGATCTTAAGTATAAAACTTCTTTTTATTTAAAATTTGAGTTGAGTCAATGCAGTCTAGAAGCAGCTTTTAAATATGATTGTATGAGACTATGGACACAATTTCTGCCAGGTAGCATGAATTTCAGTATATTGCTGTGTTATTAAAAGCAACCAGCAGTGTGAACCTGCTGTATTATTAACTTGTTACATTAGCCTTAATAGTTAATCCAGTATTCATATTCATATTGTGGACTCTTCTAAGTGAGAGTAACAGCTTTCTAAATGCTTTTAAGATTTCCAGGAATAAAATGAAAGCATGTTTAAGTACTTGTTGGAAATTGTGTACAGAATTCTGAATAAGGGAGTTATAGCATTGTATCAGGACCCTTAAAAGATTCAGCTGAGAAATAAATTATGTAAACAATGCAATATGTGTGTGTGTCTACAGCTGTATATCAATATCACCTATATCTATGTATACAAATATCCTATCCTTTTCTGTCAGTCTGGAATGTGTTATACTGGAGACACTGAACCTTTCAAAAGAAATGCAAGACATGTTTTTAGTGTTGTTTCAAAATTCAGAAGCAAAACAAAAACTGGATAAATACTTCATTACATTTTATAAACAATCTGCCTCCTGATAATTATTATGGAGCAACTTTTCATTCTTTTTAATGAAGTCTGACTCTGAATGCATCTGTGGAAAATTAATTTTGGGGAAAGAATTCAGTTCAGAGTAGTGCATCCTGAATAAGATTGTTAAAACCCACATAGTGCCTGCCGTTACAGAGAGATGGTCCAGCGACGACGGACGAGTTGAGGGCAGTTGTCAGTCAGGGGCTGCAAGAACAATCTACCTCTACCCCTCAGTTTTGAAGGAAGTTGTACTAGAGCTACACTAAGGCCCCACATTCAGCTTGGCCATGGGTTCAGATTGGATTTCCTCTCTGCAGCTGCTCCACACTCCGCTTGAACAAAGTCCAGACATCTGGGTTTAATGTGAGCAGACTGGATTTCAAGCTTAGTTCTTCCCTTTGTCTGTGTGTGTATGAGTATGTGTGTGTGTGAAATAATCTTTCTACAGTAATTTATTGCTTTCCTAAATCTTTCATTAATTTTGTATCCTTACAATTTCCTTACAATTTATTGTGGTATGAGGTATAAAATCAGTAAAGAGCTTTGTATCCTGCTCTGCCTTCAGAACATACTATTCTTTGTATTGTCCAGAAAACAGATTGAAGTTCTAACTGAAATAGTGTTAATCATCAATATTTTTTTACAACTTATTCTAACTTAGGTGTTTTGGGTGCATAAATCCCACAGCTGAAGACTTTTTTTTTTCCCCAAAAGAAAGGAGTATGTAGGAAAAAAATAATTTATAGCATCATAAAGTTTTATTTTTGACCTCTGTCTCTTGGCAGTGCTATATCTTCCCCTCCATTTATGATGTTCTATGTTTTATATAGATTGGGCACAATATTAAACCTCACGTGAGAGAATGGAAGAGGAAAAAACCTGAGGGAGTAAATACCTGGTTTGCTTATCATGCCTCCCAGTTTGATTTTGGTAGGTTCCGGAGAACACAGGTGGAGGATACTGAATTATAGCAAATAAAAGACTTAAACATAACAAAGCTACCTGAGGGTTTGGCTGAAGTCCCTGTGCAAACTGTGATTAACTGAATACCTGCCCTGGAATGCTGGTTTGGCAAGAGGTTATACACACATGAATGAATCTGTCTGCATACTTAGACACTGCAGTTAAATGTCTTTCTCAAAAAAAAAAAAGTGCTATTTTCAAAATTGTTGAATATATTTTGAGTCTGTCTGTTTTGATTTAAGCTCCTCATCCTCAGAAGAAAAGTAAAGAGATGAGTGTCCCACATGTATAAGAAAGTGTGAAGAAGAAAAGAAGCAGCAGTCAAGGACTTGTTTGGGTGCATGAAGGCAGCCAGGCAGGCTTTATTCCTAAAAATCAGTGTTCCTCTGGGAAATGGAGGCTAATCTTTCTAGTGTGAAGTGATGAAGGTCTATTGATACAAATTTACCTGAGCTTATATCTCAAAACCAACAGGACCAGCAGTGAATAATTGGTCTCATAATGATGGCACTTAGAAAATACACTGAATATACTTATAACACATACAGTGAACTAAAAATAAAACCAGAATTTTCAGATGATCTTAAGGAAGCTGAAAATCGGTGGTTTGTGAGCACCTGAGGGTTTGCCTTAGTGGAAAGTCAGACTGGCATATTGGTAAAAATCTGTTCCTGCTGTAGTTATGCACCTGGTGCAGACACACCCTTACTTACACTCACGGCCCCCTTTGAAGGACTAAGTATAAACTACATTTGTAATTTATTGTAAGGTAAGTTAATCCAGTCTTAAGATGGCTAGACAATGATTATGTGTTAGTGTCTATTAGACAGGTTTCTATGTGATTTAGAGCTGCATATCATTGTGGGGGGGCATGGTACAATCAGAGGGGAAAAGTTATTGCTTGTTAATAAAAAGCTTGCCCTCTGAGTATATTTTCTGTCTTATGCTGCTTTCCATGCATATTTCCATATATATATTACTAACAATTTGGATCTCGGACATTAACCCTACATCTGCAGGGTAAGTCCAAAGCCATTTTACTCTATTTCCCTTCTTCCATCAGAAAGGGTCAGAGACTATCTGAACATTTCTGTTTGGGTACATTTCCAGCTGGGAACATCATGCTAAGTGTGTCCTGCACAGAAGAGCATGCTCTGGTCCTGGTTGCCTCTGGCTCATATGATGTGAGATGGTTAGAAGTTTCTTCTGTCTTTCCTTGTGCAGACAGGTCGTGCATGAACTTGCAGCAGAGAGGGACCTCGCCCTTGATTTATAATCAAGTCATGAGCTCATCTATGCTCTAAAAGAGTCTATTGTCCAAACCTTATTGCTTTTTCTCCAGGAAAGTTTTGCCACTGTGTAGAGAATGGGCCCCAAACAGTTTTTCCTCTCCCACATTTACATTATTTCTGACTCTTCCCTGATTTGAATCTTTTTATATCCTCTCCCTTTTCTCCTAATTTTCCTGGAAATTCAAGGCTTCTCAACAGCATTTAATTTTGCCCACACCAGCATGTTGCAGGGGTCTGGTACTTGCTGCTGTTGGAGGGGTGAGAAGAAACATTTGCCCCAATGCTGCTGCATCAAATAACCGTTTTGGTTTTTTTGTGGTTTTTTTTGTTTTTGTTTTGGTTTTGTGGGGTTTTTTTGTTGTTGTTTGGTTGGTTGTTTTTTTTGTGGAGGGGAAGCATCACAAAATATGCTTTTTTTCTGATCTATGTGGGGACAGTAGTCATGTGACAGCTGAGTGAGTCCAGCTGTTCACTCCCTTTGGCAGGTGTCTTTAAAATCAGCCTCACTAGGAGGTCATCACGTTCATGTGACAGCTGCTGCAGAATCGTTTACTTCTGCATACCCCACTCGACAACATCCCTGTGAACCGCTGTGATTTTTTTTTTTTATTGTTTCAAGATTTTCCTAAAGATTTCTGGTCATCCTTAATTTTTTATTACAATGGGCAATGAAATCTCCCCGTATAGTTGCATAGCATCCCTACTCTCCACATACAGTTGCACACCATACACAGTGAACCCCCATATAGCAATTAAATTCAGTCACTTGGTGGAAAATGGCCAGTTCATTTTGCTTCTACTTGTTTTGAAAAATAAAACTCCCCCCCTCCTTCATCTGAATAGGCAAGATTGACATAAAAAAGTACTTCAAGAGCTGAACTCGTCTACTGAACACAAATACAGTGAATTTCTGTATATCTTTAAATGTTTTATATGTCCTAGTCATATATAATTTATTGTGTTGTGAAGCTGAGCCCTTCTTTGAATGAAAATTTTACTGTCGGAGCCTGGGGTACTTTAGTCTGATGATTTAAAACTCTCAATGCACTCGTAGCAAATAGCACTTTTTATTACAACGTGTTTGTCCAAGAGGTCAACTTTCAGCACAGCAGGATTTCTTCCCACTGTAGAATTATTTCTGATGGCAAGACATCTCCCATCTTAATTCATCTAGTGCTGAATGCAGTAGCCAACACTTTCTTAGAAACTCATTAGACTGAACCTGTCATGCACTAGAAAAGTGTGGAAGCTTCACCTTTTCTTATGCAAGCATCCTTGCTAGAAGATTATACAGCATGTTAAATGCTGTATGCCTGCTTACACCTCTTTGGTTTTAAGATTTCATTTATAGTTCTGCTCCAGTATTTCATTTTCTCAGAGATGATGTTGAATCTAAGCTGCCTTGTAATGATGTTAAATTCATTTTAGAGATGAGTAAATGTGACTAAAATTATTTGCAAGTTTTCTGTGAAATATTGTAAACTGAGCAGGGCCTAGATTAAAAGACAAGCTTGAGTTTAAAGGTAATGTGATTAATTTCCTCAGTCAAAACCAGCTAGATAGTTTTCATGCTTAGGTTGATACAGGATAGATGCCCTATTACACCCATTTACAGTCTCCATCCCTTTGCACAGCCCCTGCTGAGCCTATTAAGTTGGTATCAAGTCAACTTGTCCCTTAGTGATAGTACACAAACTCTGAGAGTGCTGCAGAATTCTGCATCTGTCCTTTTACCTGTCACTTCAGCCTCCTTTTACTGATGTTAAAAGAAATCTTTACTGTCAGTCATATAACCAATTCACTTTGTTCACAGGCTGTGACAACCTTGTTGTGTTTCTCCCACCACAGAACCGACTTCTGTGAATTAGTATTCTCAAAATTTAGACTAGCTCATTAGTCTGAATAAATTTGAAAGGTTGCTGTTCACATTTTTTTTTAAATGCAGCTCAGCTTTACTTGGATAGAATTTAGGCATCTTTAGGAAAAAAAAAAAGAAAAAAAAAAAAAAGAAAAAAAAAAACAAACACAAAAAACCTCAGCCCAGCTCCCAAGTATCCACTTTATGATTTCACAGCTAAAAGGTCTTTCAGTGGCTTCATTTGAGCTAATATAAATTAAACCAAATCTTCCAAGTTTTTTCCAGTCCTCTACCTTTATTTTCTTTTCCCTTCCTTCCTTCCTTCCTTCCTTCCTTCCTTCCTTCCTTCCTTCCTTCCTTCCTTCCGTCTTTCTTTTTCTTTTTTTTAATTTATTTTGGTAAAATTGAAAAATTGATTACTCTTCCAGAAAAAAACCCAGAAGTTCAAATGCCAATCTCAACCATCTTTTTGGCTATGTCCACCAGATTAGTTTGTGTCCACATTATCACCGAAAATATAGAATAAGTTTTCTCCCTCAACTGATGAAGTTTAACCACACCTACCAATTCTGTATAAATGACTCTCAGTGCATTGAAATGAAATTAAGAAAATCTTTTCCCCTAAAAAATTGCCTATGATTAAGCAAAGAAACCACCACTTTTGCTCTTATTCTCAAAGTCCTATCAGTGAAAGCACTTATTTCTCTACTTTCATGAAATCATTAAGGTATTTTCACTCCATCCTGTCATTTCTTTTTAAAGGTTGAAGACCATGTACTGGTAGACATGACAGAAGATGCATCTGGTCTGCCCCAGTATGATCCTCATATGATGCAAGAATATGTGACCACAGAGACCCAAAGAGTTCAGTGTATTGAGTGCACTGCTGTTGTTCTGTCTTTAGAGAAATTCTCAAGCACCTGTGACAAGATGGTATCAGGGTACAATTTTGGATTGTGTTGGCTTTCCAGGACATTATTATTAGGACACTATTAGGGACAGAGAAGTTGTTTTCCAGGAACAATAATCTATACAGTAATTTGTATCAGTACAGTACTTTTCACAGGAGGATTTCAATGTTATATAAACAAATTAAATGTAGAAGGAAATGATGAAGATGATGATACTTAGCTGGATTTTGAAAAATGAAGTACAGGAGACCAAGTCTTTTCCATTCAAATTCCTTTCTTGTTGCTGAAATTCCACAAATATCACTGAGTTACCCCAGCAGTATAAAAATCCAGTCTGGAATCCAGGGAGGTTGAGTAATTTACCCAAGATCACATCACTAACACCTGAGCTTCCGAGTAGAGACTAGAGGTCCTCAGAGTTTCACCTAAAAAGGGCTAATGACGACATCACCATTAGCTGTAAAATATAAATATAAAAATGTCTTTACATTAACATCAGCACCTTAAAACTAAAATGAGAGAACTTGGCCAAAGAGGTCTGATAAAACTGACTACGGAGTCAGGGTGGAAAAATATAAATCAATTGGATGAAATGATCCTTTGTTACAGACTAGAGAAGAACTTTGCCTGTGTCTCAAGAAATGGAGAATTACGCTAGACATTCAGTGAACCAGAGATACTCTCAACAGTTCAGGGTGGATATAGCTGTGCAATGGAGCAGAACAGATTAAAAATCCCAATCTAAGGAAGCATTAATATATAAAACTGCAAGAGAAAGACAGGATGTGATAGAAATAATGTGATGGTGCTTTTAGTATGCATTTGCTAGGTTCAGAATCTTCATTTCTTAACTTTTCAGTTTTCTCGATTCTTCCCCTAGTGTGTGACAATAATGTTGCTTCTTCTTGCAATATCAATGGCTTCTTCTGACACCACCAACTCATTGTGCCAGGAGCCACAGACATCCAACAATTCCTAACTTGGCTTCATAGAGCAGAAGAGGTCAGTCATGTGGAATATAATTTGTTCAATATTTATGTTTTGGTTTGTTTACATAGACCTACAGTAAGTACTGCGTGAGAAAGAGACAGACAGAAATAACACAAGGTGATATTTTCTTTTGGGATTGCAGTGCAACAAGTCTGCCCTTTCAAGGAATTTCTGCTGAAGATTAGGGCATTGCTTTCTTTCTTCAGAATATTGCATAGAAAAGTAGCTGAAACTCACTGGTCAACCACGTGAATGACTGTCTTCCTACAGAAAAGGAGTACAGAGTCTCTTTTTTGCTTTTGACACTATATCTACCGTTTTCTTTCTCCTTCACCCTTCCTTTTCTCCCAGATACTCTTAAGCATTCGTTCCTCCACATCTTAAGTGCACTGTCCTCTTTTTCACATATTAGGTGTTCTGTCTTTTGATCTTAGTCAGAATGGTGGCCATAAAACCTAATAGGGAAAATTCTGGAAATCACTAGAAAACAGCTCCTTGACCGTAGTTTTTCTGTCTTATTTGCTCATTTGTGTATAGGTTTGAGAAAAATATTGATACTGAATTGGTTATAGTAACTGTATTCTCACCTTTTTTTATTTCTTTTTTTAATTCATTTTGCCTGAAATTTTTCCTACTTAGGTAATAGCATTTAGGTTCTTTTTCTCTTCTTTCTCTCTTTGCTATCCCATCTTTGCTTTCTGGCCAATTTTCTCATCAACCCTGGCTGCCATCCCCCAGTAAATTCTGGACATCATCAGAACAGATGCTTAGGAGTGGATGGGATTTGTCTGTGCATATCAAGGCAAAAGGGTCTATGAATTTCTTTGTTGTGGCTGCAGTCATAACAAGGCCAAAATAGCCTGGGAAAGACCTCCTCTTTTGGATTTGCCTTAGATAGTCTTATCTGGTTTGTTTCCTCTTCTTTTTTTTTCTGCTTAGCTTTGAATCTTTGTTTCTTCCTTTCCCTTCTCATTTTCTCTCTCTGTATTTCATGCCCAATTAATCTGGTTCTCTCCAGCACACTTTTACAGGAAGGAAGGTTCATGAAAAGAATTTCCAGAAGAAAACTGAGCCAATTTCCCTGGTAACTACCAAAAGCAAGTGAAAATGACAAACGGATTGACTACAGTGGATTGATTGATACTGATTTATAGCTGAAAATTAGATCAAGTGCGTCCACATATACTTTCTCCAGGGACTAAAACTGAGGCAGACTGCTTCTGTCAGCAATCTTTTACAATGAAGCTAACTCTCATCACGTCACCTCATCTCTCCGTTTCCAGCCCTCTCTTCTGCTTAAATAAAGATAGTTGTTAAAATACAAGTGCTTGCTGCCTTATCCCAGACACATAACATGGTTTTGAAGATACATATGGCTTATGTTTTATCATGCAATACTGGTCAGTTTTCTATACATTCTGGAATCACTGCTCAACTGTGCACTCCTGCACCTCCCCCTTAACATGCCTGTGTCTGCCATGTGTCCTCAGGTGGCTTTGCACATCAGCTTCCTCCTACTCAATGTTTCCCTCCTGGATTTTACTGTTTTACTACTGAATGGTGAAGGAGAACTAGCAGGACCTATTTATCCTACATGTGATCTGGAAATCTTTATTTATGATGGAAACTCTTTTTCACTCATGTGTACATGTTCCTACTGTCCTTTTTAGGGCACTTGAATAATTTGAGTTTGGAGGGCAATGCTTATGCCTAAATCTGCTACCTTAATCAACTCATTCTTGAGTTAAGTAGAATAACTAGTAACATCAGCATGTCCTAACCGACCTAGACTTCCATAGGACAAAAGGACTGAAAGATATTCATAGAAAATAGGGAAAAGTTACAAAACCTGCTGTTACAAATTTAAAAGCTTGTTTCAAAACTTTGAGACAATAGGAAAGGGAAGGGTTCAGTTCTTTATAACATATTACAATCCCTGTGTTAGAAGAACTTTTATGACTTCTGTTTCTGGAGAAAACTCACACATCCGGGAGACACAGGGTGCTGACACTGTCGCCAGTCCATGGAAAGGACTGCTCCTGTGCTGTTCTGAAGAGAGCAGCCTCTGTGGCTACCTCACCTCTGCAATTCTCAAAGTCATTTCTGGGCTAAACTCAAATTGCTTTCCTAAGGAAAAACAGAAGGAAGGCCTGGTATTTGAATATATGCTCTCCTGTATGTCACTTTATTTTGGGCCGGCTCTGACAATCTCCGTCTCTGGCTTTCATTCATGCCATGTGGTTAGGGATCCAAAAAAGAACAGACTACAGATCCTTACAATCTTACAATCTTTCCCATGGTCCTTCACAGTAAGGCCCAGATGTTGCTTACTGACATTGGCGGCTGGATTTTGCCAGAAATTTTGCTGGGGTAAGCTGAGGCTACATTTGGCAGACAGATGACAATGAGGAGCAAGGTTCAAGGAGCAGATTAAGGGTTCATTCCAGGACTCACCTCAATCAGGTAAGTGGTGTGCTGTTACAAAACCCAGAGAGCAATTGTTTACTCAAAATCTACTAGGGAAGCTCTGTCAGGAAAAAAAGCTGAACTCAAACATCTCAGGTTCTGGGTTAAATGTAAATATGGAAAATTCTTTCTCCTCTAAGCTGATCACATTATTGGAATAGCAGGGTTGACAGGCAAAATTGGTATTAGGAAGCAGGCATTTTCTGTGAGCTATTGAGTCTTCACAAAGTCCATAGAAATTTTTATGCAGTCTTCATCAAATTGGATTGAGTATAATAAATATTTGCTTTATTATTTTAAACGTCTCAAATTCAAGGACTTTCTGGTTCCAAAAAATTGAACTCCATTGGCTAGCAGCAATCCTTGGACAATCAGGTCTTGTAACATACTGGCAGTAAATTTGTGGTGGGTTGACCCTGACTGGATGCCAGGTGCTCACCTCAACAGGAAAGGGGACAGAAAACATAAGAAAAGGCTCATGAGTTGAGATAAGGAGAGATCACTCACTGATTACTGTCATGGGCAGAACGTATTAGAGAAATTATATTAATTTATCACCAATCAGATCAGAGTAGGATAATGAGAACCAAAACCAAATCTTAAAAACACCTTCATCCCACTCATCTCTTCTTGCTGGGCTCAACTTCACTGCTGAATTCTCTACCTTCTCCTTCCCTCCAGACAAAGGGGGATGGGGAATAGGGGCTGTGGGCAGTAATCTCTACCTGCTTCTTCCTCCACAGTGGAAGGACTCTTCACACTCTTCCCCTGCTTCAGCATGGAATTACTCCCATGGGAGACAGTCCTTCAGAAAATTCTCCAATGTGGGTCCTTCCCATGGGTTTCAGTTTTTCATTAACTACTCCAGTATGAGATCTTTTCAACAGGGTGCAGTCCTTCAGGAACAGACTGCTTCAGCATAGGTCCCCCACAGGGTCACAAGTCCACACCCCACCTGCTCCAGTGTGGGGTGCTCCACAGACTGGAGGTGGATCTGTGCTCCACCATGGAACTCCGTGGGTTGGTTGCAGGGACACAGCTGCTTCACCATGGTGTTCACCAGGGGCTGTAGGGGAATCTCTGCTCTGACACCTGAGGCACCCTCTCCCCCTTCTTCTCCACTGTCCTGGGTGTCTGCAGAGATGTTTCTCACAGATCATCATTTCTCTCTTTGGCTGCAGTTGCACAGGTTTGTTTGTTTGGTTTCTTTTCTCCTTAAATACATTATCCCAGAGACTCTACCATTGTTGCTGATGGCCTTGGTCCTCAAGAGTGTCTGGTCTGTCTAAGCCGTCTGGTATTTGTTCGATCAGACATGGGCAAAGCTTCTAGTAACTTCTCACAGGAGCCACGCATTCAGTCCCACTACCAAAACCTTGCCACACAAACCCAACACTCAATTTCCCCTCAGGAGTAAGAAAGTGACAAACTTTAAAAGGGCACATTTTAAAACTATGAGGAAAATGGTTAACAGCAGGCTGAAGGGCAAAGTAAAAAACTTTAAAACCACAGAAACAGCCTGGAGGCTATTCAAGAACATTGTGTTAGAGGCACAGATGGTTTGTGTATCACTGAGAACAAAAACAAAGTAAAATGGTGAGAATAAAACTATGGTTAAGCAGAGAAGTACAGGGCTTTATTGAGGTTAAAAAGGCATCCTTTAAAAGCCGAAAGGCTTCCTGAACAACCTAGCCAGATCAGGCCATCAGTCATGTTGGTGAAAGGCAAGTTAGCAACGATAAGGGGAGTAAGGAAGTGGTCAGCTAAAAGCAATGAGGATCTGGTGAGTAAATATACAGAGTTATATGTACTCATGCCATGTGGTTCTGGCACATTAAAGTTTGCAACAGAAATATTTCATTGTCCTCTTGAGTTTCCCTTGAATTTCCACTAATTTTTTTAAGAAAAAATGCTATTATCCAGTCAGAGACATGACATTAGGAAACAAACAAAACAAAATGATTCTGCAAAGATGCTAGTGTAGCCTCAAATTTCTTGCCTGGCTTTCTTCCATCTCCATCTTCTTCTCTAGGCCTGCTCCACTGGCTGCATGTTTTTTGTCCTGGCCCTAAGGCAGGTCCTTTTGCTCTCATATATTCTGGGCTTGATTATTCACTGAGAGGTCTAAATTCTCCCTGTAACAAGCACTTTGAACAAACTCTACTTGGATATGTTGAAACACTTATTTGGTAACGGTGGTCCCAGTCAAAACAAGTGTGTTACCTGAATTTGTGTATATGCAAGAACTAAATTGCTGAGTAAATTAAGACCTTCAAATATGCGGAGAAACAATAAAATAAATTTTTTTTCAGCAATTTTTCTTCCCCTAGAAGACAGTAAAGGATGCTTTATGTGTTGTGTTAAAGACTGAGAGCTAAAAAATAGGACATTAAGTTAAGAAAGTCAAGTTTAGCAGTTATTGATGGTTTGCCAATGCAGTAACAGGTAATACAGGTAATATAATGGCAATTTATTAAGACCATTGGTCAACAGCAGCTGAACACAAGCCAGCAGTGTGCCCAGGTGGTCAAGAAGGCCACTGACATTCTGGCTTGTATCAGAAATAATGTGGTCAGCAGAACTAGAGCAGTGATGATCTTCCTGTATTGGGCACTCATGAGGCCACACTTTGGATCCTGTGTTCAGTTTTGTCCCCCTCACTACAAGACTGACATTGAGGTGCTGGTGCATGTCCAGAGAAGGGCAACATAGCTATTGAAGGATCTGGAACACAAGCCTAATGAGGAGCAGCTGAGGGAGCTGGTTTTGTGCCTGGATGAAAAGGAGCTCAGGGAGTACCTTATTGCTCTATAACTACCTGAAAGGAGGTTGTGGTGAGATGGGGGTCAGTATTATTTCCCAAGTTGTAAGTGATAAGACAAGAGGAAATGGCCTTAATTGTGCCAGTGGGGATTTGGATGGGAAATTAGAAAAATTTTCTTCACTGAAATGGTTGTCAAGCACCAGGACAGGCTGATCAGGGAAGAGGTAGAGTCACCATCCCTGGAAGTACTTAAAAAGATGGAGATTTGACACTTGGAAACATGGTTTAGCAGTGGGCTTGGCAGTGATGGGTTAGCAGCTGGACTTCATGATCTTAAAATTCTTTTCAAACCTAAACAACTCCATGTTTCTCTGAAATCTGTGGGTAGCAGTGTCTTCTCAGAACTAAATCTATGAAAAAGTTTAAATTTTAGTGACTTGTTCTAATGATTTCAGAAGAAAAGGTTTGTTTGAAATGGGCTGGAGAAGGAAGAAAAATGAGAAATAAGTGCAAGAAACATCACCTGAATGGAGAAGCTGAGGCTATCTATGCCAGGACATGACCAGAAAGGGATGAAAAAGATCAAAAAAGATTATTCTGTATCCATCCCACAGAACATGTCCTGAGATTGTGTTTGTCCTTTCCAGCACAGGTTTTTGAGAGGATATGCTGAGTACTCCCGATTGCTTCAGTCAACAGAATGTCTTCCAGAGAGATGGGAACAGTATCTGGAAGGACAGAGCACAGATTGTGTGTAGGGAAAGAGGGAACTGGGGAACAAGGTACGGTTCACCTAAGGAGGGGTTGTGAGAAAGGTTTGGTTTATATGGGAAGAGTTTTAATAAACTTTTAACACTGTTGACCTCCAAAACCCCTGTGTACTTCATTAATCAACCTGTACACAAACGAGAACTTTCAGAACATCTGGTGCCTTCCTGAAGATCTCCGGTGTATAGGAACTTCAGCCTTTAATTTCAAATCACTGTGAACTTTAGATCAAAAGTTAAGACTCAGATTCTGTGTCACTTGCAAAAAGAGAAATTTTTCATCTATGGCACTTAGAAAAGGATGGTTTTGGTTTTTTGTTTGTTTATTTTGGGAGGCGTTTTTGTTTTTAGAGTTTTTTGTTGCATTTTGTTTTGTTTTGTTTGCTTTTCTAGTTTAAAAGAAAAACTGCATGCCTCTAATCAGCCATGGCACATGCACACACATACACTGTTATATGTGAATTCTTCTCCAATGTTACTTTCTAAGAACCTTAGACACTTGAGTTTTATTAACACTTTGATAAAACATACATTTTCCTTGAAGAAAGTCAAGCCATGGGGATTTGTTAAAAATTCAGAAAAGGAAGATACTGTGAAAAGATTTAATTCAGTTACAGTAAGTAATACATTCTACTAATGTAATATGGACACAAAATAATGTTAGATCCCTTGAGAAATTAAGATAATATTATTTGATCCTTTTGAATGTATATAATTGTATTTATGTATGTGTCTCTATGTATATCTACATTTATGAAAATATTATTATGCATGTCCCTGTGTATGAATACATTTATAAAAAAAACCCCATGACCATAAATCAGCTCAACAGAAACTATAAAGTGGACTACTGTACATCTTTATTTAAAATGCACAGGATGCCAAGACAGAAAAAGCACTAAAAAAGAAATACATATTGTTTTTGAAGCTAAAGCATCAATATGGTTGTAATTTTAATGTTCCTTTCTGGAAAAAGGTCATCTTTGGCGAGGTCGGGTTTTTCTTAAGGTCATTTCACACTGAGATATCTGCCTGCTTTTGACATTTCATCTAGAAGAGGCACAACTATTCTGACACATGAAATGGGTTCTTTACAAACCCAATGGCTATTTCTATCAACATTTGTTATTCTTACACAAAAGGGGAATATGCATTGATTGCAAACAAGGCTTCGCATTTTTTGAGAATATTAATATATATATATATTTTGTGCTTAAAGGTACAGCAGTGTCCATCTGAAATAGAAACAGAAGGCAATGCTGTTCTCTAAAATACTGAAAGAAAATAACCCCATGGATGGCATCTTTTGCTCTTAAATAGAATTAAATAATTTTAAAGATGCTCAATGTTGTTGGTAAATCATCACACTGCTGTTCTCTAAAGCAGGAGGGCAGTACAATTCACTAAGCATTTGTGTAATCACTTTGTGATATTGACACAGAAAAAGCACAATAAAAATCTTTTTCTTTACATTTTGTGTGGGATTTTTAATTGTATATTCTTTTGCAAATTTCAGTTCCATCTAGCACTGAGTATGATATGAAAAATCTGTTGCCATATAAATCCCCCACCTTGGACCCCCATATTTTCAAGCCCCAGAATTATTATGTGTTTGTGGTATGACATCTATGTAATTAAAATAAACTCTGTCAGAGTAATTCAGACTCACAGGGGCAACTGAATTTTTCTGTAAGATGATCCAGGTTTCCACTGGCTGACCTTGGTCTAGTTTAACAGTGGTTCACAGAATTCCTTTACCAAAGAACATCACAGGGAAGATCATGGTTTGTCCTTGCTCCTTGTTTGCAGACAGCTCGATTAAGCCTTGGACAATCCAAAGCAGAAGCATTAGTTGATCATTCAGTAGTTAGGATTCGCTAACAGAGTGTTGTGACCAGTCACATGATGTTATATCTGTTCCCATATTGATGGTCTGTTCTTTATGAGCCATTGCTTTCTCCAAAAATGAATGCCATTTTATGGGAAAACAGGTTTTGTTTTCTGACTATATTCCTTTGGCAAGTGCTCAAATCTGCTGTTTGTGGATGTTTGTAGGAACATAGCTTTGCTCACATAAGTATTTGAGAACAGCTAATAATAAAGGACAAGAACAGGCTAAATCCGAAGCCCATTTTCTCATTTAACAAGCTGCAAGTGAACAATTTTTGTACTATTTCTACTGGCTCACTGATCTTGCAGCACCAGTAAATTCTGTGTGTTTGGAGGCAGTGCACTTCCCTACTTACTAAATGTGTCATATTTAACTTCTCTGCAGTATGAGGACGTATGGCAGATATTCACAGAAAACTACAGGTGCTGCTTTTCTGGACTGAAGCCATATGTCCATAGGGCATTGAAGAGGTTAACATCCAGGTGTAAGAGCTTTATTGTTGGAACACGTTCTTCATTGCTCCTAGATTTTGGCCTCAAATAAATGTCTTTAACATATTTTATTAAAATGTCATAATTAGATTTATTTTATGTACTGGGATCCAGAGCATGTCAGATCTGTGGATGACAGAAAAATGCTTCATCAGTTTTTGATGGCTTCATAGGACAGTAGGGCAATCCACTGCTATTTCCCACTAACATTTCTCTGTTTGAAAGCAGGACTTGAACATTCTCAGTTTATGCATTTACTGATAGAATGAAAGTGAAAACATTCTCATGTTATGCAGTGTTGCATTTGATTAGAAAATAATGCTTGGGGTGTGAAGTAATGTTAAGGAAACATTAAAGCACCCTCAAATCTGCCATTTTGTGCCTAGGGCTTTGTAGTTATCATTTGAAATGTGTGGCCTTTTTTTAATGGTTCCACAAGAGTAGCAACTGCTGTATAATACTACAAATAAAAATAATACTGAGGTGTAAGTAGTGGCTCTGATAGTTGTACTTACTCCCATATAAAGCCTGAAGTGGCAAATAGATAGTTTTCCAACTTCCAATAGCATCATCAGTACACTGTGTTTGGATAGACCATGGACCCGAGAAATGAAGAAACACAAAAAATAGCAGTTTGGATTATGCCAATGTGTATAAAAGTATAAATTTCAAGTGTCTCCATTTAAATATGTTGTACATATAGAATTTCGAATAAATAGGAGCAGGATGAGAGTATGTTCTATATCGGAAAAACTAAACAAATTCATGCACCATATTGATTCATGACATAGGACAGCCTGAAGCTACTTTCAGCAATCAAACTGGTTACACAGAGATTTTGGGGAACTGTCAGTTGATAACTAATGAAAACTTCATCTCTGGGCTTACATTTGTATTGAGACTTCATTATGCTGGTAGGTAATCTAGAAAGCAAAAAGAAAAATTATGCAATAGGGGTCTACAGATGTTTCACTTAATGAGAAGTAGAAACTATTTCATACCAGAATGGACTAAGCTTCTACCAGGCCAGTTTAACATTTCCTCCATACAGGTTTGAACAGTTGCCTCCTCTGGCTATAATCCCCACAGCTTCTATACTTCAAACAGCATAAGGGCTCTCAGCCTCACTGTAACAGTGTGAGATTGAATGCTGAAAGTTTGTCACATCAGAGAAATCCAGATTTATTTTTGCAAGGGTGAGTCCAACAATGGGTCATAGTTTTTCGAAGATAATTGAAAATATATGGATGTGATTCGCTTCCAAAAAGAGTTGATCAGATGTTTCACTGGGCAGAAGATGAACATACATGTTCATTTCCAAGGCAGCTGAACTCACTTCCAAGGGCAGTGGGCCCCATGCTATTTGCTTGCCTTTATTCTCCTGTCCCAACCAGTTAAGACCAAAATGTAAGAAAAGGGGAAAAAGGGTATGTATCTACTTGCATTGATTTGAATAGCAGGATGATAGTTATCTTCAGTCACTGAGGTGGGTGGGAACCTGACACTGAAAGAATTTGAGGAGGAAGTGCTGAGTGAGAAAATCACTGCCTAAGAGAAAGGTTGCATACTCGGCACATGGAAAATATGCACTCTGTAGGTGGGTATTTAGTAGACTAAAGTAAAAGAAAGAATATGCAGGAGGAGCATAATTGAAGAAAGATTACACAGGATAGAAGAAAGATGTGTCTGAAGTGACCAGATTTCTCCTGGAACTTTTGCATGGTCATTGTGAACTTTGCTGTTGCTAATGCATATTGATTTGTCTCTTGCTAGTGTACCACATGGGAGTTTTAGGCTTCCCTTACTCCTGCCTCTACAGCCTCCTATTGAAAGGAAGGAACAAAGGAATCATTCTGAATATCTTTCTCATCATAAGGCAATGATTCAGATTCCTTCTTCCATTTTCATCCTTTGTTGATTGAGTTGTCAAGCACCCAACCTTGGCAACCGAAGCTGAAATAAGCAATGTCTTCATAGCTTAGCCATGCTGTTTCAGTACCGAATAACTGAGCCTTATCGACTTCATGCTGGGTCCAACATTCAGCTGAGTTACTTTGGAATTTTATCACCAATTTTTTGTATCACACTCAGAAACTTCTTACCCACAATCAATTATAAACTTAAATTCTGTTTTTTCTAGAGACCTGTGGAAAGCAACCCCTGCTGAAGGAGTTCTGAGTATACCAACAAGTAGGTGCAATTAGCTGAGGCTGTTCTCAAGGACTGTGTCCTGCACGTTGCACTATAATATGTCATAAACTCTTGAAGTTTACTGGACATGAAATCTAGAACTATTGCTCTGATATAAACAGATTGATAATCCTATGGATGGCAATAGAAACAGTAGTAAAAATATTTTGGCATGCAAGGGCCTATGTCAGTATTGGATAGTCGTATGAAAATACTTGTGCTGCAAAGGCAGCATATACAGTGCTAGCTCTATTTCCAGGAGTGGATATAGAAGAAAGCCCTTAATGACATCTCCAAATTACTCATAAGCAGAATACTGAAACACAAAAACAATTGGAACAGATTCCTAGATCCAATGCATTCCCTAATACAGTGCTGGTTTATGAGCCAATTTTGTCCTTTAGCAGCTTGCAATAAACTGATAAAGTTGATAACCTCATAATTTTAGCCTTTTGGCCCAAGTGGGACTCACTTCTTTGATTCCTCAGTTCGTGATGCTTCAATTCATTGACAATAACAATAGGAAAACCTGATTCATTTTGCATAGCAGAAGGTGGAGAGGAGGACAAAGGCTAGGAAGAGAGAGGGGAAGGAATCCCTTTTCACTTGGCTGTCATCCATCTGAGATGTTTCTGGATCTGATGCCTCCAGTATGTTTGCCATCACAACTGTTTGATATTGCATGTTATAAAGGTGTATTTCCATTACTGCTCAAAGAAAAAAAAATCCCAAGGCTGTTTCTGGAACAATGTAAAATGTCTTTATGAGAAACATTCAGATGATCTTACAGTTTTGAAGTCATTATAGTAGAGAGACATGCTGTAGGGTCATAGATGCCTAATTTTTGCCATCCTTCTAGTCTCATCTGTTTATACAGTTCCTATGAATGTATTAATCACACAATTGAGGGCACAAAGGTTTTGCACATAATTTTAGCTGGATAACATTTTACTAAGTTATTAAAATCTGGACTCTTTTAGGGAAATCAGAAACTACCTATTATACCTCTTAGATCAAACATCACTCCTTCATTAATGTATTCTGGTTGTTTCTCCTAGTAAGGTATATATATATTTATCTCATCCTTTCATTACAGTTATGAGAGAGCACCGTAACAAACCACCTCTGGCACCTCATCTTGAATTGAAGAGAAATGACTAACTGTCAAGGGTCTACAGCTCTGCATTAACATTCTATCCCTGCATGTCCACACCTAACCTTATCTTATTTCTTGTTTATGTGGAGGAGTCTTTCATCTTTCCATAATTTTTTAAAATGGAAAGAAGAATAAGAAAAAAACACTCTACCATATCACTGATTTTCCCCCAGAAGTAGAAAGACTAACTGTTTTTACAACTTTTTTAGAAGCCACTATTAAAGCTACTAAGATATTCTGTATAGATTGGGTCAAACTGTCCTCTGGAGTAAACTTTCGGAAATAAAGTCATTTCAGCAAAGATGCATGACTTTCTAATAGGAAAGATCATAAACATTTACCGTCAGTTTGAATGTTATCTACCTGAAAATATTTTTTTTTTCTAAATCTATCCTAAAATATCCAAATTCTAAAGTGTGTGTATGATTAAGAACAATGGCCATTGACTATTGTTATTTATGACTGCTGACACTACTTATTTTTATCCAGTTACACATTCTGCATGAGTGAAAGAAAAAGCGCAAACTAAACTGAAGTTATGCTTTATTCAAAATGTTATTCATAGCTCATTGATAGGCAGTGTGAAAATTCAACATGAAAACAGGACTAATCCTCAAAACCTTAACTCAGACAAAATGATATGTTTAATCACATCACAAATACAAAACTAAGTTGTGCCTGTTAAGGAATTTGCACTTGTCTTTAACGTATCCTTTTCATCAGAGTTTGATGAAAAAAGACTAGAGACCTTTGAAAGCTACTCTGAGAAATAAAGTTTCCATATATCATGTTGCTGAAAAAAATACATATCAGACTCTATTTTAATGAAAGCACTAATTTCCTGTTGTTACAATAACAATTTTTTTTTATACCCTGCCATCATAGCTAAGGGCCATGAATTTCCTCAAGCTTTCTTCATTTTAACATTCATAGAGGGAAACCCTATTAAAATACATGGTGGAGGTGAGCTTACAGCCTTTTCCAGATATTGTTTTCCCTGCAATGAATGTACAATAAAATTGTCTGTAAGTGCTTTCAATAACTTTACATGTATTCGGAGAAACAATGTAAAAGTCTATGCTTTCATCTTAAGGTTTTCTTTAGAGGGGTTTGAAAGTTTAGGCTTCTGAATCATCAGAAGATGGGTCCCACAGCAAGAGGTCCAGACACTTTCATTTCATATTGTGTATGTTTTCATTAGGGGTGAAAGAGAGGCACCTTTATGTTTGTTAGGGTGGATTTTACCTGCCGATACTTCCATTGAAGTTTGTGGCCAGAGGCTGGTTGATTCACTTTGCCAGTAATGATGGCTTATTTGTGGTTATTGAATCATGTAAAAAAAAGTTATTGCTATTTTTAACATATTTTTTGCATGCCTGGCATTACTACCGAATTGCATTAACTGTGCTATTGAATCTACATATACAAGAAGCCTGTCTTATTTCAGCTGTAAAATGGGATATTGTTATGCTATAGCTGGGTTTGTACTTGTTTGTGGGCCTTCTACCAAGAATTGGGTCTGTGTGCATCCCATAAATAATCCATTATTATTATCATTGTATTAATGAAATTTTTTCCAAACAATCATAGATTTTAATAGAACAATTGCATGAGATACAATAATCTTTTTTTAAGTTTTATTGTATCACAAAATCTCCAGTAAAGTTAGCTTGTTTTCTTGAATACTTCCTTATTCATAAAATGAGTAGCCCTTATTTCTTATTTTACAAGATATGTGCTTGATCTTTTTTCCAGAAAAAAACAGAATCACAAGAAGCAAAATATTTTCTCAAACTATTTTTCTGAGATAAAGTTAGGGTAAAGACCACTTCTGCAGAACAAAAGTATGATGTACAGAAATATCTTTTTCAGCAGGGACAAACACAGTATCTTGTCTTTAGACAGAGGATATACTTAGTTTTAGGCTAAAATGTCTACTGTGAATTTGTATAAATGGATTTGTAGAGATATTTGATGTGAACCATGAAGTATAGGGTTTTCTGTTTGGGTTTTTTGGTCGGGTTTTTTGGTCACATTTGTTGCTTTCCTATTTAAAAGAAAATGTTCTGCTTTTTTTTTTTTTTTCTTTTCCTATGGATGACAAATTAACAGTCAGTCACTGAAGCCTGAATCTCTTTCCAGAGAAAGGGAAATGTTAAGCTAAACATTCTGGAAAATCAGTTTCTGGAAGCAGCTGAAGAACTTCAAATCTAGTTGATTCTTTTCATTTGATATTATATATCACAAAAGTCCATAAAAATCAGTATTAGGAAAAGGATTGTGTTAGAATTAGGACAAAAATATTGCAGCTTTGATTGTAAGTTCAATAAAATGTTTAATATTAACTGAAAATTTTGCTTTTGTTACCAATATTTTGTCTCTGTTTTTAATGAAAAACTAAGGATTTTCTTCTCCCTTTTAATTTCTCTAATTATTTACTTTTACTGCAAAGTAGCGAAACAGTGAGCAATTTGGGTGAAAATGCAAAGAAAATCTCATCAATGCTTTTTTATTTCTCTTCCAATGAGAGAAATGACAAAAATAAAACAAAACAAATCACAAGTAACCTGCTACATCATAGAACTGTAGAATCATAGACTCATCAAGGTTGGAAGAGACCTTTAATATCATCAAGTCCAACTATCAACCCAGCACTACCACTGTAACCCCTAAACCACTAAGATGTATCACCCAGCACCAGGTCTAGATGCCTTTTCAACACCTCCAGGGATGGTGACTCCACCACCTCCCTGGGCAACCCACTTCAATGCCTGATGACCCTAACAGTGAAATTTTCTTTTCTAATATCTAATCTGAATTTCTTCTGTCTCAGCTTTAGGTCATTTCCTCTGGTCCTCTCACTGCAGGCACAGTAGAAGGCACTGGCCCCCACCTCATTACAGCCTCCTTCCAGCAAATTCTAGAGAGCAATGAGGTTTCCCCTGAGCCTCCCCTTCTCAAGTCTAAACACACCCAGCACCCTTAGCCATTCTTCATAAGACATGTTTTCTAGACCTTCCAAAACCCTTCTTTGCTGGACACACTCAATATCTCAATGTCCTTTTCAAAGTGAGGTGCCCAGCACTGAATGCAACACTCGAGGTGTGGCCTCACCAGTGCCCAGTACAGGGGCACAGTCCCTTCCCTGGTTCTGCTGGCCACACTATTTCTGATGCAGGCCAGAAAACCATTGGCCTTCTTGACCACCTGAGCACACTGCCAGCTCATTTTTTAGCCAGCTTTTAACCAGCACTTTCCATGTACATGTTCCATGGCACATCTTTTCAGCCACTCTGCCCCAGTCCATAGCATTGCATGGCGTTATTGTGGTCAAAGTGTGGGATCCAGCACTTGGTCTTGTTGAATCCCAGGCTGTTGGTCTTGGCCCACCTTTCCTGCTAGTCCATCAGTTTTGTGAAAGACCAAACACAAAATTTAGCTCCAAATACAAATTTATTTTCTGTTGTTTTTCATAGATTTCTTTGCCAAATAGTAGATTACATGGAAATTTTTACAAAAGTATTGGGATGTAATTAAAGATGTAAATTGGGAATTCTGAGTCAGCTCTAGTCTTCAGTAGCTTTTAGATACCAAAGACCATTCTATTGTTTTCATTATTAGTTTTAACAGATGTACGGAGTAGAATACTGTTAATTTGCAACTATTGTCTTTTACTAAATAAGTTGTAGGGTTCTGCTCTGCTGTTTATAAAGTTCACTACAGTAAGCAGCAGTGACGTGAATATTCAGCTTCAGTTCTTGTGGTTTTTAATGGGAGTATTTTAACCTGTTACCAGAGCTCAGAAATGCTAGGCACTTCACGAAACAGCTAAAATAAATGACAAGAATCTGACCCCATTGGTTGTCATTTGCCTTTGGCAGGAGTTGCATCTTAGGATGCTTTTTAGAGTCTAGACAGCAGCACTGACCACCATTTTTTAACTTTTTTTTGTTGACAGTGTTTGGCCGTTGTTCTTCCTAGATACTGACCGTGCTATCACCAGCCATACATACGTCACATGTAGACAGGATCATTCCAGCACAAGCTTCAGGAAATTATATATTTATGCATTGCTCAGGAAACAAACTAGTGCAGAATGTTCTTGTCAACTTCATTTTGAAGCAATTTTCATTCAGAGAACAAATTCCATTCTAGGCATTGTTTGACATTAGTTATGGACAATCAAAATATTTATTGTGCATTAGCTAGTAAGTGAGTATAGCTTTTAAATTTATTTCTACATTGTTTCCTGGGTTTGGGTTGTTTGTTTTTTTTTTTGGTGTGGGGGGGGGGGGGGGGGGGGGTTTGTTTGGTTTTTTTCGATATTTGTGTCACAATTCTTATTTCCAGGTACTCAAAGACTACTTTAAGCAAACAAATTTCAGTCTGTCAATTGCTTGTGAACTATTCACACTGACTATTGGTTAATTATTGCTTCAAAATTATGACTGTCACTTAGACCATATAATTCTCCTTTTGCTCCTTCAAGTCAGTGGAAAGACCACTTCTGAAAATGGAGATTCTCATTAAAGTGCTTAATGTGGATGAAGAAGGTAACTAAACGCAGCATTTTGGTGTGCTTTTTCTTAAAAGCTATGAAGCTGAGTTCATTAAAGTCACAGTTTGGAGGGAACAATGCATTAAAATGTGGTGTAATTAACTTATATAGAATAAATAATTAAATATTCATAAAAGACCTCAACTTTGGCTCCCCCATCACTACCTTGCTTTTAAAGTACTTACTTTTTCATTTCCTTAGTCAACCTATAATCACTAGTATGGCTGCATGTGTGACAGGCAGTGGTTATAAGTAAGCCACTGTAGTTGTCATCAGCTTCAACTTGTTTTTCCTTCCATTAGGATTTCCTGATTATGCACTGAAAAGATATTTGATTGATGGTAGAATAGAAGACATTTGAAGAAAAAAAAAATTAAACTGAATTCATGCCAGTGGGGAGGGGAGCTGCCTCATTAACAAAATAACTGAGCTGTTAGTTAATTTTACTTGTTATTTGTCGAAAAGGACAAAAATCTTCCAATGAATTAATATTCTTCCCTCAAATGATTAAAATAACAACAAAAGGGTTTGTATCTTAGATGTATTTAGTAATTATGTCCCTGACACCTTTTTTCATATCATCCAAGGCAGATGTAAAAAAAAAAAAATAAAAACAACTGGTAATTTACAGAACATTGTAAGTGTCAGCTCTTCCTGATCACTTTTTCTCTGCCTCTCCCCCAGAAATTGCTTATTAGAAGCAATTTCTGCTAATTGATAATTAATACCTTTACCTTTGTTAAAAGCAGCTACTTGTGTACCAACACTTCCAGTTTGATACAATCAGTGTATTTTACTATTGATGTAAATACCGCATAAAATTAATAGTAAAAATATTCTTGCAATATAAATTTTACATTTCACTTTTTTTTTTTGTGGTATTCTACACTTTTTCTCTTCCTCTAAGTCTGGAAATATTTGAAACAAGAAACTGTTGAATCAATTTAGTAAATATCTTAACATTTAAAAATCATTAAGCATCTTGGACACGAGTGTAGAAGGGTGATACAAAAGATGTCAGTTCAAGCAGTGCAGTGAACTTTGGCTTCTTTTTTGTAGGCAAGTTCAGTAAAACTTAACTTTGCCATTAAAAATAGATGTTCTTTCCCTACCTAAGAAATTCCAATTTCACAAAAAAACCCAAATAAAACCAAACCAAACCAAAATATATTTTTGACATGTTCATTTCAAAGAGATTGGTATGTCTTCAGAGTAATAGATTTTTGACCACATGAACACAGGGCAAAAGTGTTATCTGAATGTTTCTACCCACAACACACCATTGGAAAATTACCCCAGAGCTTCCCTGCAACTTTATTCTTTCCCTCATACACATCTCCTTTCGAGGCTCAATTAAATCAGTCATACATAAATATGATTGAAGCAAAGAATGCCATTTTATTTACATAACATGACCTTATTCAGGATTTCAGTGATGAACAACTGTCAGATTGCTGAATCCAGAGAGAACTAACTCATGCTTTCAGCATTTGTTCTTATCTAATGCCTTATTTTGATACCCTTTTAGCAAAGAGAAACCCTTTGTGTAGGGATAGATTTGAGATAAACTAATATCGTGCTGTAACACAGCAGTGGGGTTTAGACATCCATTGCTACATGGATGCAACAGAGGTGTAAGGAGGGGGTGTGCTGGAGGAACTGCCCCAGTGCAGCCTGTCCTGGCTGACAGGACTGAGGCGTAGCCCAAGGTGTACAGTGCACCCTTATCTGATAGCCAAAACCCTAGTCATGGTTTGCTCCCTGACAAAGCACCTCTGTCCTTAGTATGTTAAAACACTATTAGTCTCCTTCTGGTCAAGAAGTGTCATTGAGCAGGAATGTCTTTGAAACACTGAGAACTGAGCCTGTGCCACGGCAAGAAAGATCTGAAGAAGCATCATAAGTTCTTGTCGTGAAATGTCA
The DNA here is from genome assembly GCA_013396655.1 of Campylorhamphus procurvoides. NCBI lineage: Eukaryota > Metazoa > Chordata > Aves > Passeriformes > Dendrocolaptidae > Campylorhamphus > Campylorhamphus procurvoides. The sequence continues at coordinate 643,542 of WBMV01006288.1, read as the reverse complement.
TGTGAACAACCAACCACATGCTGCATTCTCTGGGGTTTCTTCCAGCAAAGAAGAAAACATTTCTGTTTCCAAGAGTCAAATCTTGGACAACCATATCAAGGTCTACTTTGGATTCAAGTGCTGACAGGTAAAGAGAAAAGAATTTGTTTATGCAAGCCACTGCCTCAGGGTTCTGGAGACTGAGAACTAAAATAATTTCTTACTTCCACATGCAAGCGGACACCATGATTTCTGAACTAGGCATGTCAGCATAAACTGAAACAACTATTTTGGTTTCTTGACCCTCTACTCTGTTACCATCATCTCACTCTTGCAAAAAAATGAACATCAGTCTCTCACTATGCTCTGAGCCTTGATGTCATATAGGCATGCTGTCATCCACTCTGCAGTCATAGCAAAACGGACTTGATAGACATCAATATACAGAAGATATACAAGTCTATATCTTCTTCTCAGCCAGAGAAACCCATTCATCTGAATTTCACTAAAGAATTCTATTAGATGACATGGCCTTCTCAACATATAAAATTATTTACATTTTATTTGCATTTATCTGCACTTGCCATGCAGAAGTAGGAGGAAATAAGATGATTGTTTTTGTTTCTCCTAGCATAAGAATAACTATTATGGCTTGGCTTCTAAAGAACAATATACCTCACAACAGCAAGCAAAGAGAATTAAGGTTAAGTAGTAATGCAATATTCAACCATCCTTTTTTTTTTTTCTTTGTATTTTTGACATGTTTCACCATTATAGTTACTGCCTTCTCTGAACAGAAACAGAAATTAACTTGGCTCTCATTTTGGAGAACCAGTGAATAAGCCACCACTGGTGTATCAGAACCATTCTGTTTCCTGATGTACAGTAGCTAATACATACAAACAGTTGCTAAAGGACTGTAACTGGTTAATTTGGGTGGGTATTTTTCACACAAGACCTCATACTGCTCTTCAACCTGCTGAAATACGAAGTGCCAACTGGCATAACACCGTAAAACTCTGCTGCTAATATGAGACATATTAAGCCAAAAACACAAGCAAGTACTAGAAAGGAACATAAAGCAAACAGAAGGCAAATATCCATTTCAGAATAAAAGAAAATGATCAAATTACCAAAGCATTGATAAGACACAAGACAAAAATGAGAAAATTAAAACAAAAAAGAAAAAAACAACCAACCAAAAAAATCCTGATTACATCTTTTTGAAAGCTTAGTTGCAATATCCTTCTGTAAGCCCATACAATGAAATATGAAGACACGTGGCTTGCGCAAGGTACTTTTTACATCCTAATTCTGTGAGGTCATCATATTAGGGGCATTTAGGAATTTTCACAACTAGAGTTTGGCAGGATGCATTTTGCCTTTCTTTTCTTATACTCTGATGAATACAGTTTGCAAGTAAAAATCCAAACTTTATAAAGGAAGCTAAGTTGATATACATTTCAGAATCTTATTTTTTTTGTCTTCATCATTTTTCCCTTCTCTTATGTAAGCATACTTATCTTATTAAATAAAAAGTACCTTCAAATGAAAAAGGGAATTTTTAATTTCAAAATGTTGAGACAGGTTGTTTCAATTATTTTGGTTACATTTGTTCCTAATTTATTGGGAAACAGGAAATTAGTCAAAATCAATCTTTACTGCTTAGAGTTTTGGTTGCAGTGAACTGTCATTTTATGATGAAGATGTGTTACATAAAAAACCTTCTCAGACAGGTTATAAGAGAAGAAGAAAAGAAAAAAATATCCTTTTGCCCAGCATTGCACATTGAACAGTGACTCTTCTACCGCTTTGAATGCTTTATTTTCAGAAAGGTAAATATGCTATACATCAATACCACATTGTTCATGGAGGTGTTCTTTGGTTTAACACCTTGATTTTGTACTGATTTTTAAAATGAAAACCATTTCTGACAAAGTTGTTCTTTCCTAGCTTACCCTTCTGTCAACCATATGCACATTCAGAGAAGGCTTTTTGTGTAATGCCTTTTCCTCTTTTTTTCTTTTTAATCTGCAATCAAAATTCCAAAGAAGTGGACATTGATATTTGCCCCAGACTTGTGCCTGTAGGACACTTGAGAAGTGATTTGAGAGGTATCCACAGGCAGCTGATAGCAGAATTCTCTTCTAGAAGTGTCGAGCTCTGAAGTTTTGTTCTCTTTTCCACAGTTCCCAGTGCATGAGGTGTCCCCTGAATACTACTTTTGACTAAATAAATATTCTTTTGTTTGCTTTCTCTGCTCTGCTGTTTTCTACTCCTGCTCACATGTCCACAACATCTACCCAGGACACACAAGACTGTTTTCCTACACCAGGACTAGACAGAAGTGATACCAAGCATTAGATAAGATTAGTGTTTCAGTCTGTTAGTGATAGAGACTGAGCACAAACATGAGTAGTAGAGCTAGACACTACTTTTGTGGCCCCTTTCCAATGATTTCAAGGTCTGATTCAGGCTCTCATTCCCATTGCTGTCTGCTTCTGCTCCTAAGCATTTTACAGGTGTCTCTAGGTCTGCAGTAAGCACCAAAGATGTGACCAAAAGACATAGATAGCAAGAGTCCTCTGGGCCTGATCAGTTAAACTTCTCTTGATCCATGGGATCCCAGATCTCAGGAATATATATGTATAGACAGGATTATTTAAAATAGACCAAATAAATGGGCTTGTACAAAAATAGAGGTATAAATAAATAAATATACACACATTTCAATTTTGATTTTTCAAGAACAGTACTCTAGGAGTGCTTTACTTTTCAGACAGGACTTGACTATATGGAACTACAATGTGCAGTAGAATCAACTTTTTTTTTTATTTTATTTTATTCAGCCATTTTTTGCTCTTCTAGACAGAGGTCATGACCTCTCACCTCCTGTTTATTTCTTCCTATGTTGACCTTTCACTGAAGCACAGGGCTAATTTTTTGCTCCAGTGACCAAGAATAGGAATTTGTCACTTTATTCAAAATGGAATGAATACAGGTATGTCTGGCATTCTCAGCTGGGCTTAACCCTCTGCATGCTGAAAACAGTCAAATAGCCAAATGATCTCTATTAGGAAATATCTTTTCTGAAGTTGTGCTATTTTTTGTAACAAAAGAGTTTTGCTTCTTTTGTCTGAAAAAGGGTTTTTCTTTTTCTGTGCACAGCCGGGTACAGTGTTCTTTGTTGCAAGATACAATGAACTAAACAGAAGAAAATGACAGGTTAGAGGTCCATAGAAATTTGCAGTGGTTCTAAGGGAGAACTTTCATTAGTGTTAGGAAATAACCTCCATCTTAATTGTCTGCTTCACAAAGTTTTATGTGTTATCTTTGACTGAGAAAGAAATAACTAATTTCTTGAGTAAGATGCCAGTAATGAATTCTTATGGACTAATCTTAATAAGTATGTGCAAAGTAATCTATGCTTCTCATGTTGAGTTATAAAATAGAATTCTTTTCCTTATGCAAATACTTTCACTGGTACTTATCCACCTATTCAAATCTTCTGTGCACAGGGCTCCTTTCTCCATCTCTAAGTTCTGTAAAGGGAAAAGATGTCAGTGCATCCGTACAGGATTTGAAGTTACCGCTCAAGTCCTGTGTTAAAATAACAAAAGTGCCAGCAAAAAGCCAAAACAAAACAAGAAACCACAAACCAAACCAAACCAAACCAAAACTGGGTCTCAGGTGAGACACTCAGTAGATTCAAGCACTACCTGTCAAAATGAAATGAGTTGTTCCATGAGCAAGGGCCTTTCAGAGTGTGATTTTCTACAAACACATCCTTAGTACTTTTATGGTCTCACTGAATTTACTACTGTGTCCCTTTTCCTCTTGGTATCTGTATTACTATATTTTCAGTTCCTCATGATGTTTCCTGATCTTTTCTCCTAAATACACATTAGCATGGTTGCCTTCCCAGATCCTGTCATTACCTGACAAGTACACGCACGTGCCTTTTGGCCAGCCAGGGTGTGTGAGCTGGCTAGCCAAGAGAACAGCACTGCTGAGCTCATGGCACTGCCCCTCCTGCAATGAAAACACTCACAAAATTAATCTCACAAAACTTCTCAAGTATTGACATATCTGAGCACTTTACCACATTGATTTAATTTACTGAAATTAAGTTCAAAGAGGCAAGAGATAGGGAGAACAAGAAACATAAATGGCATGCTCCCATAGGCTTCCCAAACATCAGGAAACTAAGCTAAAAAATGGTCCAATGGCTTTGGACCTTGTTACACGTCATAGGCTAAACCAGTCCTGTGTTTTCATTCAGGACAGAGACCTTCCAATCCTGTTTCCAGTTATGTCAGTAATTCTGATCTCAGGAACATGAAGCAAGCATCATTTGAGATGATTTGGATAGCAATCTTGTCCCTTTCCATTAAAATCAGTAAAATACTATCACAATATAATTTTTCATATTTTTTAATAAACTTGAAAATACCTCTAAAATCTGCAAGTGTTCAGTATCTTCCAAGATCATCACAACTACATACAGGAAAGGACCAGAAAAGTGAATTGTAAGGTCAGCTATGTGGACTGGGATCTTCTCGTCAGAAGAGTGCACTTTTAGTGCACTACAAAGGAGAGCCAAGTTTTATGTGTTGCTTTTAAAATTAAAATTTCATATGCTGGGGGAGGTTCTGCAAATACATTCACTGAATGGGGAGTAACCCTCTTTCCAAAGTTCTGAGCTCAGTGCTGACAGCCTGGGCACACTTTGACTTCTCAACAGCCCCCTGAAAAAAAGAATGCTCTGAGCTGCTCAGTGCTGGGTCCATTTGTGAGTGGGTGTATGCTCTGGCGGCTAGAGGCAGCTTGTGGGATTTAGAAGCATTGCAGTTTGTTCACTTTCCAGTTCAAACCACTAAGTGACTGAAGATATTTCCAATTCTGTGAACATGGAAACACAGGTGTGGCTGAAGGGGAGTGATTACAGTTGTAGAGGCAATCATGTAAACCATAACAGTAACATTCCAGAGAGGCACAACCTACTTTTGTCTTTCAGTTAGCTGAAAAGTCCCTCCTTTATACTTTCCAAGGCAGAAAGCTAGCTCCTAACAATTGGCTCAAGTGTGATTTTCAGATTCACCTGAAGATTCCAAAATAAAATATTCATCTCCACAAGAGAAAAACAAGGATCCTAAAATCAAGATGAAAAAGTTTCAACTTTTCTCCAGCAAATAGAGCCTCCTGACAAGCACAAGTAACTATTTGGCAGAATAATGCCATGTACATTTAAGTACAACAGAATCTATTTACTGCAGTAGTTACTGGTGGTTAATACTACCCCACCTTTGAAAATTCTTCCTGCTCATCCTATGTAGGGTGTTTTATTCACAACTAGGAGCATATTCTTCCTGTTCTAGACATAAAACATCATGTCATTCAGTGTTTTCATTTCTCACCTCTCAAAGTGCAGAGTATGATGCCAAAGGAGTGGGAGTCGGTGAAGAATATATGCTTCTGGACCAGTAGACCCTTAATATCTTACAGCATTGTTATTGGGACTGCAATTCATCCAATTTGTTGACAAGGTAAGGAACCAGCTTTTGCAAGCTAGTGGAAGTTATGCTCACCTGTGCCAGGGCACCTATCTCTTTATTTGTTCCTCAGTAGCTCTATCTATTTTTAATAAATGATTCCTTCCTGTTGGAATAGGTATGTACATAGATTATTTTTTCTCACTGACCTACACTATTCATGGAGCTACTGTTAGAATTACTGTTAGCTGCTGGAATTACTGTTAGAAAGAGATCAGCAGCATCATCCTGCTTTGATTAGGGGCCGTGGCTCCTTTCCTGAAGTGTAAGGCTTTGTGCAAGTGGCAAAGAAGGGAGGCATCAGCATCATCATTTCTGCTAGTCCTGGAATTTGCATACTTAACTGCTTTTGTGGTGATCATTTAAATGTGATATGCTGAATGCTGAAGGGGAAAAAATTCACAACCTAAAGAGAACAGAACAAAATCCCTAAACAGCCCAGTACTACATTTTTCGTGCTTTACAGTGTTTTACATGGGAGTTTTTTCTCTGGGAGCATGCACATGCTCTGATTTTGATCTTTTAAAATTTCCACATCCCTTAGGTTGTATCCTTTCACTCCAGAATAACTCTTGTTGTGATAGATGAACTGGAACAAGTGTGGGCTTCCTCACAGCCACTTCCCGTCAAAGTGCCCTGTGCTAAGCAGCAAGCTGTGCAGTCAAATGGAAGGAAGCACAAAAGTCCACTTTTCCCTTATCCTTTCCCCATGGCAACCTGACCAAGAACAGTGACCCCCAGCAGCACAGCTGAGGCCTGAAACTGTGCTGAATTACTTAGAAAGAGCATCTCCTGACCCCAGCCATCAGAACCCAAAGAAAATATGTGACCTCTAACTGCAGAACCCCTTGTCCAACAATGCATTTGTACTGTACACAGCCAACATAGGTCAGACCTTTTCAGGAAGCTGACTTAATGATTCTCAAATCTAATTTAAAAAATGAACCAGTGAACCTAGAACTATTCAGCAGACAGGTTCTGCAATTAAAGGGATTTACATTAAGCAGTCAAAAACCCCATAGAAATATCACACCTCCTTGAATTAGGTATTGAAATCAAATATTTTTTTCTCATGGCTGACCTTTGTTAGTTACATGTAAACTGAACTGATGATGAGTCATTGAGCTAGCAAATTAGTACTCATACTTGTTGACAGGGTCAGGAAGAAATCTACCACATTTTTAAGCAAAAATAAAATCATCATGTAGGTATTGTCATATGTACTTCTTGTCCTTAATGACATTCAGAAACCATTGGCAACAAGAGTAAGTAAAACAGGACATTTTGGGGTTTTCACACTCTCTACCAAGTGTAGTCAGAAATTTAACAACATAAGCTTTGGTTAAAGAGTTATGACAATATCTATTTGTTGTGCTTTCAACCACATATGTGATAGAATTGACCTCATCAGTGGGCAGAGAAAGGACCAAACTCTCTAACTCTCTACCTTGGTTAATAACATTTTAATAACACTACAGCCCATTTTAGAATGCTTCTGCACAACCAGCTGTCTGGCTTGTGACAGTAAGGTCTACCAATAATTGATTACAAGAACACTGGTTCTATGATCAATGCTTAGGACCATATGAGCAATGTGGAGCACAGCTAAACAGGGTCCTGAATGCATTTTTGAGTCAGAGCACCATACAATTAACAACTCTAACAAATTTATATGACCAGCATTTTAATTCTACAATGAATCTCAAAGGTGGCTGTTTCACAGCCTTGTTTTAACATTTGCCAGTTCAGGCTACTCCAAAGATAATGCCCATTGGAATGCAGCTGATCTACACAAGGAACACCTTACTGTGGGCATCACAGGAATCCAGAAATGGTATGTGATTGAAATTTGGTTTGGCCATCCCAATTTCATACTTTCTTGTTGTATTCAAAGCATCCACATAGAGCTCCAGTGTGGAGAGCACAGTGCCTTAAATCAGTAGAAGAAACACAGTGCTATGGAAATATTTCAGATGAGAAACCAAGAACTAACAGATAAAAATATTTTCTGCTACAAATACACTTAATTTTTGCAGCAATTTCTCTTATGCCTATCTAGTTTCACCTTTTCTCTTCTGCTGAAGGCCTTTTGGCATTTGTGCTGGTCCTCTGAATCTAACTATTTTGCCTCTCTTCCAGTATGTTACCCAACTCTGTTGTTCCTTCCAGTATTTGGCATTTGTTTTGGAATTATGTTTGTCCATCTGTTATTTGTCGTTTTGGTGATGCGTTCTGCCGATTCCCATTTGTTCCTCTCAGCTTTCTCAACAATTTGAGCTTCTGAAGTGTTGTGGCATCAGTCAGCTCTATCTTGGCCCGGATGGTGTTTGTACAGAATGACAGAAAGATCAAAAAGTGGCCTAGATTGATGCTTCTTTTTCTTTAGGAATTGACAGATACACCTTTTTTCCAGTGGTCATTTCCACTAGCTGATTGCACTGGTTCAAGGAATGTGTGATACAAGGGGCTTTCATCTCTTTTGTATTCTGTTTTGCTCCTTCCATCTTTCTGGATGTTTGTAAGAAGTGTGAAACCATGAAAAAGGCTATAATGTTAGTACTTTTCTGCCACATGTTCCTTTCCATTTGTGAACACATTCACGTCCTTTATTAACTTTCCAGCAGACTTACTAGCCTGGTCTGGTCTAAGGAGAACAACTCCACTTGTTCCTACTGTTTTCCCCAATTATATCTTTTTTTATCCCTTAAACAATCCACAATGTCTTGCATGTGTTTGCAGAACATGACCTTTTCTTGGCATGACTTCATTTTTCAGCCTTAGAACATTATGTAGACAGAACTCCAAATTATGAGGCAGTTCATAAGTTGCCTGTGTACAGCAGTGTACCATGACTAAAGGGATACTCAGCTACTGATCAGTAACACAGGTTCTGTTTTTTTTCCCCACCACAGGTCTGAAAGCCCATTTTAAGTTTGCACAATGACCAGCCCTAATATACTGGCTTTATCAGTTATATCAGATGTGCAGAGCTTTTCTTGGCAGTCAGGCTCCAGGTAGGACCATGTCTCTCTTTATATATTTGTTTTGGATTTAGAATCATCCAATAAAACAGTCTTGCTAGAAAATTATGTTTCTTAGAAAAATAGAACATGCTCCTAGAAAACCTGACTTTTTATAAGTGAGCATTTAGTTTGTATCGGTGGTCCTTTGGCAGATCTGATGGTGTAGATGAATGAAGGACGCTTGCATCACTTTATTTTCAGCTTTTAAACGAGGCATTAGTTAAACTGTTTACTTTGTTGCATTGAACTAATGTAATTTCTGGACTCAACCCACTAAAAGCCATGTGAATTTTGCCAATAAGACACAGGTATTCAGCAGCACTTGTCAGAGTAGGCATGTCTTTGAATGGAAGGAGCTTCCCTTGTTTCCCTCTCTTTCCCTTCCCACTCCCAACCGGAAAGTTCCCAAGCTCACAGGTTTCATTACATAAATACTGGGTATTAAGACTAATTTATGAAAAGTTTATGATGTGGGTAGGGTGCTGGTTTTGATCCAATCAAAAAATCAGGAAGCCTCAATTAGTAAGGAAACCCTGAACAAAACACCCATGGTATGTACAGGTTGATTGGGGTTTATAGATAAGTGCTTTGCTTGGAGTATGCAAGCCCCTTCTGCTCCCAGAAATCCAAACCAATCCTGGGTCACACAGAACAAACACACTGTGTTCTCCACAGAGAACGGAGAAACTATCCCAGCATCTTTGGAGTCTTTCTGAAAATTTGATGCAATCAACTAGATCTCATGCAAGTGAGCTTGTCTGCCCTTGAGGTCTAGCAAAGGCAGGCGGAGAATGTTCAAGATGCTTTGGGATCATCTCACTGGCCAAGTGTGCCAGAATGCAGAGCGGTATCACACCAACATCACCATTATTATATAACAGGCATGAACATGACAGCAGGGATGAAAAGGAGTCTAAAACTACTATCAGCACTGCAAATCATCACCTCCTGATTGAAGCCACTTATCAATTGTTGCTCTTTAATATTTTGATTCTAGTCTAAAACTATAAAGGGTGTGCCCACAAAACACCCCTGGACACTCGAGACATGGAAAACATAAGTGTTAGGTAACACATTTACAATTGTAAGAAAAAGGTGTGAATAGTGCAGTAATTACAAATGTATGCAGTTAATTACAGTTTCAGCGTTGATCATAGAAGGTCCTTTGGTAACAAAATTAACATAGTGACTTTCAAAGGAAAGGCCAGGTATAACCAGACAATTGACCGTTCATTTTAACATGGTCAGCAGTCATTAAATCACATCTCATTCTTATTCTTGTAATACATCAGTCCAGAATTTGCTATCACAGTGAGAGATGTCAGCTTACGAAAGTACTAATCAGCTGATACATGCAAATATCATAATCACACACATTGCAACGTACAAGGAGAGCCACATTGTCTCGTTAGATGCTACTCTGGTGAGATGCACAAATGTAATAATTTTTCTCTGCAGGAGGCTGCTTACCTTATATCATCAGGTTACAAGATTTTACACTTTTAAAAATATTAAAACATTCCAGTTGTAGCCATGTCACATTTAAACAGCAACAGCAGCTGTGGGAGGATTACAGTCACAGCCTCCCATACTGCATGCAGGCTAAATTCAAAGGCTTGCTGGCTGTAAGCTAGTTAGAAGCAGTGAAAAAGTGGGATTTAACTTTGCTGTTTGGTAAAGGGGAAAATAGAGGAATCTCCACAGACTACTAGCTCTGTAAAGCACACATTGTTAGTCAAAAGAGAGAATAGCATTATAAACAAGAGAACATTCCTCTCTTTTTATTCCTGAGAGCTACAATTAAAGGATGCAAGTCATAAAACAGTGTATTATGTGATGCATTGTTTTTAATCTCGCAGCCTTGTTTTATATATCAGGTTCATATAATTTTTCAGACAGGAAAAGACTTGTTCCATAAAAATACAGAGTGCTGCATCTGAAATGTAAGTTCACGCACAAGCAAGGTATATATTGCAAAACCAGCAAACTAACTCACTTAATACACTAAACTTCAGGTTCTTCCTATATTATGTGAAATGGCTTGAAACAGGAGGCAGCTGCCAGGAAACATCACTGCTTCTTTGCTCAAGAGAGACAAGGGAAGGAAGAATGAAGAAAAAAAATTCCCTCGATGGATGCCACAATAGCATGTCTTTCATTATCGCCCTGTGTCAAGGCACTGTGTAATGTTCATTGTGCATGCATAGTAAATTACTATTTACCTGCCAGTGCCTTTGATAAGTCAGTCTTTTCTCCCTCTTTTCGTCCACACAGCATGGAACAGTGAAACCTCTTTGCCTATAATTCTTATTAAGGTGATACCTTTTCTGAATAAGAAAGTACACACTTCCAAAGGAGGCATTCTCTTGGGTTTTTAAGGGCCATTGTTTTTATTGTTTTCCTTTTATTTCTCCCACCCTGCTGTGTTTTAATGCTATAGTGACTTCTGTGTATACAACTCTCATATTGAAATGTCTGCCGCAGATATATGCAATATTAAAGAGTGCTTATGAATTTTTGACATCTAATTAGTCGCTACCCAGTTAACATGTCAAGACTCAGAGGGATTAGGGAGTCAGCCCTTTCTGAATAAGTTAAAGCTATGCCCTGTCCTTTTCATGTATTATTCTTTAATGTAGGTGGTGATTATTTTGCTGTGATTAATTGATGAAGCTCATTGGTCTGGCAAGTGTTACAGAATTCACCATTCCTCACTTTTATTTCTCTCTGTAGGGCTTTCCCACTTATTTGAAAGGAATTGGTTCTATTCGGTCTGTGAATCTTCATTGTCTTTCCTCAATACATGCACATTGGTTTCTCTTAAGATTTTATCTCTTTAATTTTATAATTTTTCTACTATAAAGGAAGAAGATAATAATGCTTGTTTTATTCTAAGTCACATGTTTCAAATTAGTTTTTAATGTGTTTTTTATTTTTTATTTTTGATATATAGTTTTAGACAAAATTACAGACATGTATTTTGAAGGATAAAAATAAATTTCATTTTTATTTTATTAATGCTTTTCAACATCCCCCACATTCAACAAGGTTTGGAGGATTTCAAGGTTTTCTGGTCCCTGACTACAAGCAATATTTCACCTAGGAATTTATTATTATTATTATTATTGTTATTATTTTAGCATTTAGAGTGGTTTCTTTTTTCTTACAGATGATATAATATTCTTTGTTGTCAGTTATGGTGAATTATATCAATTGTAGCATCCAAATGGAAGCCTTAATTATACAATCTCTGTTTTCCATGTGCATGTTCTTTTATAAAACGAACAAAAAAAAAAAGAATAAAAGGGAATGTTGAGGCAAATCTTTAAACACCTGTAGAAATCTAAGTGATGCATATTTAAAACAATGTGATCACTCATAAATTCAGCTGTGTGTCAAGGTTCCTGCTGACCTGTGGAGCACTCCAAAGGAATGTTTCATTGATTGTATACAGCTGTGGATGCTCAGAAAGAAACAGCACATATGTGTGCTTCATGGTCTGATATATTTGTTGTATCCCCCTCTGTGTAAGTGATATTGAGTTCTATATAAAGAAACAATAAAAATGTATGCTGAGCACATAATGGCTGTGCCGTTTGCCTACACAGGCACCACGCCACCAGTATTTAACTCACTGCTTTGTAAAGCACTAGAAGACCTACCCTAGCTATGAAAGGCACAGTAAAAACATATACATACACAAAGTTCTTTTTTTCTTTCCTTTTTTTCTCCCTTCTCTTTCTAAAATACTGTGAAGGAGCATCCTGCTCTGTTGCATTGTATTTTGTTCATCATTTCAATGTAGTCAGCTCAAGAGTTTTGGGCCTTGTAAAAGTGCAACCCAGTCAGGCAGCTTCCCTGAAAGGATAAAACCAGAAAAAGAATTTTCTGAGTACAATACAAGAGGCAAACATAGAGATATGATTATGGAAATATTTAATCATGCACTGTGGCTACTGAGAACTTTCTTCCATTTCCCTACCTCTCCGTTGCAAAGGAGCTGAACAAAAGGCTGTTGCCTTCTGAGTTCATTTCTGCAGCCTCCTGGTTTTATGGACAAATAATTACTTTTCACAGAGCAGAATCAATCCCATTATGAACTTCCACTATTCAAATCTGTAATTGGGACAATAGTGGAGCTCTAGCTGGTTTATCTTCTTTTGAAATGCATAAACTCGTGTGCACAACTCCTAAAAAATTGATCATTATAAATAAGCTTTCCCCTGCATAGACAGAGTTTTTAATTACAATCCTATGTGCCGGTCAGGGTTTGTGCTTTTTAATGTTCACGTGGTGTTGGGGGGTGGACTGTTTCTTAGGCATTTAGTTGGTGAAAATACACAAACAATTCTCTCAGACTTTAAAGGAAATTGCAGTATGTGAGGGAAAGAGGAAAGTGAAGGGGGCCAGGAGGTTTTAGCACGGTGCCCCTCCTAACCCCTCACCTGGGTCTGCAGGTTACTCTGAAGAAGCTGAAAAGAGGAGTCAGAGCAGCCTTACACAGCACCGAACAACAACCCCTTAGGAACAAACATTGTCATTGACCCTGCCAGAGAAAGGAGAGCCAAGAGGCAACAAGGAAGGGAAATAAAACTGAGTGGGGTGGGTCGGCTGATGTGTGCAAAGAGGGGGCAGCATTAAAAGAAATATCAATCAATTGGAGCATATTCACTTTCTCCTGCACTGTAGATTCTATCTGAAGAAAACACTGAACTTTGTAGTGTTAGCAGCAGCTGAAATTTAGAATTATTGTTTCCTCCTAACAGAAGACTCATTTTCCACGGCCGCATTTGCAGCATAATAAGCTTTTTGTTATTTTTTCAATTAGAGTCAATTGACCTAACAAAATGGTTGGCAATTAAGTGATTTTTGTAATGGTCCGGGGGTAATTTAGTCGAGCTTGTCAGCTGTGTTTCATGAAGCCGAGATGTCTTTTTTTCCCACTGCCTCTCTCTCACTTACTCTCTCTCTCTCTCAAGCATAATGGCTCATAATTTCAAAATCTTTTCCTTCTGTTTCCCTCACAATAATTCGCAATTACAGGAAGTTGTTGGAGGTGATTTTTTTCTACCTTGCTTTTTGAGTCAGTAATTTTAAATAAAATGTACATACTTGTAAAAAGGGGGCTATTACAAAAATCACTTTTTGTGTAAACTCAATTATTTTATGAATAGTGACACTAGTTTCTGCTGGGTTCAACTCCTAGAGGCTGATGTATTATTATTTTCAGGGTAAAAGGTGTTGAACATTTAGAACACTTTTTCAAATCAAACCAGTATTCAGGAAGGTAAACAACAACTTAAACGATGAGAAGCCTTGTAGTAAAGCTGACAGGTATATGAGAAGAATGAATGCCATTAGGACATTTATACAATAGTCTGCAGCTTCTGGACTTTATTTTCTTCTGTTATGATTTAGGAAGGGATTCCTCATTGGTCTAATTGATTCATTTTCTTAAGACAACATCTGGAGCTGCAATTCCTATTAAAGTGTTGCAGCTAGATCTGACGACTGCATCAGATGTTCTTTCATTTGTATTCTTTTTATTATGTTTTTGTAGCACACACTCACACACAGAGGCTGGAAACCGAAGCTACGCACCCGTCCATCAGTGAATCCGGAGACTTCCCAGCATCTGCCCGGGAACGGCTGTCTCCTACTTTTTTTTTTGTTGTTTTTTTTTTTGTTCTGTTTTGTGTTTTTTTTTGTTTTGTTTTGTTTTAGATCCCTTTTCCTAATCCCCCAGCCGCGCTCAGCATTTCCCCCGAGTCCCGGACCCCCCCCGCGGCCGGCGGGATGCGCGGCTGCTGCGCCCGGAGCCGGCAGGAGGGGGCGCTGCTGCAGCGGAGCGGGCGGCGCCGCGGCCCCTGCCCCGCCGGACCCTGCCCGGACACGGCCCGGGGGAGCCGTGCGGGAGCCCCGGCCTTTGCCCCGCAGTGACAGCCCTGCCCGCCCTGTCCCGCACCTGCCCGGCCATGACCTTCTGTCCGCTGCACCGTTCCCATCACAGGGTTGCAGTGGAAAACCCGATCGGGCAGGGCTCGGAGGTCCCCGGTGCGGCTGTTTTTAGACCCGTGCTGCTCTCTCAAGGCAGGGCAGTTGCCACAGGGCTGGAGTCTCTGTCACCCACCGGTGGAAAAACCTCTGCACTGGATTCTCACGGCAAACGTTTTGCAAATGACAAGGGATGGCTACTGGGTTTTTAGTGTGTTTTTTTTTGGTTGGTTGGTTGGGGTTTTTTCTGTGTGTGTTATTTTAAATTTATTTATTTTGTTTGGTTTGGTTTTTTTTTTCCACACAATGTCATAATTTGTTCTGACTGAATTTTATTTATTTATTGTTTTAATTTTCCTGATCTCACATTCTGAAAGCTTCCCATCCTGTACTTTTTTAAACACATTTTCAGCTAAAACCTGTGGGCCAAATTCTGGAAGGCATTTTTGTCTTCTACTTTCTTACTCTCTTGCATCCAGCATCTCTTGGAATTGGGTTGTGAGGGAGTGGCCTTCCACCTTGCCTATTGGGACAGTAAGATCTGTGTGCATTATCCTCAGTAAATATTACTTTTGCATTTGAATCTCCACTCATTTCCCTTATGACCCCTGACAGTCTTCTCCTAGGGTTTGATTATAAGTCACTGTAGTCTGGACTGTGCTGGAGTCTCGAAAGGCTTCGATTAATCCACCGCACCTAGAATTGCTGTGACTATAAAAGGAAAAGTTATGATTCTGAATAAGCATCGTGCGGAAGAAAGAAGCAAAAGCATAAAGTATTAAACTTTCATCCAGCACCATAGGAGAAATGTAGTTATTAAATTTCAGCTGCTTATCAAACTGATATGAAAGTCATTTTGCATGATTGCTTTGCATCCTCGAATCTTCTGCTTTTATTTGCAGTGCATCTCTGCGCTTTCTTATTAGAAAAATACTCAAAGGATAAAAAAGCTGATANCTTTTTTTTTTGTTGTTTTTTTTTTTGTTCTGTTTTGTGTTTTTTTTTTGTTTTGTTTTGTTTTAGATCCCTTTTCCTAATCCCCCAGCCGCGCTCAGCATTTCCCCCGAGTCCCGTAGCCCCCCCCGCGGCCGGCGGGATGCGCGGCTGCTGCGCCCGGAGCCGGCAGGAGGGGGCGCTGCTGCAGCGGAGCGGGCGGCGCCGCGGCCCCTGCCCCGCCGGACCCTGCCCGGACACGGCNTGGGTTTTTAGTGTGTTTTTTTTTTGGTTGGTTGGTTGGGGTTTTTTCTGTGTGTGTTATTTTAAATTTATTTATTTTGTTTGGTTTGGTTTTTTTTTTCCACACAATGTCATAATTTGTTCTGACTGAATTTTATTTATTTATTGTTTTAATTTTCCTGATCTCACATTCTGAAAGCTTCCCATCCTGTACTTTTTTAAACACATTTTCAGCTAAAACCTGTGGGCCAAATTCTGGAAGGCATTTTTGTCTTCTACTTTCTTACTCTCTTGCATCCAGCATCTCTTGGAATTGGGTTGTGAGGGAGTGGCCTTCCACCTTGCCTATTGGGACAGTAAGATCTGTGTGCATTATCCTCAGTAAATATTACTTTTGCATTTGAATCTCCACTCATTTCCCTTATGACCCCTGACAGTCTTCTCCTAGGGTTTGATTATAAGTCACTGTAGTCTGGACTGTGCTGGAGTCTCGAAAGGCTTCGATTAATCCACCGCACCTAGAATTGCTGTGACTATAAAAGGAAAAGTTATGATTCTGAATAAGCATCGTGCGGAAGAAAGAAGCAAAAGCATAAAGTATTAAACTTTCATCCAGCACCATAGGAGAAATGTAGTTATTAAATTTCAGCTGCTTATCAAACTGATATGAAAGTCATTTTGCATGATTGCTTTGCATCCTCGAATCTTCTGCTTTTATTTGCAGTGCATCTCTGCGCTTTCTTATTAGAAAAATACTCAAAGGATAAAAAAGCTGATAATATTATTCAGTTTTGACAATTAGGTAGAAAAAACATTTTAAGAAGTGCTTTTTTATTGCAGCTAGTAATAATAGTGGTGGTCCTCCTGGTAGCAGTCTCTTCTGATGCTACCCGGGGTGATGCTAGCTTTACCCTATAATGGCCAAAGCCCTGATGGTTATACTGGTAAAGTTGTTAAGAAGTGTGAGCCTGCATGTCAGTCTCAATATCACAAACAGTGTATGCAGACACAGCTTATATTGCCTTCAGAGGTCCATAGTTTATGGCTTTTTCACTCCCCCCTTCTTTTGT
The DNA here is from genome assembly GCA_013396655.1 of Campylorhamphus procurvoides. Classification (NCBI taxonomy): domain Eukaryota; kingdom Metazoa; phylum Chordata; class Aves; order Passeriformes; family Dendrocolaptidae; genus Campylorhamphus; species Campylorhamphus procurvoides. Next base: position 626,748 of record WBMV01006288.1, on the reverse strand, counting down.
CAAGATTTACAAATGGACTGTGGTCAGTGCCTATGCTGAGTCGGGCAGCAGGAATAGTGCCCTCCCTATCCTGGGTTTGCCTGCAGCTGCTGTCCATTCCCTCAGGATCGCTATCACGTTAGGCACTTTGGCAAACCTATCTCTGTCTATTTATAATCAATCTCCCATACGTTTTAGCTGCCCAGCAACTGCCTTTAATTATTACCTCCCCACATTGTGGTTCCCTTTCAGTTCAGCTTAATCTGCTCCTTATGCTTTGCGTGTGAATTTATGAAAAGCTATGAGCATTCATGGGAATGTGGAGCCCTTAGAAGATGAGAGCAAATCATCCCATCTCCCACAACTCTCTCTTTCCCCACCATGGGTTTCCACAACTTGATGGCTGGTTGTTTTGTTTTCCAACAAATGTTCCAATCATTTCTTCAGTATTCTCTCTGCCTTCCCATTTTCTGTCAATGCATTCCCATCTCCTGCTGGGTTTTACTCCTCTATGATTTAATTCACTCTCAGCAACTGTCACAAAGCTGATGGCTCCCTAGCATTTATCTCTTTATCTTTGGTTGCTACCTTCTGTCCAGTGCTTTCATCTCAGACTATCCACTCACATCACTGTCCAGATGTCTGGTCATAAGCCCAGTATAGCAAAAATACAACCATTTTGAGCCATTGTTTCTCCACCATAGTACAGAATTATTTCTCTGTGGCACGATGCTGGAGACTATTAGCACCATACCTGCTCTTCACAGTTTCTCTTCCAGATTTAATTTCTACAAATCAAGTCACTGTTTTTCCAACTTTTACAAAACATATCTCTGTCATATTAAAAGACCTCCTTAGATCTTGCTGTCTAGATTTGAGTTGTCATTTCCAGGCTATGGAAACTTTCTCCCCTCTGATTTTTTTTCAGCTCTACAGTACTGTCCTCTCAGAAAGCAATTTGCCCCATGTGTAAGACAGCTCAGGAGAGCAGTCTTACATTCTAGATGCTGAGAAGATCTGGAATGGTCAAGTTCTTCCTGGGAGAGGAATTCTAATGACTATCCCTAGGTAAGGCATGTCTTTTAATCAGCTTTTGGGCTGTCCTGAGTTCAGAGTTGGATAGTTCAGATTGTAGATTGGGGAGTAATTTTCTTCAGCCCATAGATGACAACAAATGTTTTCCCCAGTGTTCAGCCACCCACCATAATCTTGGTCCTCAGCACAGGGGTGTCTCTAACTTGGCATTAGGGAGCAATGCAGCTGTCCCAGGGATGTGCAAGCTTGACAGACCTGGGCTGGGAAAAAGGATGAATTGTAGAGGAAATACTTCATCAGGACAGAGGGAGAGTTGTAGTATTAGGAAAAATACTTGAGATGTGCTAAGCTGGGTGAGGGGAGGACAAAATCTCCTTTGCAGGATTCATCAGAATATATTTATTACTGTGTTGTCCAAAGTACTTTACAAATTCTAAGATGTGATTGCATCTTACACCTTGGCAAGGAACAGAACAGATGTCCTTATAAAGGACAATTTAATCAAGGAAAAATAACAATTAGGCAGGAAATTGCTAAAGGAATCAGTAACTGTTAACCCATGGTCAGCCCAAAAATGTAAAAGCTCTCTGACTGGGTCTTGCCATGCTGACCTCTGACTTCTCAAAGTCTATATTTCAGTCTTATATACTTTTTTGCAGCAAATACTGCTTTGCAGAAATAGAGTAAAAGGTATTATCTTGTTTCACTGGCTCTGGGCTAATATTTTCTCTCTGCAAGTTGATAACTCTCCATTTTCAACACAAAAATCAAAGGCAGGTCACATGTTGAAAATATATATAATGTCCTCTGCAGAGTGCTTTAACATGCCCAGCAGTATATTCCAGCTTTATTCCTAGAAGAGTAAAATTACAGTGTGTAGCAGGGCTGGCACCATGCTTCCATGCCGTGCAGACATTAGAGCAGAGGGAATAATTCACAATGAATAGTTTAGTCAGTAAGTTTAGCCCTTTTTCTGCTTATGGGATCTCCATGGGCAGACTGAGGTTTCCTTGAGTTTATTATGCGAAAGAATTCAATGAGATCCTTTTTCCTCTCTAAGTACTTCTAATTGCTCAGGAGCACTTCTTTGGGAACATTCCCCAATAATTTCTTGAGCTTTGTTAGATATGACTCCTTTGATGAGTCACATGGTGTTGATTTATTCTTCTAATGTGTTGAGTGTGCACATATTAATATGTGTGAATCTAATACCCAGTTTCCATCAATACTTATGCATGCTGTTCTGAAAATCTCAGTGAATAGCCACAATAGTAATTGAATCATACAAATGTCCTTAGAAAGCAAACACAACTAGAAGACAGTATGGTTCAGATGAATCCATTTGCAAATTCCAGTGAATAAACAATGGTCGACAGCAATCCATTTCCAAATTCCAGTGAAGGCACTTTTTTTTTCATAACATTTAGCCAGCTATAGTTGATTCTCTGAAATATATTGTCCTCTCTCTGCTCTCCTTTCCATCCTATGTTTCTCTCCTCTGATGAAGTAGGCATGGAAAGGAAATAATAGCAAACTTCTGCCCCACAAAACAAAACAAAAACATGAAACAAACAAACAACACCCCTCCCCCCCAAAAAATAGAACTCAAAAAACCAAATCAAAACACACAGATTGAAAGTAAATACTTCTGAGTGCCAAATACTTATCTCTTATTTTTCAAGCCCAGACTTAATACACTGCAGTTGTATCTGGGAGGTCCGGTTTGTTCAGCACCTACTTGCCTCCAGGATGAGGTTTCAATTAAGAAATATAAAAGATAATATGGTGCTATAAGGACAAAAGTAGTTTTGAAACTCTACCCAGGCTTTCTGTAAGCTTTTACTTCTTTGAAAGTGAACATTTCCTGTTAAAATGAATCAGTTTTCTATTCTGTGATCCCCCACTCCAAATTATAATAGAAAATACATAATGGAGCATAAAAACTAACAAATGAGAAAAATGCACCTTCAATGTGAATTTCACCTCCTAGCTACAAGGCTGTCCTCAAAAACCTCACTGTAGTTTCAGACTATTACTAAGGCATAAATTAACTAATCCTTACCACAATGCTTTATGGTTTTCTAGGGAAACCTTGGGTTATGTCTCCATGCTGCTTTATCTTCTGTTTAACCTGTGTATGGTTTAAACTATTCCAGCCCCTTTGGCAGGCGATGGAAAAGATACTCTTTCTAATTACAATAAATTGATTCAAGTCTGCCAACCTCCAATACCTTTGACTCAAACCCTGTAGGAGAGTGATCTGTGCTATGAGGACTTCCAAAGCTGGGACTAATTGCACCGGTGTTTGCACTGACCATGTATAGAACCTCACCTCTCTCTCTTTGTTCTTTCCTCGTGGGCTTTTTGCTTTTAAGACTTGATGAGCCTCTCTTTATTGTAATCTACCACTGAAGGCAGTGTACTTCACAGAAGAATAACAAACACCAGATCAGGTTCTTCTTAACTTCGATTTGATACCGCTAGCCTGGCATCAGCCTTAGAAACCATACAGTGCAACAAGTTCTTGGATCAGAAACTGTGCACCATCCATTTGCAATGCTCTTTAACCCCCACCATAGCGGACTGTTATCTCCTGCATAACCTGCTATTAAACATGGGATGGAAAAAATTTGAGCAGAAGTTACTGTTACTTTGCTAAACAATGCAGTGAAATCGGAATTCAGGACTAGTTATTTTATGTTTAGGTTTCATTAAGCGTTTATGGAATAGAGTTCCTCTTCCTCCTTCCCACCTTTAGCATCTTTTTGCTCCTTTTCTTACCTCCTTTCTGGTAGCACTCATGCATGCCTTCACATTTTACACTCCCCCATAAATTTATATCCAACTCCTGTTCATTTTATCATTTTCCTTGAATCTGGGGCTGGTGCCCATACCCCCAATAAGTTGCTTCTCCTTAATCAGAATTGCAAGGTTGCCACGCTTCTAAATGTTCTGGCCAATTTCATACATCGTGTTTTGAGCCCCCATTTTTTTTTCTATTTTTCACTTAATTTTCAGAGATGGATCATGTACACATACTGATCTGTGCATGCTCGTTAGCTCCACGTTCGAAGTGTCTGTTCTTTTATTTTGTGGTAAAATAAAAGCTCTGCCAAACTCCCCTCACTTAAAACTCTCCATTCCCAGGTTCCTTACATCCTTTCCTTCCTCTCTTTTAGTGACTTTCTGTGTGAAACCTAGCATTTTCCTCCTGCTGCATATACTTTGGACTCCATCAGGACCAGGGCAGACAGACTCTCTCTGCTGTTATTCATGGATCCAGAGACCCAGACAACTCCATCAAGGAGGAGCAAAGTCCTGCCCAAGTGACAGGGCTGCGTATCTTAGGGGATGTGATGTATCTGTGCAACCTGATACATAGATAGAAACTCTGGCAACCATAACAAGCCTCTAGTAAGCATAAATACCCTTTTTTAAATTTATTTTTTTTCCAGAAGCTTAAACATTGACCAGTTTTCAAGTCCCATTTTTAAATTGCAGAGCTGTTAAGGAAAAAAGTGAGAGGTATACTTATTTTTAAACAATGGCAAACAACATATTTTCCTTAATCTTATTCTCAGAAGTGAATATTCACCTGACACAGAGTCATACAGGAGAAAACTACTGACCTGAATGTTAAATTCCGGCAAAGCAACATCCGCTGTAAGCATGTTTTGCAAAAGAAAATTTCAAACCACCCTTTTTATAAATGTGGATATTTGAGAAAAACTAAATTTCATGCTAAAGAAAGAATCTGTATTAACAACCCCTGAAAATTAATCTAATTAATTATCAAATCTAAACTGGATGTTTTTCTTTCTCTGGGCTTGGCCTACACATATGTAGTGTTCCTAACCTACTGGTGAGAGTGAATTTCTATCCACCTCAAATTTAATATTTTAATTATTTACCAGGATTTATCAGAAGGTAAATGCTTTTAGCCTCTTTCACTGATGGAATGAAATTGTCTCCATATAAGTAAGAAATATTCAGTGTACAGACTGTAAATCACTCAGCATCCTTCTGAGAATATCCTTCTGGGCATTGGTCACTGCATGTAAGTGTTGACTTCAGACAAGAGAAATATAATTATCCCCATTAAAAATCTATACAATTAACAACATTTGCCACACAGCAGAGTCTGGGTTACCATGGTACTGCCCCACGTTTAGAATAGGAAATAACTGTGGTATATCAGATTCCATCTCATGGTAATTGTTACTTTTTTACTGACCACCCATGTGGCATTAAAAGTCTCCTGCTCAACTAATTCATCTATTTGAAAGCATATTATGGCTATATTTATTCTCCATTCCACCTCAAATCAGTAGTGTTCCAAGTACATAATGCTGGGTTTTCAAATACCCTAGAACAAATATTTATGTGATGAGTAGGAAAGAGGCATTGAAAGTGGAAGAGGAAAATAGAAAAAAAATATATTGGGGATATGGGGGTTCAGGGGCGTGTCTGAGATGCCTCTGTGCGGTAGAAGAGGGTAGGAAAGCAATGGAGGAAAATGTGAAATACGTGTAACAGTGATGATTTTCCCACTGCACAGAAATATGCTACTGGAGGAGACAGGAAGAATAAATTCAGCAACATAGGAGGTGAAGAAGACAGTGAAATTGTGTCTGACATGATGATTGAGCTCCAAAGACGGCTAACTTAGAACTGAATAGAAAATTTCCTTCCATACACTTCTCCCACAAGCAAATAAAACCCGTACGCACTGCGAGGAGAGGTAGGAACTGGTGGAAGATGAGTGTGTGGTGGGATCATGTTTGGAAATGGAAGGAGGTATGTGAATGGAAGAGGTCAGTGGAGGAAAGAGAGAAAAGGGTACAGGGAAAACAAACAGTGAAACAGGGAGGTGAGAGAGATAGGGCAGTGTAAAGCACTTTGGGATACTGGTAGGCAGGAAAATGGAATGCATTTAGTTGAATTTTGCACCTGAAATGACTCTGTCTTTTTTACGAGTGACTTCTACTTAGATATGCTGATGTTCCGGCAGCCAAAGAAAAGCTGTGACACACTTTGAAAACAAAATAAAGTCTATTTTTGATAATTAGTTCACCTATTACTTGTCTGTTCCCTCCAGTCCCCCACCTGATGATTTATACATTTTTGTCAAGCTATGGGAATGGTTTATACATTTCCTTCAAAAAAATATGTTTTTTTAGTATGTGCGTTGCTCTGAGACACCCTGGTCTGAAGGACGATTTTCTAGGATGTCTCATTTTTAGCATCCTAGGTTCTGGTATGTGTGATATCACACAAAGTTATGTTTGGGAATGTCCTTATCAAAGGAGAAACTGCCAGATTATTGTACAGGAGAAAAGAGAATTTTGAAAGCTACAGTAAAACTTGCCTGATAGTTGAGAGATTCAGGACATATTTCTGAACTTAACATAATTTTCACTTCAGCTTTACAGTTCACCTTTAACACATATCACCTTTTTAAAATATTTCCACAAGCATCATGTGTGCTACCACTGGAGTGTCAGCTTTAACTGTGAATTCACTGGCTTCGTTATCTGTTTAAGTTTAGCTGCTTATCACTGAGGCACCGCAATGGTGGCCATGTTACAATGCGCAGGTGGGGAGGCACGTAGGTACACAGAGGGACTCTGATTGAGCAGCAGATTCCTGCCGGTGCTCAGCTTCGCGCACATGATTAGTGCCGTCTTGCACAGAGCTAAAGCAGAAGGGATATTGTCTATAGGGTGGGCTTCTGCAGGATGGGGCCCACAGCCTGTTAAAAGAGGTAAGATAGACAGATAAATCTGAGCTGGACTCAGCATTAGTTAAATGTAGCTCTTTGTATTTATAAACAGCAATATGCTGCTGTTATTAAAGCTATTTCATTTAGTGCCATCTTACATTCAGCAATTTAATTATTCTCTTAATTATTGAAACATTCATCATAGTTTTCCAATTGATTCATGAGGGGCTGGCTGCATTTCTTTAACTCATTAATATAGTGACAGCAAATTGACAGTCCTTTTGCTAATCTCCTATCTTTGCAAGGCAATACTGGGAATAGAAAACCTTGAGTATTTTTTTTTTTAGTTTCTAAAATTTGTATTATTATCACCAGCAATAACTATAGTCATAAAAGCCTCATTTAGTAGTGAAGGAACAAAACGATATATGAGGAAACCCTAATTATCAATGGTTTCAATAGTAAAATCTGCAAACTAATATCTTCCTGAGACCACCTTTTTTATTATGCAATGGGTGATAAAGCAAAGATAATTCTAAATCCAAACACATATTGTATGAAATAGATAAACCCAAGATAAAAATTAATAGTGACCTTGCATGCTTGGATATAAGAAATATAATCAAGCATATATATCAGTCACAGCTGGTAAAGGACAGGGAGATGCCCACAGGTGAAAGATTAATTTAGTTTTAAAATGTGTTCAAAATAAAATCTGTGGCATCTCTCTTCCTTCCCTTGTCCTGATTCTGAGTGTTTTCATTATTGCCTGTCTGCAAAATTGCTACTTTAAAACATGTTCCTAAGTTGCATTAAAAGAAAAAATTCATCTTTCCTTTTTTTTTTTTTTCCTTCAATCTCCTTTATTTACAGGCTGTTTAAGTAAAGGGACAATATTCTATGTATTTTTTTGCAACTATCTGCTATTTATTTCAATTTTATAGCTTCTAAAATGTCAGGTGCTACCCTCAAAGACCTCTCTCAAATTCATCTGTTTTCTCTCAGGAGAATTTGTCCAGAGTTTGAAGCATACAAGATCTCATCTTAATGCTTACATGAGTACCTTTGCCTTTGAATATTATTCTCATCTTCACAATACTATGTAAATCGACAGCTACTTCCCTGTGCTTCCAGTTAGGACTTCTGAATATAGTGTAAGTGGCTGGAAAATAGCTAAACAGACCTTCAGAAATATAGAAGTTCAGCCCTGAGCATGTCTATACGTGTGTGTATATGTATGGATGTGTTTGTAGATGCGTGTACTGTAGTTTGGAAAGTGAATCTGTGTAAATCAGTGCATTTATTTAGCTCTCTTACCAACTCTCTCCCTGAGTTAACACCCCAGCACACACAATGCTAGCGAAGGTGATTATCTCTGCTAGCATAATTCCTCCGTAACATCTGCTTTCGCCCATAACACTCCACTAATTTTTCCCTCATTTCATTACACATAATTTTCTTTCAACACAATCTACATGTATTAAGTGGTAATGACTTTCCAGTTAAGAGCAAATCGACGCCAAGGGACCCCCCCCTCGATTGCCTGCCGTGCCTGACTCCGGCTATTAAAGATAAATTTGGTGCCTCAGAAAGCTGCAGTAAGCTAATCAATCAATTAAGCGGTTAGGACATGCATTATCAAAATTCCACAGTGCGGGGGTGCATGAGAGCATGCTGATATACTTGGTATGATTTTAGGAATAATAATAAAAAAAAAATTGCAAGCTACTAAAGAATACAATTTGAGGTTGAAAGTCAGCATTCAGTGTCTTCTGAAATGAAAACTCAAGCTATTGTACACTACCGATAGCAACTTTGGTGTCTATGCTGGTAAAATTTGCATTGCAGCTTTTATACCTGGTGCAGTTTACTAGTGATACCAGAATGGAGCTGATGACACTGTAAAATCTATTTTTAAGTGATATGAGGATTCTGGTGCATAATAAAGCAATGCTATTCACAGTTAAGCTGGATGTTCTGTCCCTAACTTGTCACTGTGTCTCTAGGAACTGCCACAGCCTTAGAACACTGATTAATATTCTGTATTATGCGTGTTGAAAAAAAGGTGGTTTAAGGACAGAATGGTAGCCATCACATCCTTCTGTGTCAAGTTTTGTCTTCAACATTGCATTGATATTCATTCTGAGTTTAATTTTGGAAGGTTAAAGCTAGTAAAACAGATTTTAAAATAAACTGAAAAATTGCTTTGACTTTTTTGTTTTCTGAAAAGCAGCTCACAGTGAAGTGATGTCCTTTATAGGACTGACTTACAAAACAACTTCAACCCAACCAGAAAAAGTTGTGTTCGCTAATAATTGAGTTACATTTGATTGTAAGGAAATAGCACAATTTCAGAACTACCTAATATCACTAACAAATCCTTCATTACTTTGCTTTTCTTTGCTATCTTTGGCATTGTGTTGTTCTTTATACAGAAAAAATACTTAATCAGTTAAAAGCTTTTTAAATATAAAAATATTTTCTCTTACATTGTGATAAACAGTCTGTATACCAATATTTGGCCAAATGCTAAGGAAATTGAAATAAACCCCCAAAGACCATAAGAATTATATAAGCAATATTTACAGCTCTCTCTGTCTGGACTAATACAAAAGGAGAGTTAAATGAACTTCATAGCAGGGTTCTAAATAAGAATAAAAACATGGAAAAAAATTGTAAAACTTGTGTTTTTGAAGCAATCAGTAAATCTATAAAACATATAAATGGATCATTACAAGACTTTACCAGTTACTTTTCCTGTCAGTTTTAAGCAAATTGCCTAAAGCTTTGTTATTGTAGTATTGTAGTTATCAGATGAAACGACATGGCAAAACTCCCTGCCTACTTTTCCAGAGCGTTTTCCTACTTTCTGCAGATTACTTTGGAGCATATTCAGTGCATACACTTCTACTAGTGGAAAGAACCATAAAATCTTTTTACTGTCTGAAAAAATTTTCTTTAGGAAAAAAAAGAAAATAACAGGTTGTCAAAGATAAAAAGGGTGGTTTTGTTTTGTTTTAAAGTATAATACAAATAAAGGAGGTAACTCAATGACTTCTTTCTTATGTGTTTGTATGAGAAAAAAAAGCCATGAATAAACTCTAAAAAGAGCAGTGCAAATGTTCATGATACACGCAGAACACTTAATCCAAGCCCTGCATGTAAAACACAATTACAGGGAGTTAATAATGGCAAATACAGTTAAAAAAAAGAGCTATCCACAGAGACCATGCAAGTGCATCCTTCAAAAAAAACCCCAAAACAGCATGTTTCAATAATATGATACCGTCCTTTCCTTTGTGGCATTCTTCATTGACTAGGCTGATAATGAAAAGATGTCAGCGAGATTCACAGTTTAGAGTTGTATTTTCTTCCTTTCTTTTGTACTGCTTCTTCCCATTTATGGCTGTTTTCCTGCCTTTGCTCTGTATAGAGGGTATGAAATATTTCAGAATTATGTTTTCTCATGAGATGTAGGGCTGAATTTGACTTTATTATCATTACTAAGAGCATGCAAGTTTAAGTTTACTCAGTTGAAAAAGACACAATGATGTTGTTCTTCCTGATATAGAAACAGCTATATTGGCTTTTATAGTTTTTTTAGTGTAGGCTTCTTCTTCTGTCCTAGATTTGATAGCTACTCAATCAGCTGGAATTTTTTTTTCTTACTCGTTTTCTTTTTGGAAAAAAAAATCATTCTGATTTATCTAAAAGCACATCAAAACATCTTTATCTGTTCATATTGAGGGAGAAATTCCTTCAGATTAAGGGGGAGGGAGAAGCAAACAATAAAAAAAGCTGAGACTAAATCAGTTTGCCTTCTCCTTTTGTGCAGTGCATGTAATGACTGAACTTTTGACTTTAAAGTTTTTCTCTGGTGCAGTAGAAAAGGAAACAAATAAACAAACAAGCAAATAAACAAACAAAAAGGATCCCCTTAGTGCAAAGACTGGTCTAAGGCAATACCTGGTGAGTGGAATTTTATTTTTGTTGTTGTTGTTGTTGTTTACTTGAAGCAGATAAAACACCCACCTTAAACCCACCCTCTATTCAGTTCAGCAGCACCTCCATACTCCAATAAACCGTTTTCATTCCATCTGGCGTGCGTTTGCTCTGAAGACATTTTCCTGTCAATCTCTCCTGCCACATTAAAAATCTGTCATTACTATTGCATTGCCGCCTGGCTCCTGAGATTTGTCTGACTGCTTTATTGCTCCGCTCATTTTTTTTTTTCTGCTACAGCCGAGAAGCAGAAATAAAGGTTTGTTGTTGAAACATGGCCGCAAGGAAAGTAGGAGGCACACATCTGTCAAGGTATTACCTTTCTTCAACCAGGGATTAAGGTGTTTTACTGCTCTCGCTACTGAGCAGTCACACTGAATAAATTTTCTCAGTAGAACATAAAAATGAACTCATACATTTTGAACTGGGTTTCATTCTTTCAAGCCAACCCATATAATTATGCAATGGCATCAGTGTTCGGGGGAAAAAGAAAAGTCAGAAACGTTTGTATGCACCCCCCTTCTCTCTCCTGCACCACCCTTTCCATTTACATTATTTAAATCCTTATTAGAAAGGCGAAACTGAGGCATTCAGTATTGGGGAGAGAAATGTTTTTTACTCTTCCTTGTTGTTGTTACTGGATCCCTTGTAAGGTCAGATGGGGTACAGGGCTTTACTCCCTGTGTTTTGTGTCTGTGCTCACAAAATATACCTGGCTCTGAATATTCACTGTTAATTCACACTGAGGTAAGCCAGTAGAATTGTGGTTTCTGAAAATATTGTCTTTTGAAAGAAACTGGCAATATTAGCTGCCATATAGTCTTCCCATTTCTGCTGCAGACATTAACTTTGCAGTCTCAATGTTATAAATGAAAACAATTTAGAATTTAAGTAAAACCAGTGAAAGTGGTTGTTACACTAAGACAGAGAATGCCTGACCATCCTCTAGTCCTCTGCTGTACACTTCTTCGTCCTCATCTAAGTCCAGGTATACGAGGTCAGACATCTAAAGCAGAAGGAATTATCTAATAAAATAAACATTAAGGTGTAGGCAAATGCAGGATCAGGTAAAACATGTCTGTGAAGGGGGACAATATGAAGTGCTTTATGGTTTGGTTTTGGTTTGGTTGGGGTTTTTTTGGAGGGGGCTTCTTGTTTGGTTTGGGGTTTTGTTTTTGTTTTGGGTGGTTTGGTTGTTTTTGTGTTGGTTTGGGGTTTTTTGGTGGTTTGGTTTGGTTTGGTTTGTTTTTTTCCCTGAAAAAAAATAATGCAACATTTATATGAGACAAGAACCCAGGAGAGAAGGACTAACCTCAGTGCAGGAACCATAAACCTGTCCAAGCTTAAAGGAAAAAGTAGTTGAGAAAGTACTACATAGTAAGAAATCACAGCTCCGTCTGTATAAAAGCATCTAAAGCTCTGCAGTCTGTCCCCACCATCAGTTTGACTCACTCTCTGTTTTGCCCTAGGGTCCCTGTCTCCCTACATCCACAGTGCCTCTGCCCCTTTGGAGCGAGACAAACACCACCCACAAGAGAAGCTAACTTTGTGTCATTGCTGACTGACATATTTATTTAGCAGTAAGGTAGCTCAGTTCAACAGAGAAGTATTAGGACCTGCAGTTCTACTGAAAAACTACTGCTTGAACAAAAGCAAATGAGTGATCCCACAGGTCAGCAGATAATCTGTCACTCACTTATTCTTCACAGTGTCCCAGGAAGGTCATAAATCACAAGGATATCAGTTCAGTACTGTGTTCTCCCAGCTTCCACTTTCTGCTGGCTATTGGCTTTTCTCCATCCATTTCAATCCAGTGAAGACACAAGGAAAAGTGAGCATTGTGAAATCTTACACTTCTATCCCCAATCCCACCTCCTTCCCAGAGCTAAGCTGCATGACTGAATTTACAACTTTCTTATGCCAGAACAGCACCTGGGAACGTGTCAGGCTGGATTGTGAGGCAAAGCTCCATCCCAAACTATTTCCAGGTTTTAATTCTTCAGGGGAAGGAACCATCTTCTTGCTCTGTGTTAGTGTAACACCTCACACAATGGGGGATTTAGGGTTGTTATGTAGTGCTTCAGTACAAATTATAAATAATACTGTGCCTGTGGAAATATAGTTCCTTCTGATACTTTTTTCACAGCATTCCTCAATGTGCCTCTTTGGCTTAGACTGTATTTGCAAACAGGTGGTGCATAGGCATAAAGAGATACAGTGAAATTATTAGTGCTGACGACATCATGTCCACAATGTATATCTTTTGGGGGGTTACCTCAAACTGATTCTAGTCTGGTTCCATGGATTTGATGCCCATTAACAAGTGGAATACATTAGGTGTGCTTAGAGCACAACTTCTATATTCATTTCATCTGAACAAAACCCTGTCTGTGCTCCCTGGACCCACTCTGCAGTGCAAGCCACAGCACTCTCAAAACACTGGTGTAAAATGCAGCTGATGCCTTCTCTGGCACCCTGTGTGTTTGTTTGCTGGATCCTGCATGTGACTGATGCTCCTCCATGTGCCTTGAAGACAGGGTGCTGTTTGGTGTTGCAGAGAAGCAGTCCAGTAACCTGATATACCAGGTGAATTCTGCAGTGCATATTTAGTAGAATACAAATCATTTGCAGATAACCAACCAAAAAAGAGGGAGAGAGAAAGAGAAACATACACCTGTTCTTATTCTTTTTCCTTATATTTTTTATTTTTCTTTTACACAAAAAGCTTTCTTGGTGACTTTGTCTGATATAACCCTCAGGGAACAAGAAGCTTGTAGCAGTGTCACACTTGACTGTAAATTCAGATAATTTCCACAGGTTGGAGGGTTTGGGGGATTTTTGGGAGGCCTTTCAAAACCAAGTTTTAATATTTTCGGCCAGGGATGTGTTCGATGGTGATGGCCTTACACCTACTGACTTCTTCTGTCTCAGCATACATAGTTCAGTGTCAAAAATGCTGTCAGTAAGCTGTAGTTTCATTTGCAAAGCCTGTGTGAAGTGGGTAACTGCTTTACACCTTTGGGTGTGTTTAAATTGCATATCAGGATCCAGATCAAAGCCGGCAAATGGCCTCTTGCCAAAATACTTTAAAACTCAGTTCATATTTGTAGAAGACAACCATAAGGGTCTAAATTTCCAGAAAATGTGTCGCCACTGACAGTCCTTTTGGACTCAGAGTTATTTCTTTTCTAAAACAAAAAACCATGGTCCATATTTTTATTTAAACAAGTATTCAAATAAGAATAGTTGAAAGTAAAGGGAACTCTATATCTCACTCCTCATTAAACTGACCACTTGATTCTAATTACCCAGGAAAAACATGACAATATTTTCCCATGGATGAGGAACCTTCACAACCTATCAAATCAGATTAAAGCTTGAATTTAAATATGCATAGCTTCTGGTCCACACAGAAGGATATGGTTGATAAGTATCTGAAATGAGGATCTGGGATATACAGTTTTATCTGGTTCTTGGGGTTATCTGTCTAACCATGGGTGCATCTTATCCAGTCAGGCAGTAGTTATCAAAGCCTTATGTGCAGTCCCAGTAGAAAAAGTCAACTGTGTGTATTATCTTCATTCCAAGAACTGACTGAAGATACACAGGGCTTTAATAAGTAAATTAATTTTGCTGCCCACAACTCAATAATTAATACCTCCTCTCAAAAAATTAATTTAAGCTGCCTTCACATGACAATTGTATCCTCCATGCTCTCATCCCGATTAACATAGAACCACACACTGCTCTATGCATCTAGGTCATCCCATCTTCACCTGCTTTTCTTCTCCTAGTATCAGTAAAATTAATTTAGATCACCTCAGGTATATGTAACTAATGAAAGGCCCTTTTCCTCAGTGAAACTAAATGTATTCATCTTCTTTCTTCCCAACAGGAATGTGGAATTCTCTTATCCCACTCTCATAACTGTCCCTATCACACCTCTCCACAGAGCAATGTCAGCTAGTGCCAGCTACCCAAAGACAGATACTGCTTTTTGTGTGGGATGAACAGAGGGAGTCTGTTCAACCAGCACATTTTGAGGGAAAAAAAGGGTACAGAGCTACCCAGAGTCAAGGCTTGGATTAATTTTTTTTTTCACTGATAAAAGTAGCAGCTTAGCCTGTACTTTTCTTGTATCACCTGTCACTTAAAAAAAGAGTATGTTAGATTCTGAACAGGATGTCCAACACCTGAACCAGAACTACCCTGAGGAAGTATCATCTCCTTTGCTTCCACCCACCAAGGCTTTTAACATAGATACTGCTTTATTATGCTTAGGCCGGTACAGATTTATCAAGAGGGTTCCTATTCTTTTTCACTTTGGTCACAACAACCCCATGGAGCACTACACGGTGGCCATAGAGTGGCTGGAGAGCAGCCAGGCAGAAAAGGACCTGGAAGTCTGGATTGACAGGAAGCTGAACATGAGCCAGCAGTGTGCCCAGGTCACCAAGAAGGCCAATGGCATCCTGGAACAGTGTGGCCAGCAGGTCCAGGGAAGTGATTCTTCCCCTGTATTCAGCACTGGTAAGGCCACACCTTGAGTACTCTGTCCAGTTATGGGCCCCTCAATTCAGGAAGGATGTTGAGGTGCTGGAGCAGGTCCAGAGAAGAACAAGGCTACTGAAAGGACTTGAACACAAGTCCTAAGAGGAAAGGCTGAGGGAGCTGGGGTTGTTTAGCCTGGAAAAGAGGAGGTTCAGGGGAGACCTCATCACTCTCTACAACTACCTGAAAGGAGGTTTTAGCAGGTGGGGGTTGGTTTCTTCTTCCAGACAACTATCAGTAAGACAAGAGGGCATGGTCTTAAGCTCCTGCCAGGGGAGGTTTAGGTTAGATATTAGGAACAACTTCTTTACAGAATGCCAAATCAGGCATTGGAATGGGCTGCACAGGGATGTGGTGGATTCTCTGTCCCTGGAGGTTTTTAAGATGAGACTGGATGTAGCACTTAGTAACTAGTAACTGCAGTGGTAGTGGATCAAGGATTGGACTTGATGATCAAAGAGATCTCTTCCGATCTGGCTGATTCTATGATTAAGTCCAGCCAACACAGTACTTGCTGCCATGTCAGAGAGATGGCACCAGTACCCATCATCTGGATGCAGCAAGATGGACAGAAAGACATTGCAGAAAGGAAGGACATCCACTGATCATCAATGAGCTTTGAGAGAGACATTTTCTACCACAGGCCTCCTGCAAGAACTGGAGAAGCTCATGTCCACTGTGCAGCATCTGAATGTGGAACCAGGGAAGGCAGCACCTCCTCTGCCTACTCTCTCCCAACCTCTGTGATAATGTGGTCACTGCCCATACAAACACCCAGCAGCAGTGAAGCAGGTGCAGTGATGTGCACTTGTGAAACCCACATGGGATTGCTCCCAGGACTACTGCTCACGTGCTTACAGTTACTCATATGTTGAAGCATCTCCTCTGTCACAGTCTCTCATCTCTCTGCTGCCAGGGAGGAAGTACCATGAATGATTGATGCAGAGAGCTGTGGGCAGCTCTCTCCCAGGTCTGTTTGCTTCTACAGAGCATGCACTTGTGGTTTGCCTTGTCTTTTCTGTCTTTCTCTGCAATGGTGGTCTGAGAAAGCAGATCTTTCCCTTCAGGGAGAATTTGAACAGCTGATGCATAGATCCCAGTGCTGTACCTCAGAAAGATACTGCATGCTACATTGTAAGCATGGTGGCAGACATCTAGCATCATTTTCCAGGGGCTGCAGTTTAAGATTTTTCCCCTGATATCAATCAAAAGTGATATTGACCTTCTTTATTGGTCAAAAACTGTATTTTGGCTATTAACTCACTAAAGAACTGCAATCAAAATTTGAGATTTTTCATCATATATTCCCCCCACAGCCCTGCTTAGTTTGTGCTCCCCATGTGATAAGTGCTGTCTCCCTAAGCTCCACTGGCTCACAAATTAAACCAAAAAAACTCCATCCTCCTGTACATAACCAGAAGACGGTGGGAAGAACAAAAGAAGATAGAGAGGTATTCTCTCTTTAAGCCTGTCCTGCACCCCTCAGATACCACTGCCAACACATGTCAGAACAACCTCTGCAGCAGACTGTACTGCAAGTAGCCTCCTGGATGTTTTGCAAGACAGAGAGCACCTCTCTGCATGCCTTCACTGTCTTCTATGAGTGGGCCCTGTGCTGCACTGTGCTGAAATATTTATGGATTACTATGCAGAAACTGCAAGGATAGATGGGTTTCCTCTTCAGAAAAGAAGTGGGAAGAGCAGAAGCCCCACCAGTTATTCTGATCTTTGTGCCTGCACTTGGCAACAGAAACAAGTTTTATTATGAAATATAAGAGCTCTTACCCCAGAACGCAGAGGTGAAGTGGCTGCTCTTGTGTCTCAGCTCAGGCTGAAACCAGCCTGGAAACCCTGAGGTCAGCTCACCTAGGGAAAGGAGCCTGCCACTGTGACATTTCCCTCTGGAGGGTGACTGTAGCACCTCGAGGGGCACTAGGGCTTGGTGGTTGTTTATGTGTGCTCTGTGATGCCGTGTCCTGCAGGGCATATTAAAGTCCATGAAATAATGATGAATCATAGGGGTAATTAAAAGCCACAGTGACACTGATCTGCTGAAATTTCAGAGGGAGCTCAGGTCACACAGGGAGACTATCCATCTTACCTCACGCAGGGCCAGCTTGATTAGCCTACTGAGTATTGCAGATGACGAGGCTGCTCACCTGTGGGCAGGAGGTCTCCCAGTGCAGCAGCCCTACTGGCTTCACAAAGCAGCAAAACAGGAGGATGGAGAGCTACTGGTCACAGCTGCCACACTCTGCCCTTGCAAAGTAGCAGAGAAATAATTTAAAAAGACAGGTCTATTTTCCAATTCCTCTGCTTTTATCCACAAATTGCAATCCTCGTATTTTACATAAGGACATTTTTCTCTACTGAGGACCCTTAGGCTTTTGGACTTTGCTGTATGAATGTGGTCGCTATTTAACTATTAGGGGTTCACAACTAACTTTGTTTAATCCACCTTCCATTAGTTTATTTTCTTAATTCAAATTACTCCAGGGAACATTCCACATTGACCTCTACCTCTGTATGGATTCTCATTTCATTACAAGGGTAAATAAAAGTTAACTTGGGATCAATGCCTTTCCCTCAGATAATAAGCTCTCTTTCTTCAGTTTGGACTTTGAATCCTTGGGACTGTTTCTCGACCTGTAGCTTAAGATTATGGGTTACAAACTACTTCAAAAGGTGTCTTAATGTCAGAGCAGAGAGAAACAAGGAGCTCCCTAAGTTAACAGTGATGTCATAGCTTTCTTTGGTAGCTGGCGTATTCCGTACATCATTATATAATCACAGATTTTTACATTCTTTTTATAAATCACAACCTATTTTTCATTCTTTGGTTCCTCCCACTTCATTTGCTATTGATGGCTGCTGCTAAAGTTCCCTTACCTCTTGGAAAGGAAGTAGGTTAAGAGCAAAAAGGAGAACTCTATCAGATTAAGACAAACATGTAGGCCCTACTGAGAAATGATGCATCTTACAATAGCACCAGTGAAACAGCTTACTTTGAAGGCTAAATTGCTAAATATATCCAGAGACTTCTGTGAGCCAAAACCAGCTGTCTTCTGCTTGTTTTCAGTTGTTACACTCCTGATGTCCCAAATAACACAGCCTTGTAGAGGGATGAAATTGATGAAATCAGGATAGTAAAATCACTCTGACAAGCTCACAGCTTATACTTAGTTTATAATTAGGAGTCTGCTTTCTCAGGTTAAGATACTGTAAAGTTCCAATGAATTGTTAAGCTATTCACAGCACTCTGCTGCTGCTAAACTGGGAAAATATAAAGTCCTAAAAATATCTTCATGTAAACACATCAGAAATGGAAGGATGGGAAATCCATGGAAAAAAAAAACAAAACAAAACCAAACAACAAAAAACCACAAACATCTAGAGTTGTGTCTTCTCCACAGGCAAATGGTAAGACTACACTATTTAATTCAAAGCTGACAAGGAATTATTATCTTTAAAAATAAAGGGAACCAGAGCCCCAATTAACATGGATTTAAAATATTCTTGGGTGATTTTTACAAATCACAGACCATGTGTTTCATGCTTTAAGTCTGACAAGAACTTGTTCTGATCAATCTATTTTTTATCATTCTAAAGATAAATAAACAGATTCCTAGTGACTTCTAATCTAGAGGGCAAAGTAATACAGGTTTCTGATTTTGGACTGAATCTCTGATTCTAGTAGCTTCTCTGCCCAGGTACAGTCACTTTTCTTCATGGAGCTTTTTGAATACATTCAGCCAAGCTGCCCTTTTCTTGTCGAGAGGACATCTCATTTTTTTTACCAAGATCTTCATACATTGTTCAGCCCCAAATGATTGCTTATTTCCAATCAAAGTTGCCTAGAAAAGCATGAATTTCAAATACCTCTCCCCCCTACAGTGAGAAATTAGAAGTGTTTTCATAATTACTTGCTATCAGGGACAAGAAGCTAAAGTAACATTAAAACTGGAGGAACTTTCTAAACACTCATCTGAATTATTGTCCACACTAATGTTACACTGAGCAGACTTTGAGAATCTTCTAGTCTGGAGAAGCTCAATATCAGAGGGAAATCCTGCGAAATTCTATTGCATTTTGAGTGTGTTCATGAAAAATCAGATTCTAGAATTACATTGGTTTTGATTTTTTACTTTCATCTGATTTGGAAGAATATCCTATAAGTTTCAGATTCTTACTTTTCATGTTCATAGAAATGTAGCATTTTTCATGATTTATTAATTTATATTTATCAAAAGTTACACAAATTAGATGCAGATCTAAGGCATCCAAACACACTTTCAAATTTATCCAGTACCTCACTCACATAGCTAAGGGTGTGAACTGCATTCAGATTTTGTGTTCAAAATTGACAAATATCAAAATTCAAAAATCCAGAATCAGCTCACAAAAGAACATGAAACTGATGTAGAAATCACAATATTTTAAAGCCTATCTCAAATATTGGCTTTAAAACAAACAAATAAACAGAAAAAAACCCTGATCTTGTCAAACAGAGCTAGAAATGCTCATATAGGTAAAAGCTTTTTTATTTAAAAAGCTTTCTTATTTAAAAGCTTTTTTATTTAAATGCTACAGATGTTAACTGCAACACCAAAGGTGGCATGATTCCTGATGAAACCTGAAAAATTGGCTGAACTGCCCATTTAGCTGTCCACTGTGAAAGGCTTGCAGCACTGACTTCTATTCTGTGTCAATATTTACTGGCCTTTAGAGCAGAGTGTCTCAGAATTAGGAACCTGATTTTTAATTAGCAGCCAAACTCTGTATTTTGGGTGGTTTAAACACCGCACTGTATCAGTTTTCTGTACAGAGCTGGCTCAGGTGTGCTGAATGTGCAGATTTCTTCCAGTGTCATTAGCTTAGAGCTTGCTTTGTGATGACGCACCCAGGCTCTTCCATTGGCACTGTGCACAGTGTGCTCACAGCTGGCAAGTGATTACCTTTCCTCTGAAAATGTCTTCAGTAGAGGGAGCTTTGCAGGGCAGCTAAAATATGCATTTATACAGGCATATTCATCTCTCAGTAGCCTAAAACAAATTTTTCCAAAGTTAACCATAAACATTCAGCTCGCAGGTGGAACCCATGGGACATGTTCAGTTGCCTGGAAAATCACTTTCAAAATTAGCATGTCTACTCCACAATATATTATGTGTGATTTTTTTTTTGCCTTAGAAGGAATTAAAGCATAGACTATAAGGGCCACATCCTATTGTGATCCACAAAATTGTTTCCCAAAAGGGCAGGACAGGTAAAAATATTGGTTTCACCTTTGCAGCACCTCTTTTTCTCAAGAGGATTCTCCCAAAGTATCAGATTTTTCTGCTGAGTCAGCCCAAGTGCCTTCTTCAACAGACTCTGGAGAGAAACACCTCAACACATCCACAGAATGAAGATTCCAGCTGCAAAAGTCAGAACTTTCATACAAAATTTCTTTGTATACTAACTAGGCTTTATGTCAGTTCCAGAGTTCCATGACACCTCATGGCTTATATTTTATCCATCACACCGTAGTTATAAACCAATAAGAAATATCAAACAGCTTATACATTTTGGCTAAGGCAAAAAAATTAAATACAAATATACTAAACAAAAATATTTATATAGTTATTGTTTCAAAATTAAGAGGAAGCTCTACAGATAAAAAGATCTGAACCATGTCCTTTGAGACTGATGTTAAGGTCACAGACAAGCCAATGAAACACTCTCTGACTGAGAAAGTCCTCCATCTGCGACATATTTCCAGAAGTTCCATAAAAATGCTAGAGTAATGATAATTTTGACATAGTACACTGATAATAGTGTTTAGCACCAATATTATTTGCAAACATTCCTGTCTCTAGGCTTAACTAAGCCTTGGTACACAATGTACTGGGAAATTGCAATGTTCTTCACTGAAAGAAACAGTTTATTCTAACCAGGCTGGAAAGAGACAACAAAGGCATTTTCATCCTATGGCCATTATTCCATGTACAGGGAACTGAGAAAAGTAGAATAGCACCAGAACTATGCCAAAAGTCTGTGGATTGAGCATCATCAGATGAAGTTCCAGTTCAGTGTTTCAGCTTCTACTTCATTAAAATCTAACTTCCCCACAGTTTGGGCTCTTAGCTGTCCTGCTATCCTGGCAACACATAATATTTCACTGGCAAATGCCATGGGTTCAACAGCTTGGTGACTGCAGTGGCGCGGGTAAGGTTATGATGTTTACCACATGGGCGAGACCAAGTTCCTCTGGTAAGAAACAAGACTCCACTGCTCCAAGGAACTTTCTTTTTCTCATTTCATACCACCTGCATGCTCCCCTACCTGGCTGTCTTCCCTCAGGGACTCTACAGCAATCTGAGCTTCCCCTCCTGAGGTGATCAGCCCCAGTTCCTGACTGACCAGAGAAATCAGTCTGAACTCTGTGTGTCTTCATCCTACAAAGGAGTTCCTGTGGTTACTGGAACCCACCCACACAGGCATAGAGGAAGAACTGAGAAAGAGGTGCACAAACATCTTTAAGCTAATCTGTACTTCACAGAGAGCACTGTTGTGTTTGACATATGTCTTAGGTGTATACGGAGTTATGTCAGTGGAAACCTACGGCTCATTACTGATCTGCTCTGGTCCTGGAGGAGAGGACATGGAAAAAGGAGGGGGAAAAAATACCCAGATGGGAAATGAACCTGTGAATCTCTCATGGGAAAATGCATTTCTATCATTCAGGCAACAGCCTAGCCCATGGAAAAAAAAATATTCTTTCCAGCTGTTATGCCAAAAGAAAAAATAAATTTAAAAAGGAAAAATGCATAAATTGAGCATATTTTTATCACATTTTTTTCTCACAAATTACTCACAGCATTCATGTTTCTTACGAGGAACCATTTTTAATATTAAAGCAGTCATACACTTTTTCCAAAAAGTGTTTCCTGAAAAACCGAAACCATTATTATGTTAAACTCCCACACAGTTTGTTAAAAAATATCTTTAAATCCTAATAAAGGACAATCATTATGTAGGTTTATATCTTATGTGTGGGAAGCAGAAACCATCAATGAATCATATTATTTCTCCAACTGTAACAACAACAGAATCAACTACCACAATAACAAAAAAGTTTATGCTCACTGTATATCTGTTTTGCAGGCACTTTCCTGCCTTTGAAATCTGCATAATAGGTAAGCTGTGGTAAGTGTAATGTGCTGTTTACTTCCGATCCTCTACGGATAGCCAGGCATGCTTGGTCTTGTGCAGTGTTCCTGCTTCTTCTTTGGTTACAGCTCCTTGCTGAAATGTATAGCAGCCCTGAACAAGCAAATAGAGCCTCTGTGAATTCTAGGATCTGCTCCTGAAAGATGCTGTCAGATATACAGAGCTAGACATTTAAATTATTTTATTCTCATCCATTATATTGTTTCTTTTAGTTAAAAGCAATGTTTTTAGTTGTAGAAAATACTAGGTATGCTGCTTTGGAAGAGACACTGTGGTGAAGAAAGAGAAAGATTGCAAGAGACATGGAAAAAACACCATGGAGATCAATATTTAATCTATAATTATGGGTGTACAGTATGTACTGTGCATTTTTTAAATTTAACTTGGCTTTTACTATTACTCAGTAGGAGGGGAACAGATACTGAGAGCCCTGGATAGCAACCATAAGAAACATGTTTAAATACACATATTTTCAGGAGATCTGTGAGTACAAGAAGGAACTGATTGTCATTCCTCTGATCTTTTTTCATGTTGGAAAATCAGAGAGCTTTACCTGGAAGATTTAATTTTAGGTAAAAGAATTTGTAAAATGACTCCCCGAGTTTATGCTGCATAGCATTACAATACATAAGAAAAATTGTTTGTGTCACCCTATTTTTGAATAAAGAAACAATATGCATATCATTTTTTCACAGTGGAAATACTGATGGTATAAAAAGTTATAAATAAGTACTAAGTCAGGAATTCATGTGGGAAAGCCCCCATCCTCTTTGTGGTTTCAGTCAGGAAGCATGCAGGTAGCACAGACTAATTCTGTTCAAACAGTGCTAGGAGAAATTACAGTATTCCTGGCAGCTTGCATTCATCATGATTTTAACAATGCTTTGAGAGTATGCATATACATATCTCAGTGCGTATTCCCTCTTATATGGGCATTTATATGCCACTTCTAGGTTTTTCTGAAGGCCTTTGAAGTTAGCTGGACAGAAAGGATTAGGCACCAAGGGGAGGAAAATTATTTTAAGAATTTTAAAATTATGTTATCAGGTATCATCTGCTTGCTAATGAAGCTTCAAAGTTATTTCCAGGGCAGAATTCTGCAGATTGCTCCAGAGAAAGAGTTCAACGGTCTATCTAAAGACTTCATTCCATCATTAATGAGTACTTAACCCCAGCATATTTGAACTTGGACTACATGACCAGTAGTCAATTTTCACTAACAGTTTTTTTTTTTTTGATCCTGAAAATCTGTAGCCGTGTCATCAGCTCCTTCTTAATTATACCGTATTCTTTACATCTGTCCTGCTAAATAACTCTAATTGAAATAGCACCGGCGTGAATTTTCGTAATGTTCCCCCCAAGACATCCCGAAAGTGACTCACACGAGAAAACAGACTGAAGTCACAGCTGGAAGCACGTCAAGGATCATTTCCATTTTTACATGATTAATTTGAATTTAATATCTTAAATCAAAACCTGATTAATTTAAATAAAATTTTGATGGTGCCCTGCTTCTAATATACATTGCAGTAATTAGATTCAGCTTAATGTGATTTTTTTACATAATTAAAAAAAAGAGCAAGTCAAGTATAACAATGCCGAGTTGGTACAAATCTGTCCATATATACACATATACATACACATGGGACTCTGTTGAGACGTTGCTCAGGTACAGGAAAGATCACAGCTGGATGACTGTGCTATAGCTCAGCTTATGGCATATGTAGAATATTCCACTTCTATTTCACTGTGGTATGAATGGCCATACTTTAAAAAAAGACAGAAAAGCTACAGATGAAATCACATCAGCAAATAAGTAAAAATAATAGCAATGCAATAGCCCAGGACAGCTTCTCAGTTCTAGTTCCTCTCACATTGTAACCAACTTTTCTTTAGGAATTAGCTCTGTGTATCTTACAAGTGAACATCTGCAGGGTACTATTTACAGCAGCTCATGGGCTTCTGTTTTTCATAAGACTTACAAAAATTCTTTATAAAATAAATTGTTACTGCAAAAAAACCCCAAACTCTGTTTCCCTGCTTCCCTGTCTTATGTGACCAAATTGTTGATCAAATTATGCTTCAGTAATTAGATATTCTTCAACAAGGCAGTGAAACATCCACCTGACTTTTCAGCATGGAGTCATTCCAGCATATATCAAACCACTTGATTTCAGTGGGATACTCCACCAGCTTTAAAACGCTGGGCATGTGCTCAGCTAGTAGTAAATCACTATTAAACAGAAGACAATGATGGAGAGTGAAAAACTCCTTTCCTGCCTCGGGCTAACAGCTTTCAGGGAGGCGCGTGCACCGCTCATCCTTTTATGAAGGCAAGTAAAATCATTCAGGTGTATTTGATAGCACCCAGCTTTCAAAAGCCTTTATATACACTATGTTATGAATATGGCATAATGGCATACAGTTAATTTTTGATTTTAATATTTCTTTGAATAAAAATTCCTCCTTGTTGGTGAAACTGGTGGATCTTTGCTAGTAACTCAGACAATTCAGATGGTCTGGACATCCTCTCAGTTATAAAAAAAAAAAAAAAGAAAACAAACAAAAAAACCCCCAACAAAACAAAAACATAAACACAGTACCAAAGAAAAAAAAAGGCAAAAACACAACAGGTGACAGGTTCAAGTCGGTTTTCAGCCACTTAGGTCAGGTAAAATGCTTTTCAACAAAAATGAGGAAAAGCCGAGAAGAGAAATTGAAGAACTGGGCAAAAATAAAGGGAACCTGAGTCAAAAAACAGAGAGAAGGAAGTGAAACTGATTTATGGTCATGAACCAGACTTAGCTGCTGAAAAAATGCTTCATATAATGATTTAGACTAGCTCTGTCTATTTTTCAGGCTCTTAACTATCTCTTCACATTATTCACAAAGGCTCCTATGCCTTCCTACTTGGTCTCCTCAAATTTACTGGCATGCTACCAGTGGGTCACTGGAAATGTGTAGACAAAAATTAAACTTGTTCAGTTTGACCAATCAGCCCTCCAAGAGTGTTAGTTTTGTGAATTTTTCAGACAGAACTCAATGAAGTTGAATACTGATTCCAAAGAACTTGCTTATTTATTATTCATTGTGGATTGCTAATAATAAAAAAATGCCACCTTTTATCTTACAGCTAAAACTTTTGATGGCAATCAAATTATTTTTTTCTTTCTAAATTTAGGCTTTTCTCAATGTCTACTACAATACAATCCAAAAATAATGACACAGTTACTATCTGGGGAGAAGCTACTTTACAGCTAATATTCTTATTCAGAAGTTAAAGTCAAAACAAAATTAATCGGGAAGGTTTATCTATAATGTATCACCATTCATTTCAGAAAAAAAAATCTTTGCCAGCAGCAGAAGAAAGGTACTTTCGAGCAGTTACATTAGACTATAGACTCCAAGGAGAAGATTACAGATCTTCCATATTCAGCAACATGAATCAAAACTCTTAGGAACTAGTCTAACTTTCTTTTCTTTTATTTTATTTTTATTATTGCAAGGCAGCAGGGATTGCTTTTGTATAGGCTATGATTTAGATGGCTAATTGAAAGTAAGCAGTGGTGAGCTGCTTCCTTGGTAAAATATTACCAAGACAATCTTATCTGAGTTTACAGAGTTATTTTCAATTTGTAAATGCTGTATTCATTTCTACCAGATAAAACACCTTTAAAATCCTAGACCCAGGCATAACCGGATTGCTGTTGCAACTCTTCTGGGCTGTTTCACTGTACACAAATGCCTTCCAACCCACAGATATATATAAACTTCCCCTTCTTTTGAATAGTTTTACTATTAAAAAAAAGAACACCAAACAAAACAAAACAAAACCTCGATCCATTTTATGGTAAATAAATTTAATGATATACTGAATCCTCATGAGTTTGAGCTGATGTCGCCCTGCCAGTTACCTGCTCTGCAAAAGAATCTCCCTCATTAGAGCCTCCACCTTTTAGAATCTCACCTTTGCAGATTTATCTCTTATCTATAACACAAAGAAAATCCTGGGCTTTGTTTCACCGTTATAATAGATGTAAATTAATATTTTGCCATTGTTTGTTGCTATAATCATAGAGGCAAATATATAATCCTAACAGCTATCTTATTTTCAATTTGCAAAGCATACTGTGCTTAATCCCATGAGGCAGCCTATGGTCCTAGACATGAATTTAAAAAGGTAATTAGACTTGCATGGGGGGTTGTCCCTGAGATAGAAAAAGCAGATTCCTGCCAGGTCCAGAGGGGTCTTTAAGAGGTCCCAGGCTGGTCACAGTTCTTGTCCTAGTTTATTACTTGTTTCAATTGTGTGAAATAGCTTATTTGTTCATGTAAATTTAAATCATGTTGATACTAGTAGAAGGAGTTTTGTTGCTACTTTTTTCTTTTTATCTAGAAAGGTCACAGAGTTAGGTTTTAGTGACTGGCAACAAGCTATGTTTTTCACAATGATCTCTGAATTTTTGCAGTCAAATAGATAGTAAAAGTGACATATTGATAAAAGTTTTAAGGCATCTCTGGTGGGTGGCAGTAATTTTAAATATCATACAATCATCATTAAGTCATTTATGTAAATGAAAAGTACTTGGCAACTCTTTGTATGGCAAGAAATAGCACCAGTTTCTCTGCATCTCTGCTTTCTTTCTCTCTTCTTTTCCCCTTTTGCTGGTTCTAACATAGTGCACACTGTACAGATAAACTCTTTAGGGTTTTGTGAAGACTTTCTGTAGAAAAGATCACACACCTGTGTGAGACAGCACGTGGAGAGTAAATATTGATGAGACAAAACCAAATTAATCTCTCATGAAAAATGGCTAAAGGAATTTCTCTAAGCTGAAATCAATATGGTGTATTGATGAGTTAAAAAAAATAAATAAAATTGGGAGATTTATGGATTCATGTGGGTTTGGATTAGGTGTCTTGTTATACTATTCCCAGTCTCACCTTTGAAACCTGGATCTAGATCTGAATTTTGAGGCATCAGCACAGGTCTGGTTTGTATCCTGCAAATCTCAATTTCAGTTCATGTCTGGTTTCAAGTTAGACCACAAATCTTTCTTCAAAGGGAAGGGAGGGCAAGGATCTGATCACTCACCCAGGCTTTACTTTCAAAAATTGACATTGTCAACTGAACACTCTCTGAGCAGGAGAAATGGAGGCAGTTTGAGCTAAACTGTTTTTGTTTGCCCAGATGTCTGACAATATTTAAGGGCCAGATTCTGCCCTGAAGCTACTTTGGTAGGCAGTGTGAGCATTCATTCTTGGGAAGATTCTGTGCCTAAATGTTCTCACTTTTCAACACATTGTTACCCTCCCACATATCTATTCAGGCAGAAAAACAGAACGGTGAACCTCCCTCAGGGGTTTTTAATGCAAGTCTGTTGAGTCACCCTGCTTTTTGGATTGAGTTAGGGATATAGGATTAGGTTGAAAGGTGATAAAGATGCCAGGAATGTATGAGGAAGATCCTGTTCTCAGGCCAGTAGACAGAGCATAAACTATACCCCCATGTCTGTGCACAGAGGCTGTTGCTAAACCCCCAGGGGCAAGCCAGTAGAAAACATTAGGCTCAGAGACTTAAATCGCTGTTTGGCTCGTTGTGTTCTGTGCACTGAGCTGTGTCTGTGGCTACCCTGATGGCAGTGTGGGAGTGTACAGAGCAGCCAAGGCTTGTACCAACAACTTTAGTGTATCAATGTCTGCACACGGCTAAGGCCACCAGTGGACACATTTGCACAGTTCCATTCTTCCATACCTTGTCCTGTGCTCACTGACTCCCTTTGAGCCGAGCATTTCCTGGAAAGAGGGTCCCTGTAGTCCAAGCTTACAATTCCATTCACAACATCAACCGATTCTGAGCTGGAATTCTCTAGAAGCTTTACACCACTGTCTCCTGGCAGGAAGGTAAGGTGACATCACAACTTCTACTTTCTGACAGAACCTTCCTTGATGATTTTATTTAGGATCACTTCCCATAAACACCTCCCAAGAATGCTTATTAAAGAAATTAGAAACTATGGTACATCAGGACAGACATTTGTTTTAATTGAATTGAATTATTTATTTATTGAAAGCCTGTATTGTTCATAATGCCTAGGGCACAAGTCTCTTTTTGCTAGATTTTTACCAATGAATGCAACATTCGTTTTAAGGGAGCTGCTCCTGACATTTGCCTGGTAATCAAGAATAGAATTGAGTGCTGCGTAGCTAGTAAATAATGGTGACAAAAATGCTGCATGAAACTACAGTACAATTTGAGTAGATTCACATTGTAATTTAGTTGAAATCCAGATTGGTGGCTTTAGGGCTTGAGGGCTATGGCCAGTCCTAGTAAAAATTACAAGAAATTTACATCATGTTTAGTTTTTTTTATATTTATCCCCACAGATAAAGTAAAAATTAATACACAGAAAAAGAAAATGCTCAGAAAAACATGTGACCTGAAAACTGGTAAAACCGAATTCTAGTAAGCCTGAGGTCTGAAAATGCAAAAGGGCTAGTCAGGAATGGTGGAACCTGATTAGTTAATTAAGTCAGATTTCGAGAGAGGTGATATCTCTAGTACCTGATTCAGAAATCCTCAGGTATTCTACAAATTCACTAAGAGCTAATTGGCAGCGCTCAGCATATATTCACACTCCACTCAAGGGGGCCCCCGTACAAGCATGTTAAGCTGTTTGCCTCAAAAAAAGTTATCATATGCTCTTGATTTCCCTTACATGAAGGAGATCTCAACATAGATTCATCAAAATTGTCTCATACACTTCAGACACCGATAGTACTCCAGTTCCAAGATCAGGTTTTTGCTTCCTCTTCAGAAATGATCACAGCATGACCAAAGCATAAATATGAAAATGAAATAACCCTTAAATTCTGTCCCTTATTCCCCATAGTTGCAGAATACCATCATACTCATCACTAGTAATCCAACTCTATTCAGGCATTGGAGATGACCAGAAGGCATGTGAATGAGGCTGGATCTTGTCTACCCTATACCAAATCAGATGGCGTGATTCTAAAAGTGCAAAAGTAGAAAGCAGGGTACTGAGTAGCACTGTAGCATTTTGTTCCCTCTTCTCACTGTATTAAAGCTGGCTAAAGAGGCACCCTCAGAAGTTAGGAAATCCCCAAACAATGTAATCAATCCTTCCATGCCTGTGGTGAGCAATAAAAGTTTATATGAAACCTACAGCACTTCACACTGAATGGCTGAAAAATAGCACACATTTATCAGAATGCCTGAAAACACACCCCATTCTGGTAGAGCAAAGCAATCAGTGAAGCCATTCTTCACCTAAAAGATTTCCATTCTGTTTTGCTAACACACTATATTCAGTATTGATGTGTCTCTGCGTACAGTAAAGAGCAGACTCTGCAGTGCTGGGACGGCTCATTCACATGACAGTGATATTGCAGTCATGCATTGCTCTGGCAGCACAGGGCAACTGGAGTTCCTTTATTAAACCAGCACCCAACAGTGCTAGCAGACTAAAGAACCTTGTCAAGGTTTCCCCTAGAGGACTTCATCTTTTAAGGGGCTTTAAATCTGGCTTTTTTATCATGGACCACAGGTCCATAAAGGGATGCTAAAAGCATTAAGTGAAGGTGTACCCTCTAAAAGCCCTAATCCAATCATTGTGGACAGGACTGGATTGCAAAATGTGGCCATGCTTTTTGTGATTTCCCTAAATAGCAGTGGCAATTATGGTGTCTGGGGACACAGCATGGAGCTTGAAAGGCAGATCTTTGGCCCAGGTACGCTTTATTACAATCTTCCATAAGGAATTGCAAATCGCATTAGAATCAGATCCATGCCCATATTAACATTCAAAATGGCTTTCAAACTGTGAATCTCTCTATTAGAAACATCCATAAAACCCAGCTAAGGAGTTTCAGATCCTTTTCATTAATTTCTTTAGAATTTATCCTTGCTTATCAAATAGTCAACCTGCAAAAGTTATCATCTGAATTTGGGACACTGGCATATAAGTCTCATGTTGTTAGTCTTTCTTTCCAGATGTTTTTCTCCTTCTAGTCGAAAGTATAAAAACAAGAAAGCCACCTTTCTTTGCATATTTGCTCTTAGGATTCTGCTTAGCATCTAAAAGCGAGGGAAAAAAAAGGCAGTACAACAGTATTTTGGATAGTTAACTGAGACCATAAAAAACTTTAAATGCTTCATTCAAGATGAGCTTAAAAAGAAAAAGAAAAAAACCACCACCAAACAGCTCGAGAGTTCTCTTTATAATAAATCCATGGCCACTTTCGAACGCCACAGTTCTCACTGTCCTGTACACAACTCCCACTCAGTACATCACAGCAACAGTACAGATGGAGTTGTGATCTTCTTTACTCCAAAAGCACAGTCTTGTAGCTAAAGAAGGATATCTGTTAGCAGCTCAGGGTCTATATCATAGAGCTGAGCAATTCCCAGTACAGTGGTACATCACAATTAGACAAGCAGCCCCATCCTCTGCTTTTGTCTGCTGCACGCTTTCTCCATCAAAAAGGTGCCTCATGCAAAACACTCAGCCTACTGTTTTCATACAAAATTCATATATACTACTGTTTTCATATAAAATTGATTTAAGTAAGCAGAGTTGTTTATCATTGAGCTAAAGAGCAGCATACAACTAGATAGCTTTACAAGCTTTTTGTTTTGCACTACTCTAATTAAAAAAAAAAAAGTTAAAATTTCCAAAAGGGCATTTTAAAGCCTACTAATTGATAATGCAGAGAGTTGAGACTTACTACACTGACAGGAAAGATAGGAGGGGGAAAGTCAACAAAGTAGAAAATACACTTTTACCTCTTCTGTAGCCACACTCTATTTGTGGTTTTGTCACTGGCCAGAGCAGCAGTAAAAGCTGGAAGTTGTTGATCATAAAAAGCATGGCCATGCTATCTCCAAGGAATGACAGGACAAAGTAGGGATGTGTTGATCAATATATCTCCTAGGTAACTACCATCTTGAAGTTCATGAAACTCCTCTATTTATAGTAGGTGATCACCTCACAATCTTAATGTGATTAATGAAAATCCTTAGGCCATCTAGGTAAGAAAGAGCATTTTTTATCTGTATTTTAGACATGGGGAATCAAGGCCAAGAAACCTACATCTCAAAAGTACTTAGACACAAAATTTTTCTCAAATTCTTTTTAGGATTTAGGATTCAAAATACTTTTTAGTATATATACTCACACCTTAGAGAAACTGAGATGTGGGTATATATCTGGCATGGGTACTATGAGCAGTAAGGCTGCAATATATGGTTTCATATGTGTGGTAATATATATTTTCTTTCTGTTTGTTGAGGTGTTTCTTTGGGACCTGTGTTGCACCATTTAGGCAAAAAAAAAATGGTCAGAGGAATGGGGTCATATAGGTTGTTTTTCTGCAACAAAGCAGGCATGGAAAAGAAACTTTTGCAGGCCAACGGACCTACCCAATGAACATATTCTCCAGAATACCTTCTTCTGCCACTATCAGAAGTTTTTGGG
Source organism: Campylorhamphus procurvoides (assembly GCA_013396655.1). Classification (NCBI taxonomy): domain Eukaryota; kingdom Metazoa; phylum Chordata; class Aves; order Passeriformes; family Dendrocolaptidae; genus Campylorhamphus; species Campylorhamphus procurvoides. Next base: position 594,750 of record WBMV01006288.1, on the reverse strand, counting down.
TTTTATGCAAAGCCTTTTTGGATTGTGTTTAGCATACTCACAAAAAATTAATACCCAAAATTAATAGTTGGTCATTTTTGGTTTTGTAACCAATCCCTGAAAACACTGTGAATGATAACTTGGGCTTTAACTATATATCACAAGTTTATATTTCTGCCAAGGAAAAAGTGGACAATCCAGAAGGGTAAGGAGAAGGAGATGTCCATCAGTTCACAACTGTCCTTCTCGTAGTGCAGCTCTGTAATGTTTTTTGAATTATCTCTGGCCTCCAGTTCCACAGCCACTAGGAGGTGTGCTTAATGCACAAGCACAAGGTGGTGAAAACATCAACATCTGGTGAAGAAGGGGACATGTCCAGCATGCAGGGAGGCTCAAATAGAGACGAAACTTGACAGCTAGTGAATCACTGGAGCAGCTCATAGTGAGTAAGCTGCTGTAGTTACCTTGTAGGTTTGAGCAGATCTGTGGCTATCCTCATTTAAACTGGGTGTCAAAAATAGCCTCTGTCTACCCCAGAGTGGTGAGGAGTGTAGAGGCAATTCATCATCTTTCCTTCTCACTTCATAAACACTCCCAGATGATCAGACAAACATGAGGATTAAACTACATGTATACAGATACTTTCTGTAAAATGAGTATGGGAAGAACAGCATTCCCTGGAGAATATGACCACAGCCTGACTATTTATGCCTGATAGGCACGTTGATCCTTAATTGTATCTACACAAGGAATAACAACATTTGGAAAAAAAAATGGATAGGCAGATGTTGAAGAATTTTTTGAGAACTGCAGTAAAAATTCTAGCAATCACAACAACTCAGTGTAAGTAACCACACAGCCATACCTATACATCAAAATATAACTGGAAATCTTTCCTCTTCACCCTTTTGACATATATGTTTAAATACATAAGCACAAGCACACAATCCTGCTTATGTGGGGGATGGGAGGAAAGATGAGGCTTTCTGTTACCCCTAACATTTCAGGAATCTCAAAGGGAGAGCATTTATCCTGTTCTAAGGAGTGATAACTCCCTGATTACCTGACTATTCTGCTGTGCTATTGTTTTCTATCTGCTTGACTATATGCCTTATGAGAAAAAACATCTGCCAGGGAACATAGGCAGTGAATGTCCCTGTGTTCTAATTGTGATAACTGTGCATAGAAATTTATTTCAGGTTGGATTTTTTTGATGTTTCTATGCATGTCTTTTTTTTTTTTAATTATTCCTTTACTGTGTGCACTGGGAAAGAGTAGCTAAGGAATATGTTGGTTTACTTTTTTTTTTTTTGAGTGTATACTGATTGAACAAAGAGTTTAACATGAAAAAAAAAAAGAATGAAAATAAGCACGAAAGACAACATCCGTTCTCATTTCAATTTCCTGGAAGGAAAGTGCGGTTGGGCAGATGGTGCTTTTTTGTTTTACTAAACTGAAAGATCAGATGTAAATAATATACACAATATAGCCTATAAAGATCATTGAAGGTGAGGTTTCCATGTGCAGAGAATTGCTATATTGTAGATAGTTTCTCACTCCTCAGCGATACGTCAAGAATTTTTTGATTTTAGCTGTATAATTTTTTTTGATGCTTCAGTTTGCTTACTGCACTCTCTACCTGCCTAGTCATATTTGTTTCAAAAACTATATTTCAGAGTGTTGAGTTCTATATAGCTTAATTCAGGTCCCTTCCACGAAGAGCCATGGTATTGGGTCTCTGATTGAATGGACAGAGGAGAGTGCCTGGTAATTTGGCGTCATGTGAGTCTCAGTATTTCTGTCTTACTATCTTTCTTCATGGCCTGGCTTTATTGTGTGTTTCCTTTGTTGTTATCCAATGGGATTTTTACACATTTGAGCTCTTTAATTTGCTTTACAGGGTGAAACATTAAATATTTGAAGGAAAATCAAAGTTTGCATTCTTTGTATTTAGAAAAAGCCTTTATCAAAGGCAAAAAAAAAACCCAAAAGAACCAACAACAAAAAAACCTACACACAAAAAAATCCCAAAACCAAACAAAAAAACCAACCAACCACAACAACAACAACAACAACAAAACCAAAAAAACCAAAACAACACACCAAAAAAAACCCCTCTAAAATGGCTCAACAAAAGTCATAATGCTGTCTTCTTGACTGAAAGAGCAGAAAAAGATATTGTGCTATGGCTACAGAGAAATAATACATTCTCAGCCAAACCAAAATGTGTGCTCTTCATTACTCCTCATGTCCTTCATCAGTTTGGTGGGACTCAGACAGAGGGCTTGTTCATGTTTACACTACATGAATGCATCTACCAGTGGTAACAAGCAAAAAAACACTGCTGTGAACATCTTAGTAGGTTGTTACCTCTCTGAACTCAGAGTACTCAGCAATTTGGGATGAAAGGAAAGGACAGAGAGCAGAATGAAACTCCCATAATCCAAGGGGAACTGGTCAGCAACCTGCTACAGCACTTATACATGTCTATGAGGCTAGATGTGATCCACCCAAGGATACTGAGGGAGCTGACAGAAGTGCTCACAGAGCCATTTTGCCATCATTTATCATCAGTTCTAGCTAACCACAGAGGTCCCAGTTGACTGGAAGTTGGCAAATGCGATGCCCATCTACGAGAAGATCCAGAAAGAGGATCTGAGGGACTACAGGCCTGTCAGTCTGACCTTGGTGCCAAGGAATGTCATGGAGCAGGTAATCATCAGTGTCATCATACAGCACATACAGGACATCCAGCTGATCAGGTCCAGTCAGCATGGGTTTATGAAAGGCAGGTCCTGCTTTAACAATCTGATCTTCTTCTATGAGAAGATAACCTGCTTAGTTGATGAGGGAAAGACTGTGGTTGTTGTCTACCTGGACAGTGTACCCAGGCAGCCAAGAAGGCCAAGAACTGGACAGGTAAACCAGAGAACTGGATTAAACTAAAACTGACGTTTTAATGTTAATTAAAAATTAAATGTCATAGGCTACATTAGTTAGCTTTTTGTAAAAATGGCAATGCTGAATATAAACTATAGAACTGATTGCCCTTTTGTTTTTTTAATTTGTCTTGACAGGAAAAATCTTATTATTAACCTGAGAGACCTGCTGATAGTTGTGAGAATTTCATTGTGTGTTTTTAATTGTTTTATATTCATATCTACTGGAGTCAAGTGTTTTCACGAGAATTTCAGCACTCAGTGTAGAATGAAATGTTTCTAGCATGCATTGAAGAAATACAACTCAAAAGTTTGATGAATATAAACTCTATAATCACTTTAAACAAAGAAACATATATTTTTAAGCCACTCCTGTATTTCAGAGGCTTTAGACATTTTTAGGGTGCTTTATTTTGTCAGCACAGGGAGTATGAAAAGAAGGACCAACACATGCTAATGATGTTATTCCTGTATTACCAAGAAAGTGAAAAAAAATAAAAGCAAAAACTGTCTCTTCCAGCTGCTTGCAGATAGCTCAGTAATAAATAAATAAAGGAACAAATCAAATAAATGAAGACTCCAAAGAGATTTTCTGGAAGCTGAGAAAGAAATACCAAAGCCCAGGCACTTCAATTCAAATGATACCATGCCAAGAGGTTTTGGTGCCCTAAAGATGGAGCAGGTTTGCTGATGGACATACCCCGCTAACCGGCATTGCCAGAAGGAAGTGGGGTTGAGGTGCAAGTGGTGTGGACAGACACTCACAGCAGCAGCAGCTTCCCATAAATAGGCAGGGCTTCAGTCAGTTGTTCACTCAGTTTCCCACAGTTAGAAGCTGATGAGCATGAAACGGTTTGGGGGTGATAAGGCAATCTGTAGTTAAAAAGGAAGGAAAGGCTCGAAACACCTGGGGACAAACCTCTGTCTGCTGTTGATCTCAACTGGAATAAAACAATACGTTTCCATCCCTAGATCTGACTCTCAGCCTCTCAGATGCATTCTGAAACCCACAGAAGCTGATCATGGGATATTTTTGGCTTTCCTTTGAGACATCCCCACAAAATGCCCACAAACATCACTGTCCTTATAGACAAATAGTTCTGTGCAGAACTCTGTGGATAACTAAACCATTAACACACATGCTCACAGACAATTATGGATGGTACTCTAAACTGAGGAAGGCAGAGGCCATTTGCAAACAAATGAGACCAATCACAGGTTAAATTATGAACAGCTACCAAGCAAAATGGAGGCAATGTACAGGCCCTGACGAGCAGTTGAAACTAAAACCTGTTGAACTAGTAAGAAACCGAATGTCCTGGGGCACCGGAAAGTAAAAAATCTCCTATCAGATTACTCGTTCTCTTGAAAGAAACACATCATGCAAGCCCAAATCTTTTTCTGGTGAGTGGGCCTGGATTTCTATTCTTCATTACTACAGGAGCTGATGTAGAAATCAACACAGTAATGCCTTTCATCTCTTGTATTATAAGAATTCAAATTCAATTTTTATTTTACAGCACATCCACACAATGCCTCACAGTATGGTTCTTGGTTGCCTTCATCCCTTAACAATAGCCTTGTAAAGAGATATAGGACATAAAAATAAACCCCTCTCTTCCCCCCCCCAGTAGTTTGTTTCATCTTACAAACAATAGCAATTCACCATCTGAAACACATAGTAATAGTAAGTAGGGTCTATTGAACATTGTGCTGTTCATAAAGATTTTTTTTTTCCTTTGAGCACTGACATACTTAGCTATTCCACAAAATGTGGGATCTACAAGTTTTGACCAACTGACACCTTCATGAATAACATACTAATATGTTGAAAGCCTTTCTTAACTTATATGCAGTGGACTATGTCACTTTTTCTTCTGTTCTTCTCAGGAGTGCAGTATCAGACCACAGGGAACCTCAGTCCTACTGTTTAACCATGGACTGAGTGGCCTGATAGTCACTCTACCTGGTGCTTGCTGACTTCTTAGTCATCAAGCTTTGGCTTGTATGTCTGCACAGTGTTTTTCAAGGGTTTCAGTTTCAGAGTTTGAATATATACCATATACATATTGTTAAATAGCAATACCAATACAGAAACATTAATTTTCTACAGATGGACTTTAAAATGGTTTGGCCATTTTTCCTCTGCTTCTGCACATGAGCCTGACTCAGCTACTGGTGGTACTTCTGTGGTCAGCAGACTGTTTCATAAAGTTCCTTAAGGGGACAGGTGGCCCAGTGGAGGGGCTGTTCAGTTTGATATAAAAGCAGAAAAATCCCATCCGTCTCAGCAGTGATCAGAGCAGCAGAGGAAACAGAGCAATGCATGAAGTGTAGGGATGGAGACATCCAAAGTAATCTGACTAGTTTATATTAAGAAAGGATTTGACAGACCTGCTGGGTTCCTACTTAATGCCAATCAAATCTGAAAGGGACCACTTGAGCTCAGGTATTTATCTCAAACTGATTTGAATTATCCTCACTTCTTGATTTTGAGAGTCCAGAATAGAATACCATGAAGAGACTGTGTTGACATTTCCTACATAAAACAAAATTAAACCCATTCAAGTCAAGGAAATACATAGTGTAAGTGATATGAGAATCAGGCCCTTTGACAACAGAAAGAAAGTTTCATAAGGGCTGTGCATTTTCAGAGTCTTTTGGGAAGTGAAAACCCCATGAATTCTTCCATATTGCCCCTTTCACAACAGTTAGCAAAACACATACAGGGCATATCACACATTGCTTCTGTTTCTGCCTAGTCAATATAAGCTTTATTTTTCTCTTGTAGACACATTGTTAGCTAAAGAACAACATTTTGAGGTCAAGTCTGGATTGTCCTTTTTATTAGGCTAATTCTGCACATATGAGAACTTATTAAAAAGAAATTGTCTTAAATTATTACCAACACTTATATGATCATTGCAGAAATCACAGGAAAGAAGGATAGTGCTTACCAAAACCCCAAGAAAGTACTTCAGATAGTTTTTCTTTCATTGCCAAGCAGCGAGGGTCAAGTGAACTGTATTATTTGCAAATATCCACCTTCTCAGATTGTCACAAGCAGCTGTAACATACCCACTAGCAGCAATTTCCACTTGGCTCTATCCAGAGGGGAGAAAATTACCAGGAGCTGCGTTGTTTATAATTCCCTCAACCCCGAGGGTAATTCTGTTCACCAATTACTTGAAATTAAAGTTAGGTAATTCGACACGTCTGTTTGATACCCAACCACAAACTACATCTTAAGCAAACCAAAGAGTTGGATAGTTTACTTCCACAATACTCCACAGAATTTCATTATTGCAACCATGACAGGAAAGGAAAAATGAGAAGTTATACAGATTTGTGAAATGCTGGAGCTTGGGGTTTTTTTGTCACTGTTGCCATTATTAAGAGATCCCAGTAGATCTGAGAAGGAGGAAGCTAGAAAGCAGTTTTCTTCCTGGGATGAGGGTTCCCAATCAAACATAGCAAATATAGTAAGAATTGAACAACAAGAAGCCTCCACATGCAGTGTTTGACAGGAAAAGAAACCTGCTCTCTGTAGTTAGAAGATTTCATAGCTTTTATCTTTGCATACAGTTACAGTGAATACAGTTACCTAGAAAAGGCTGTACACACACAGAAAGAACTTACACTATCTGCAGTATGTATTTTTTGATCTCTAGGGCCAGTCATTTAAATTACACAGTTGAATCCTGAGTTAGGTTATATCTAGACTGGGAAATTTATTTTTTTTAAGTCAGGCAAACCTGTTAAAAATTTTATTGGTGATGACTCTGTGTACACTCTATTTCCGTATCTCTTTGTGAGTAACGAATTGGCTGCCAGGTACCGTGACTGAACTGCATGACTCACTCCATGGATTCATTTTACAGTCTGGTGAAACCAGAGGCTGGTAACACCTATCCTTTGTAAGAACTTTATACATGTTGTAATTCTACAAATGAACACTTTTTTTTCTTTTTTAACACAAAATTTTAGACTGATGAAGTTTAAAAAACTGCAATGTGACTGAAAACTTATTCATATTATACTGAGGCATGTACTAAACAGTTCAACCTAACATCTATGAAGTGAGCTTAGTTCTCATTTTCATTAAAGTATATCAGGACTCATTTCAAAACCTTCATTATATTTAAACATTTTAAAACAAGTGAACAAGAAATGCAGAGCCACTAGGAGAAGACTTGATTTTTAATTTTGTATTCTCATTCATGTTAGCATAGCTTCTATTTGGAAACTTACTTGAGTGTCAAATAAGTACCAAGTAGTTTATTTTTTTTAAATCTGAATACGATCACCTTTTCAACCATATTCTGCATTTCACTTTTGCTATAAAAGTTGTTCATTGTCCAATTTCAAGCTGAAAAAATAAAAAAGTCCATTTTGACTTTGCCATAGCGGAACTGAAAGATTTTTTTGAAATAAGATTAAATTGATATACCTTGAGCTTCTGTCATTGTAATATGACATTAGGAGCATAGTCAAATACTGGTTTTGACTATAAGTGTCCTACTAAAGTAGTAGTCTACTGCAGAGTGCTTTTTGATGTATCAAAGAAATGGTACTATCTTTCAAACTGCATTCATATTCTCCTATCATCAAGGTAAAGTAATAGCAGGACTAAAGCATGATTTTTTTTTACAGTTTCCAGAAGTCAGTGCTATAAGGGGTTGCCTATCCTTGCATTAGGTATTCATGTTTAAATGAACCACAGATAGGCTTTCCAATCTACAAACTCCATTAATCAGATTTTATCCTTTTCTCAGTCTTTTATTTTTCAGATTCTTTACCCTCTTCCCTGCTGCTATTGCTGCAGGTTCCCTAATGACAGGCCAAGTAATTTATCTTTTTCTTTCCCTAAAGTTGAGGTACTCTTACTGGTATAATTCACAAATGTTTCTGTGTAATGCTGATGGCCCAATGACTCCATCACTCAGTGGGTAAATAACATTTTACTTTACTACTTAAGCATGTCACATCTCATACAGAACGTCCTACCTTAGAAGGCTGGGGTTTGTTTTACAAAAAGTCTTGGTTAATGAGCAAAACATCTTTGAACAACTCTTAATATTTATAGCTGTGTTATGGCTAGGTATATATCTCATGAAAAACATGAAAAATGAGGAGTAGCACTAGTACTGAAGGGACAGAGATGAACAGTACAAGGAATTGACAAAGGCAGGTGTGGTGTCTAGAACAACACAAGAGAGTTTTTGCACTTTTTTTTTTTCCTGTGATATTTCTTTTTCCCGTTTTTATTCTGAAAACAGCCAGTTTTCATCCCAAGAATGCTAGAATGAATCCTGGCTTTTCAACTTTTCCCTTTGTGTCAGTCTAGGACAAAATGAGAACTCCACATTCATAGAGCAACAGGGGAGAATTGCTCAATTTGTAAAAAATATTTATTTACAACAAGTGGAACAGTACATTTGTTTTGATATTGTTAAATAGTTTCAGTAGAGTCAAAATTTTTTCACTGACTAGCTTGAAATATTGAATATATATCTGATGTAAAATGCTAATACAGAATAAAATACATATGTTGAAAGGATAAATTTGTAAGACAAAAAACTCCCAGAAATTAATAATTTTATTTTGATTTTAAGTCACTGAAATGTTCCTCTCAAAATATTAAAATCCACATGTTCTTATTAAATATTTAAAAGAACACCCTTCTGAAAATAAGGGGTTTTTTTATCAACTCTGTTCAGAGAACAATGTTATATCCATTATTTTTACCATAAAATCATGAAAGACGTTACTAATGACTGATTTGTTGCTAATGGAAAGAGCCAGCTTGACTCTTTTGAGAACAAGTCTTCCCCACAGAGCAAACAGATAACAGGATAGTGTAGCCATCTTCAAAAGTGTTCTTCTATATATGGGGATGTTTTAAAACCGGACCAGCAAATAGTTCATAGTCCAGTCCCTGTAATTAGGGAAAAACCTATGTGATCCTAGTGTCTTCTCCTTCTAAATGCAGTTTGCAAGGATTATAAGGGCAGTCCAGTAAAAGTGTGTACATATTACATGGGCAACCCAAGATTAAACAGAAAACAAAACAAACAAAACAAACAAAAAGGTAAAATAAAAAGAGAGAAGAAATAACTCTCTAGGTCAGGTGAAAGGCAAAGGTTTATTACATTAAACTTTTCTCCCATTGAGGGTTACCAAATAGACAGAGTTCATCTGCATAAATTGTTACAAATGACTGAAATTTTGCAGTATTGGTCTGTAAGGTGAATGGGGGGATTGAGAAAATTGTTTCATCTGTAAAGCCCCAATGTCCTGTTTTGTGAGGCGGCCAGCCACAGCAACACAGAAGAGCAAGGTCTTACAGCACTTCATGCAGATTTGCATTCACTTCTTCCTTTCAGTGTCAGATAATAGTTGGTATCCATCTGTGCTGAGTCAGTTTATAGTGCCTATGCATTATGAAACACTTCCTCAGCTACCCAGCTTCTTCTACCCACTTTTAGATGCACAGATCCAGTTTTCTTCCTTTTTGTCACACTGAATCATGAGCATCAGAAGCACAGGCTTGAGTAGCTTTTAATGTGCACATAATAATAATAGTTCTAGATATTGTATTCAGTATAATAGCAGTGGATGCTGATATTGGCTTAGTTGACACAGTATGTTGCCAAAATTCATTGTCACACCAGAAACAGAAAAATTGGGAAGAGGTGTGAAGAAGGAATCTTCTGGCCAAATTCAAATCACAATAATGCGATTATCAGTGGGGAATATTACTGAGTGACAAATGAATCTGCTTTGGAGGGCTGCTAAAGCAGAAATGACCAGAAAAGATGTTGGGCAGCACTTCTCTGAATGGTGCTTATTCTACAGCTCACATTCTCTAAGTCCTGGCAAATGACAGTGAACACAGGGTGGCCTGGTCCCACTCTCCTTATTCACATTGTTCTTACATGTAGCCCTATTTTGCCTGCATAAATAGGGAGGAATTTCCAATTCCATGGAGATACTACAAGTTTAGTCATGAAGATAATTAAGTCCTTTGGGCTTGAACTACCCAAACATTTCATACTTAAAAGAAATTCAGATATGGCTCTGAATATCTGGACTACTGCCATCTACACAATTTGGATTCATTTGAGGTTTAAGATTAGCTCCAAATTCCTCTCCACATCAATTAATCATTCAGATATTTACTATTGTTATCACTAGTATTATAAAATGGCTAGAAATTCTAAGTAAAATATGGTATAGCCTACTTCTGCTGACACACAAAAATAAGTGTCAGTCTTTTAAAAACAACAAATCTAATCAGAATTTTTTTTAAGAGGTGAAAAAAGAGAAGTTTTATTATTAACATCCTTTTTCCAAAAGATAATAGAAGCATAAGAAAAGTCTAGTTACTTGTCCCAAAAACTTCATGGAGTGTCAATGGTAGAGCTGGGGAAGGGCTCTATGTAGTCTATCTCCCAAGGACAATTAGTCAGTATATCACCTTACCCTAACATTTTGCAGCACAAATAATTTCTAACTGTTATTGCCAACTGCAGTTAAATGAAAAGATATCTAGATTTTCCAGAACTTTTGTAACTCAAATGTCCAAATAAATACAGTCTCTGTAAATGATGGACATTAATGGAATGCTAGCTCAGATTGTAAGGAACTTAGAGAATTAGGTACCTCCTGGTACTACTGTGGTGGACAGATAAAAGGGACCTCTGTACAGAAATAGGGACACTTGCTTGAAATCAAGCTTAAATGTCTAGGGATCTCTGAAGCTAAAAAGAAAGGCAGATAAAGAGCTACATTTTTCTCCAGGATACGAGAGCCTCTGGGAGGTGTCTGTCTGGCCCACACTCTTAACTGAAGTTAACATTTTTACTTACATTTTTAAGTAGACTTACTGGAGTTCATTCTTAGGGATTTTTGTTGAATTTATGTGCTGACTTTCAACTGCTAAATATCAATCATTTCTATTTACTCAAGATTTACCTGATAGTAACACTGTTTTGCTTAAAGTTTGCTTTCTGTTGTGTTGTTTTGCCATTAAGATTTCTCAAAATCAAATGAAGAATCTGAGAGTAGAACTGCTACAATTGTAAATAGATTTAAAAGCTTCATTTTCTTTCCTGAGGTTTGACTTTTTTGTGTGTCTGTATAGGTGCGTATATCTGTAGAGGGGAGGGTGGAGGGTTCAACATGACCTGTGGTAAATATTATCAAATGAAATGTAATGAACGGCTCAAATGAGATACCAAGAAAGATTGAAGCTTACCTCCCAAAACCGTATTAGTTTTCTGTTCCTGTTGTAAAAAAAAAAGTGTTTTGCTGACACTTCGGAAATGATTATGATGAGTAAAAAGATACTGTCTTTGCAAGAGCAATTTTGGACTAAATTTAATCTGTATTAAATTGAGCTGAAGTGAAACAATGAAGAAAAAATCCAAATGAAGATTCTGCACTGAATTTGGCTTATTTTGAAACTGCTCTTACTGCAGTGCCTGAAATAGAGCACAAATAGTTTCAACTTTTCTCAAGGCTCTGAACAAGTGAGGAGACAGATTAAGAGGATGTAGTAAAACATAGGCAGGGTGGGTAAGGATTAAAAAATTAAATTAACTTTGCCAAAATTTCTGTAAACAGTTCTAGTAGAAGTTACCTGTCATGTGGAAAGCACACTCCTAATGCGGGGCACAGGATATTCCCATTCTTCACTGGAAGTTCATTCTTATTAAAAAAAAAGGGAGAAAGGATAGGATATGCAAATTAAGGATGGGACATGCAATATGGTTCATGTGTTTATATGCATAAAATTACTTCACTGTTCTTCTAGTCTAATGCATCAGAGTGATATTTTGCAATTGATCTGTATTGCCCATGACTGGAAATAGTTGTAGTACTTTATATACTAGTATGGTAATATCTGATTCATTTTAATTTATCTCAGGTAGTAAATGTGAGTATTGGTATGCATACACCTGTTAAAAATGCTGTGTTTGTATTACTTCATCAAAAAGACCAAACATTTATTAGATTAATATAATTTAGGTCAATCATAAGCCATTTCCACAGCATAACTTCAAAAATTCAGCTGAAACTGGATTAAAATTTTATTGTGAACTTAATATGACCTAACTGATGCTTGGATACCCTTCAAACCTATCTTTCTCACGTGGTGAAGATAGATAATTGAAGTGTAGCTTTCTGATACAAACACTTTTTACAGCCCTCTACAAAATGTTACAATATAGTTACAATGGAATATGGATAAATCATTTGCCAACTCTCTTTTTTTTTTCTCTTAGTCTAAAATTTAGTCCCAAATGAATACAAATCCATATTTTACTGTTGATCAGTGTAAAATGAGAATGACTGAAAGGTATAATTTGGATTGCTTATATTTAAAACTACCAAATGAATGCCTTTCAGGTTTTTTTACACAGAAAAATCTTCTGAAGTGCTATGTAATTCAATTTTCTCTGTCAAAAAAAAAGAAAAAATTCAAACTCAAAATCATCAACACCCTAGAAACAGGTATGAGTATGTCCCTGTCATCAGTAGTAATGTTATTTACATTATTTGCTTATCCTCCTAGTCCAGACTGTAACACTTTGGTTTTGAGGGATATTTTTATAATTTCCTAATTCTCTAGTTTATGTTTCAGCAATGTTTACCTAATTCACTACAAAATGAAAATATAAGACAAAACTTCAAAGACACGAGAACGTACTATCCAGACGGTTAGAAAGTGAAGGGATTCTCTCTCCCTGCAAAATCAAAAATGCCCAAGTGAGTCCTGCTGGTTTTGAACTAAATATTTGTAAAATTGGAGGGGAGCAAGTAAAAGGGAAAAAAACAAAAACAAAAGCAGTAAGAGAGAAAAAAAAATAAAAAAGAAAAGTCTTCTGTTAGGTGAGCCACAGCAGGGCAATTAAGATGATATGGCAGAGGTAGACATCTGCTCCTAGACAGATACAGTTCCACTGATGCTATCTGTAGTTGCAATCCTTCCGAGAGATAAACACCATGCGAGAGCAATGCACAGAAGGAAATGCCACACTGAGAAAGTGGTGATCGCGTGGCCCCTGTGGTCTGAGAAAGAGAGAGAGGCAGCAAGAGAAAAAGGGAGGGGTGTCATGTGGGGCCTGTACCAGGCACATGCAGGTGACAGAGGTCTGTAGGACAGGCATATATCAAAATGCAATGATGGGAGATGTGCGAGAACTGACACTGGAGGGGAGCAGAATTACAGCAAAGATAAAAAGCACAAGACGACCAAGAAGAAAAGTGATGGAAAACCCCTCTCTAAGCTCTCTATATAAAATTAAATCTGCACTGAAATAAAAAAAAAAACAAAAACAAAAACAAAACTACTAGTAGATAATTTATTATTTACAATTTGAAGGGTTTTTCTGAATTTCAAACTCACATTCAGGTTCATCACAAACTTAATCTGAACTATGCTTCCCAAAGTAGATGATTGCTTGCTGCCATTTCATGCTACTGTCATAGCGATGCTCAGACACAGCAGAGGTGGTGTTTCTTCTTTCCTTTGCTGCCAGGTGCAGAAAGAGCTTAAAGAAGGATGTGGTATCTACTCCAAAAGAACTTTAAAGCCAAGCACCAACCCCGTTCAATTTTGGTCAGACTTTAAGCAACAGTACACCACATAGCAAGCTCCAGGACCTCATCAGATACGTTTTCTAAAGGTAAGGCATGTCACCTCAGACCATCACTGGCCATGCCACTAACTCTTCATGTCATTTGCCACTTAGTTTCTTGTCTGGAGAATTTGGTGGTTCTCCTCTGAAGCCAGAGGTTCAGACTCCCACAAAAACTGAGCGAGCATGCTTTCTCCCCACAGCTTTCCCACTTGTAAGAAGGCTTAACATTCAGTTGACTTAAGAAATTTTCCCAGTTTAGGAAGCTCTCTGGAAAACTCACAGCAAGAATTTGAGGCCAAGCAGTTTGCAGAGTTCACTGGCCAGAAGAGAATGTGGAAATACCCTTCTGAGGTTAGGCCCTCTGGCTCACATGCTGTGCTGTCTTCCAATTTTGGGCTGGACCTGGGGATTGATTTACATCTACAGAAACTGAAGAACTGAAACACCAAAGTGTCATTCTGCCTTGTGCTGGAATCTCAAACCAATAATTACAAGTTTTCATGTTGTCTGTTATAATAATTCTTCAGCCTGGTTACCCTGTCGTCTCATTCTGTTAAAAAAAAGGCATTTCTCTCTCTAAAAATAGAGAAAAATATCAAAAAAATATCAAATAGAAACGCTTAATGTAAAATCAAAAGGTTGAGTGTATCACAAGTCCTCAAGCAACATTGTACTTTGGAGACTTTTTAAATTGCTGCTCCTGAAAGCTTCTTGCCAGGAAAACCTGACTGAAATTTTCTGGTTATCTGAAGAAGGTACAACTGGACTTACTGTCTTTAATGGGCAATTCTCCTAAGGCCACATTATGCAATCCTGAGTCAGTTCATACCCCAGACATGGTGGCGAATTTAGATACTTCTGTCCACTAGATGCTCATAAGCAGACTGCATTTATCTCCAATGTATTCATTAGGGAAAAATGTACAGTAGGGCTTCCTGTTTGCTTAACTGCACTTTTGTCTTCTTAATTCTACAAAGAGCATGAGCATGCAAGTGATGCAGCTGTTGATTGTCAATTACTTATTTGTTTTGGGTTTTTTTAGATTCATATACATATATTTCATTCTACATCTTTTAAAAATCATGTTCACACATGCAAGCATCAACAGTTCTTTCTGAGACATGTATTCTGGTAAAAATCAATCTTGTGTTTTCAGAAAATGAAAAGAGCATAAAATGTAGAGTTGTACTGTACATGACTCTAGGAACTTAATTTTTAAATATGAGCATGAGATTGGATCATTGATTTATTAAGATTCACTTAGAGCTGCATAAAAAATGCCAAATCATGAACAGGAACAGCATTAACAAAGAATAAAAGTCTTCTACTAATGTGTGCATTTTCAATGTAAAATTTCTACTATTACCATACAATGCATTCTGCATATCCAGTAAACAATTTGGTTACTTGGGGGACAGTCAAAAAAGGCCCAATCATTTGAGTTTATCAAGTAATGCTAGCATTTTGGAGAATGGAGGTTTCTTCTTTTGGAATATCTACAACAACTGCCTATCCACAGAGAATACCAGTTCCTAAGTTAGCATCCCATGTAGTCATCAGAGTGTAATAGTTTCTGGACATTAGATGTATTAATGTAGGTCAGTTTTTTCCACTTATTGACTTTTGAGAAATGCATTCTGTGTACTTAAACCTGCAATATATACTTGATTTATAACTATTTTGATTTTATTATTCTGTTTGTGCTATTATGCTTTTTTTTTTTAAGATTGAAATATCTGGGTTTTTAGCATAGCAAAGAAGCACCTCTCAGTTTGCCTTTCCTAATGCAGAAAGAGATCTGATTTTTAAAAAAATCACACAAATAAATTAAAATATTTAAAATGTATTTTTATTGCATATTGTATTATTTGATTCTAACCCATTGAGCGAGTTTCACACAGCAGATTGTCATTATGACAGTATTTTGCCTTTTCGCTAGAGTCTATCACTTGAAAGAGTGTCTCTCCCCCATCCCCGCTATGCTTTGCAAGCTTTTGTATCTTTTCTACCTTGCTAGAGGCATTATTAGGGCAGCTCACCTTTGACCAAATGGGCAGATGAACATTCATCCTCTGGAGCCAGTACTAGTGCTGTTTGGTAGATCAGCTCTCAAACGGTACTGAACTGTGACCTCTTCTTCTGTTCAAAGACTAAATACATAAACTTGAGTTTTCATTGGTGCCAAGCCTGGGAACCTGAGTTGTTCCCTAATCCCAGGTCTCACAGCCAGCAGCACAATGGGCAGCTCACCATGCCAGCCGGACAGCCTGAAAGAATGTCTTTATTCTCTCTTCCTCAACAAATTGCTTATTGTTTGGCCCACAGGCTGCTAGACCTTGTGAACTGTCCAAAACTTTATTGCTTTTCTGTTAAACTTTCTTCTTTTTATCTTTTGATTTTGCCTACAAATAAAATTAATTTCTATTTTAAATTTTTAGTAATTAAATTTTAAAAGATACCAGCTCCTTTTAATCCTTTTTTCAGAGTATATCTGCCTTTTAGAAACCTGCAGGAATAACAGAAATTATACACGCCCTGCAGGTTTAGGCTCTTTTAAAAGAAGAGTCTGGAAATGTTAAGTGTTACTAGAATGTGGTGCTCAATATTACCTAGATAAAAATGGAGGAAAAACTTAAGACCATTGCTAAGTTTCCAAATATCTGTACCATTTCTCTGCTCTTGGACTCTTCTTCACTGTGGTTACAGAGTGCCTGTTGCAAAAAGAGAGGGTATAGGACAGATTACCTGGTTTGGGATATTATGTTTTGGAGTTATTTAGGAGCAGTTGTCTTTAGAGGAAGTTAGAGCAAAATGCCTAAGTTGGTATGTTATTTATCTCTTGAGCTATTCTGGAAGCACCTTTTCTGTTCAGTAGAAGTTTCTGGGAATGTGGTTGCAGGATAATAAATATGCAAGCCAGCATTAGGCAGAGCATTGGCAAGATAAGACTGATATTGCAAAATTCAGCCAGATTTGCCCTGGGAAAAGAGCTTCACAGGTGTGACCCCATCATATGAAGAGAGGAATTGCTTCATAAACATGTCCAAAACCAACACAGGATTCAGGACACCTCTGATCTTGTCCCTCATCTAAGTAATCCTCTGCTGAGACATGTTCACAGTGGGAAACCTTGACCCTGTTTGTAGACAGGGAACTAGGAGAAGCATATCCTTGCAAGCAGTAAGATCAGTAAGTTCTGATCACCTGGAGAGTGCTGATTTAAAGACTCTTGCACTTCTCAACCATTTTTGCACGCATTGTTTAGGAAAGATGACAAAAGTGCACAGCTTTCTGGAGCCATACATGCTCAAAGAATCACACAAATTTTTTAAAAGTGCACACATGTGTGTATCTATCTATATATAAACATATAAAATTTCATACCCTTTCAAATATGAGAATGGCAGCACAAGAGCAGAAGAACTGCAAAACTAAAATGTCTACATTAAGCTGATATATGGTACATACCAGATGATATATATACTGCCTTATTGTTCAGTTGTGGCTCAGGAAGCTAAATGCATAATTTAAGATATATGTATAGTCTAAGGGTCAAATGCTGTCAGTTACACGAGTGTAAATCAAGAGCAATTGCTCCGAAGTGACTGAAGTTCTAGTACCCTGGACTTACACAAGTGTTGCTGAAAGCAGAATATGAGTCAATACATGTCATCAATACAACTGAGTTAGTGGTACTGAGGGAATTTTATGATATGCATGCACCTAAATCCTTCACTTTTTTTTTCATGCTTTTTAATATAGCATTTTATGTTTCCATTTTTTTCTCTGTATTTAAAGGAATAGGGGACTCAAATACTGATTTTATAAGCAAAACATCCACCTCCCTCATCTACTGAGCTTTCTCAGTCTCAGTTCATAATGGCATGACAAACATCTCACATTCATAAAGAGATTACTTTCCTTACTTGCATTTAAGGCTAGTCTTCATTTACATAAATGCATAATTCTGAAACCCAGTCAGAACGTTGCTAGGCTGGCTGGCTGACTGCATATGGAAATGCATCCCTGTCATTCACTCGATTCTGTTACCAACTGATCAGGCTGCAATGAATGGTCAGGAAGCAAAGAGTCTTAGACCTGTAGAAAGCAGAATCTGGATGTAGCAGGAAGAGTCAGGAAGAGTTGTGGACTTGGCTGAAGTGAGAGAATATGGTGAGCTGGCAGCTGAAGGGAAAATCAACTGTGTTAAAAGACCATGAGACAATTTCCTTCACTCATGCTTCTGGATTTTTTTATTGAGAAGTTCAAGGAGGAAAAAAAATAGAGGCTTTCCACGGGACACTGATTGCAAGATACAGCACAAAACACAGAGGTAGAAAAACTCAATCTTTTGGGGAACTAGCAGAGTACCTGTCAGATACACTTGGCCTTCAGTGACCTTGTTTTGCATGCAAAAAAAATATATGAGTTTCTGGGTTGAGATGAGGTTTTTAATTCTGAAAGGAGGTTATATATTAAATATATGATAGCAGTCTCTTCAATAACAGAAGTCAAGTCCCTTACTTATGGAGGTAGACTGTGGTATTCTATCACATGAAATAATGTCATTATTTCTCTAACATACTTTTCAGTCAAATGTATTACTTTAAATCATTTTTTATTATATTCCTGAATGCTTAGAAATTAAAAAATCTCAAAAGTAGGTTCCCCAGTACTCACATAATCAAAAATGGCTGAATTCATTTGAGACATACTTACAAAAAAAATAAAAGAAAAAAAGGACCATTTCAGATTACAGTGATCAACCATGAGGGCTTACTGTTTCAAAAGAAACAGAACAAACGTCCATATGTGCTCAACATACACACATTGCCTTAGCCAGTTAGAACAATATGTAGGTATAGATTTGGCAGGGCTGTTGCCAAAAGGGTTCATATAAGAAAAACTTCTCTTTCAGAGAAATAATCTCTCCAGAGACCAATAGTGATGATACAATAGGCTGGAGTTGCTATTATTAAAAAAAAAAATTACTACTTTTCTGACTATGTTTCTTTTTTTCCCAGTGGGATCCTGATTCCAGACACTCAACCAGCCTGATATCCACTGGGAAAGTGATGACAACATAAATTATTTAAAGGTTTGAAAACCACGAGAACTACTGTATATAACCAGATTGGATTGACTTTTAACTCTTTTGATTAATAATACATAAAGCCTTGGATATGTGAATTAGTTGAGTGCTAACCTGTTAACAAAAGCAGGAGAAGGGATGAATCCTAACGTTACTCATAAGTTATTCTACTTAACATATTGGCCAAACAAAACAAACAAATGGAGTGATCTGCCTTAGTCATACCTTTAATGCTTCATCAATGTTTAATGACTGCCTAATGTCTTTATATATCTGACCAAAGATGATAATTTGATCACCTAACTTCCCAATTTCAAATTTCCCAAAGGTTTTCTCCTGTATTCATCAAAATATGCAACTGGAAAGTAGGAACAGCTTCAATATCCTGGTTTGGGTTTGGTTTTCTGTTTTGTGGGGGCTTTTTTTGTTTGTTTGTTTTTGCGTTTTGGGGTTTTTTTACTTTCATTTTTAAAACACTAACTACTTACAAGTGAAAAAAAAAATATATTTCAATCTTCAGGAAGAAAACAGGGCTAGAATTTCCACAGTTTATGACATTTTGTGCTCAGCAGCAGGATGGGAGTAGATATGTATGGTGCTTCAGAAAGATTTCATGTTCTGCCCTTCTGCTGCTGGCTCTGTTTTAATTATTCCCCAGGTTCATAAGTTTTGGTCTCTTTTATGCTGTTTTGGGTGGAGCTCAGAGAAGAGAAGTGTTGTTCATTCTTTCCTCCAAGTACAGGTGAAGGTGCATGGGACAGTCTGCATTTCTAAGCAACAAGAAAAACTCTACGGAAGACAGACTGAATGCTATTCTTCTAGGTTGCCCAACCTGTGCTATAGGAGACAGACTATCCAGGGTGATTTCAGTACAATATATTAGTTTACAATAATAACTGCTGCTTGTCCTGTGCAACAGACAGGTATTATCTCTCTGGATTGTTTTCTATTACCCCAACTGTAGCTTAACTCCCATAGATGTAGGAACAGTTGGATGTTCCTTCATCTTCATATGTAGGAAAAATCTTTACTTGTTTCTCTTTAGTCATTCCTGTGCACTTATTTTTTAACCATGTAGTTCAACTCTCAATTTCCTTCTGCACCAGGCACTCACTTCCCCTCAGCATGCAGACTGTCCAGCCACAGAAACTCTGATCAATTATTTTGCCTCTTGACATGTACAAGGAGCCATCCTTTCTTGGTCCCCTTAGTGACAAATATGCATAGCTGCCCATGGCTCATTTTCACATATTAAAGCTTCTCTACTAGCAGGCTAACTGCCATCCATCCTCTGTCCGGGATGACCAAATGTTGCCTCACCTTATTTTTAAAATGCTAAAATCTACATGAGATTAAACACTGCACAAAGGAGGAAACATTTCAATTCAAAGGCATACCCTATAATTTTTTTTCAGTCCATCTTCTTCCTTGATTTGATCAGTTATTCTGGTAAAAATGAATTTGTTATAATACAAGCAAAACCAGAATCACCTCTGGGAAAGAAATTAGGTTCAATCTTCTAGTAAAATACAAACTACAGAAAATTTCCACAGCCCACAAATTATGCCTCAATTAGGTCTCATTTATGACATCAATAATAAATGTAAATTATTTACCACTTAAATCTTAATGGTTCCCCTCACCTGACTTTCAAATACACAATTACTATGTGGAATCTGTTGGCATATTGTTTCCTTTTCTGACCTTAAATATTACCCAATTAGTTCATAGCTTCCTAAAATATAATGGGACTATATTCATATTCTGCTAAAAATAACAGGAATCTCACCTATAGCTAATTTATATCCACAACTTTCTTTTCCTTACACCTGCCATAGCAATAGCAGTGTAGGCACATTACTTTGTTAGCTGTCATGGTTGTACACATTTCTTGAACAATCCATTCCCATTCTAAAATAAAATTCCAGCTACAGTGCTATTTTGCACATTTTCTTACTGCATTTTAAGGTCTAACCAGGGGACTGAGACCAGCATATGACTTAACCAGAATAGCAAGTATCTTTCCCATAGAATCTTTCAACTATCATTAAAAATGAAAAATATAAATAAAATAAAGATGATAATAATAATAATAAAGAAATCCATATTTGTTTTCCATCTGGAATTATGTGACAAAATGATCTCCTGCATCTAATCAATTATTTTTCTTCTATATCTTTTGCGTTTTCTTGCGGAACTATTTGCAAGTGTAACAGAAAGATCCTTTAGAGATAATCTGGTGATTATTGCAAATTCAACCTTGGATGCTGTAGGCTTTAAAAAATGAAAATTGCCTGAAGTCCACTGTTGTACAACAAATCTGTACCTCTAGACTCCTGTCCTGAGGTGAAAATGCAAACCAGAGAGATATTTAGAATCATTTTGACAGTTCATAAAATTAAGCAGGGATTAGGGATTCTTTCAGAAATAAATAAATAAATAATATAACGCCACAGGGCCCAAAACCGTTAATCACGTCTCCTTGCAACAGGTATTACTGCAATCCACTTTTGGGAAGAAAAAGAAGTCATATAATTATTTCTGGCATGTATTTAGCACTGATGATACCAATTTAAAAACCTGAGTGAGTTCAACAATTCAATACAAATATGTATGATACATACACACCCACAATTAATGTTTACAGTACCCATTCAGTTTAAGTTTATACAGTTATAGATTCCTATAGAAATGTTGTATATTTGTGCATTCTATTTTCTTCTCAATTTCATGGATTAGCCCTGATAATACAAACACTTGAACATATGCTTAACTTTGCATAATGAGAATGTCTTGCTGATTTTAGGATAACTCACAATCTACATGAATTTAAGCAAAAGTCTAAGAGTCTACTGGGAATGTAATGTATGGTGCCAGTCACTTGAAACACACATTTAATAAGAAAAGAATTGAAATAACTGCAGCAGACATAGATGACTTTAATTCCTGCTGCGTTTGCGGCAGGTAAGCAGCAAACATGGCTAAAACAAATTCATAACAACAAAGTGTACAGTTGCATGGAAATACATTTGGGGTGAGCATGGAGTTTTACAGTTACCTTCCCAAAATCCCCCACCCACCTCACAGACTTTTTAGTAGTTAAAAATGTTTCCTTTTCTTTTTCAAAACCAAAAGGCAACACTGAGATACTAAGCATCAGTGTTAATCCACTTACAAGATCTCTTATCTTTTCCTTTCTGGATAAAAAAATCTTAACTAAATGGAATTTACACAGGATGTATAATCAAACTTTCACTGCATTAGATTAGTAACATGTTTCAATATACTTGGAAAATGTTCAAGCTAATTTAACATGTTTCTAGCAAGCTAAAAGTCCAAAATAGAACTAGCTCCATTGGAGTAAAACTTTTCTCTTTTTTTCTTTTCCTTTTTTTTATTTTGGTTGGTTGGTTCATTGGTGTTTTGTTTTATAATTTTAAAATAATATAATTGAAAGCCTAGAGATATTTTTCAAGCTTGACTTTATGCTCAGATTTTGTCTCTGAATTTGTGTTGAATTTTAACCATATTTTTTAATCATGTAAATACTGCTTTGTAATAGATGTTAACAAAGCATCCTGATTCAAAATGGAAACAAGAATTACTCTTTAAATAGTACAGTTTAGACATTTGAATTGTAATTAATTTCCATCTTTAAAAATTTCTTCTGAAAATTATTTCCCATCCCACTTTAGTCCAGAATGCTGACTGGAGCTGGAATAATACATCATACAAATATTGATTTAAATATTTAAACAAATTCACTTACTTTGGATTTACATCCCCTTTGGGCTCTACTTTCCATGAACACTCTGATAAATAAACTTACTGTAAGGAGGATCTGCTGGGAGGACAAATTATAAACAAAAATTGAAGAATACATGTGGGATATGAATTTTTGAATTCTAATCATCAATTGTTGCACTAGCAATTAAAGCTGGCTGGATGACAATAATTCCATGCTACATTAATATTCAAGTCTTCATGTCTAGTTTGGTTTGGTTTGCTTTTGTTTCTTCTTCTGAAGAAAACAAAAACTCTTTAGACCATTTTAGAGAAAATGTCCACACATCTGAGTGTACATCTTTGTATCACAGCCAGGGATACTAAGAGACCTAGACTGAAGTCCTTTGTAAACGTGAATCATATTTTACTCATTTTCATCACTGATTTGCAGCTGTGATTATTCAGAGTTAGCTAGAGGAGGAGCCTGATCCTGGGCTTTCTATGTCCAAGGCCACTGTTAAACCACAGGGTTGCCAGCAAAACCAAAAAGTCTGTTTCACTCCTTCTCATTCTTCCAAAACTTTCCATTCGGACGAATTATGAACGTGGCTTTCAGAGTGGAAAGGGCTGAGAAAAATGCCTCCTGTCCAACAGGTGGGTATTAAATAACCACGACTCCCGAGGTGAGGTTGGGTTCCTGTCCCCTCTCAGGTGTGCAGGCAGGGTTCATCCCTCACTAGTTGCCGCTGTCGTTGCTTGCAGAGTGTACCAAGGGGCACCGATGTCCCTGAACATCCCTATGGACTCCCAGTCCCATGGGGACACGCCACCCCTGTGGTTACTTCGATGATCATCCTGGAGGGCCAAGGATGGCTGTTCATATTGGAATATTGCTTTGATCTAGAAGAAAGAGATGGAGAGGAGATATAGGAACTAAATGCTACAGGGAAAGCAAGACTAGTCTGAGCTCCACATTGCTGTCAGCCATCTCCCTTCCCTGCAGGAGTCAGGGCTTGCAGCCAGCAGCCTCAGGGTTGACAAGCTTTGAAGACAGACAAAGCAAGAGAAGTTTCATCTCTTCTCCCCACAATTTCCTCTGTCTGGGTTAGGTTCCCAGAACAAAAAGCCTTTTCACTGTAGCCTCATACTGAGATGATGCACCTGATGGAAATAGTACTGCTGTTTGCCACTCACAGCACAGACCCATCCAAGTCATGATCATGTCATTCAGTTTCAAGCCAACCAACGTGAACTCTCAGTTTCATGGGGAAATTCATAGATCTATGAACCTTAATCACACAACACCCTATAAATGGAGTATAAAGATCATGTTTGCAAATGGGGGGGTGGGGGGGGTAGGGTAGCAGGTTTAAGGAATAAACAGGGTATAAATTTGTGCATGTCTCTGTGTACAATTTTTTTGGTGTCCCTACTTGTAAGGAGAAGCTTAAGCAAGGCTTCCTTTTGGATTTCATCAGTGGTTGGACAAGTAGCCATAGTGCCTTCAGTAATCAGATCCTCACTTTTGCAAAGCAGCTGGCAAACATCTAGGTAATTTTAGCCAGAAATTACATCAATAGCAAGTTCTTCTTCTTATAGACAGCTGGAAAGTGAGCTTTGATTTATTTTTGGTTTTGTCCTCAGGATAATGGTTTCTTGCTTACTTATGTCAATGGTCAATAGCATAACAAATCCTTCATCATGAGAGTGTGTGTATCACTTTTCAGCAAACCCCGGCCTTTTGAGGTGAAAAGATATACTGCCACTTAGTTTCACATTGACATATCTCCAGGTTGCCAAGGTAAGTTAATTTGCAAATCAGCATTTTGCATGAAGCTTTTAAGCAAATCCAGCTACGCAATGGCTACCATTTGCTGTGAAATTAGTGCCTAAAGTGCAAAATTAAATTATTAAAAAAAAAAACCAAAACATGAGAAAGGTCACTGATTTTTTTTCCTGTACGTGGACAGAGTAACTATGTTGCTGATTGAATAGAAGATCTGGATTTAGAAAATTATAGCAAGGCTCCAATCTGATCAGAAAGGAATTAAGGATGTGCATGTAATGACACTGGCAGAGTTGAAGTGAGAAATGTTAGTTTCACTGTTCTTCAGAAAAAGAAAATGCACCCCCCTCCCCCATAATTAATTCACAAACTGCCTGACTTAGATACTCCAGAACGGTAGCAAGTGACAGTCAGAGGAGGAGAAGGTAGTCATTGCAATTAGATTTACATTCAGTTAAGGTAGGTATTTTTGAGCACAGAAATGAACCTGGAAGTGGCCTAAATTTCAGATTTTGACTTTAACACTGTCAAAACTTGCAAACTTTCTGTTCCTTATTTTGGTTTTTGAAGGCAGAGTCAAGACAGAAGCATGTTTTAAGGGAAGTGTTCTTTTCTGAAGATATCTTTCAATTGCAAGTTCATGCCTATTTAAAAAAAGTCTGGGGGTTTTGGTTTTTTTTGACCTCTGGCTTTAAATCAGTTAAGTACTGATGAGAAAAATGTGGATGTGGAAAAAGAAAGTATGGGATATCTTAGATGACAGTCCATTTAAAAGAGAGGCAGATGGCTAGAGAGAAAAAAAAAAAGGTTCCACAGAGTTTTAATAGACTAAATGTATTTTGATTGGCTTTTTAAAACTTTATTTAAGATTTTCTATTCTTTCATGTCTATTTGGTGTTTCTTCTTTTGTTAGCACAGAAGTATCTTCTTTATACTCCACTTACCACTAAATGTCTATCAAATATATATTACAAATATTAGAGGAAGGTCATTAAAGTGACAGGACTCACAGGAATATCAAAAGCCATCCAGTACCTCAGCTTTTCATCAGTCTGAGGACCTTTCTAGCTGCCTTAACTAGCAATCAGAATTGCATAATAAGAAACCTTGGATGAATATAGGCTGCGTAAAACCTCTGAAACAGAAATCAGGGGAAATTTCCCCTTCTATTGTTCTATTTGCACTTGACACACTTTCATGAGGTAAGGTGGGGAGAATGCACATCACAAGTGTCACAAGCATCTGTCCACTTATTCTCCAGCACTCGCCTGGTAGTGTTATATGGGTATCAGCATGAGCCCAAGCAGTTAGTACAGGGAGCTGACCCACTGCACATTCATAGAGACAGTCATATAACAAACATGTTGACAAGTCTTCCATTTGTATGGAGGTTTGGTCTCTGTCTATCCTCTCTTTTCAGTTTAATAAATTATTTTGTTTGAAGTGGTTTTGGTTATAGTTTTCTGGGGGGTTGTTTTTTTGTCTGTTTTTTTGGGGTTTTTTTTCTGTTTGGGGTTTTTTTGGGGTTGGGTTTTTGTTTTGTTTGGTTTTGTTTCTCTAGGGGTTTTTTTTAAAGTAGAGTTCTTTGTCAAACTAAAACTGCAGCTCAAGTGAGATGTAGAACATCATGAAGAGCGACTTGGATCATCTCCAGGAAAGCCAATTAATATAAATACTGTAAAAAAGGGTAGAAATTGAAGCAAATTTGGGCCAGGCTGTTTTTCACATGGACATTTTCCCTGTAACAAACATAATGCTAGCTGTGCTAGCTGGCAAAAGACAAGTTTTGACACTGTTATTAGTCTGTGGGTGCTCAGTGTGCAAATCATATTGATGCACATGGTTGACATGTCGGGGGTATGTAGAAAATAAACTGCCCAATCTCTCTGGGCCTAACAGTTTACAGACCTCAATGATATACTGTAAGGTTGGTACTGTTGACTTCAAAAGCGGTAAATCAAAGCGCCACCAGAAGGTGCTGACAAAATTAAGCAATCAAGATTGAACAGAGAACAAAAGCTGTTCTGCATAAATAGTTATTTCCTATTCAGACCTTCTAATATTTAATTTATACCCTTATTTGTCCTTTATGAAATTGCTTTAATTCTGTCTGGGCAATAGGTTTATAAAGCAATTAACAGTTAAATCAAAAGGGTCTCTAGAAATGTATGTAGTTCCAAAACTAAGCTTCATTAAGAGGTATTGGCCTTGATACCATTAAGAAAATATTATATTTTATTAGAAGAATGCAAGGGGTTGCTGAATAGCATTCGGTTCACGATTCATATATTTCATAAGTAACATCTGAAAAGGCCAAAAATAAAAAGAGTTTGTTGGTAGCAGTTCTTTTAAATGCCATAAAGTAGAATTTCTTTCCTTCACACACAAAGAATGGTGTCTTTATGTGTACTGCTGTTCAACAGCTCCTGTGATTGGTTAGTGTGGATACAACCTAAAGGTACGAATATGAAATCCAAACTCTGTGAAAGCCTAAATCCAGACCTGGGCAGTGTGCCTTGATCATGTTTATTTTCAGTACTCAAATAGACAACCTGAGAGAAGAATGAATGTTAGTTTTGACCTAGATTTTGTGGATTAGTAATATATGTATCCAGTTTGCTCTAGAGAAACAGACAAGGCTTATTTGGTCTTCTTAACAGTGCTTAAATATTCCTCCAACCTGGTATCCACGTTATAGATAAAACCTTTATTTTCATGGAGAACGTAATCTGGGAAGACCTTTCCATACCAGTAGTCTGCCAGAAGTTACCTGGGCCACTACAACCTTTAC
The DNA here is from genome assembly GCA_013396655.1 of Campylorhamphus procurvoides. NCBI lineage: Eukaryota > Metazoa > Chordata > Aves > Passeriformes > Dendrocolaptidae > Campylorhamphus > Campylorhamphus procurvoides. Next base: position 567,788 of record WBMV01006288.1, on the reverse strand, counting down.
ATGGAAATGAGAAAGAGTGAGACACAAACATCAGTCTGTTCAAAGAAGCTTAATGAAGATAAATCACTCACACGGCCTTGCATGGTTGTTCCAGTAAAGGTGTCAGCAGTCACTAGCAACTCCTGATGTACAACATATTTGAAGGTGAGCACAAGGGCCAAGAACAGAATCCAAGAAACCTATTGCAGTAGCAGTAACTGCGTAGTGATCCACTCAAGCCAGGACTGGAAAGTCAAGAGATGGTAAAAAAACCCCAACAACAACAAAACCTCACAATTCATTGTCAATTTAAGTTGCTAAAAGTCTTTTCACTCCTTCTGAATACTTTGAAACATATGTGAAATCAAATTGTGTCATGCCCTTAAGAAAATAGGAGTCAACCGCACAACCTCATACCATCTCTATAGACCTGCCACAAGTAGATCCTAGTGTTTCCTCCTGTCTGCATTTAAGCCCTTCTCCCAGTCTGTCTTGTCACGTCACGATATGCAAAGGTGAGTTCAGAGGAATAGCAAGGGACAAATTCTTGTCATCAAAGACAATAAAAGGATGACACAACATAATGTGTCCTAGTCATAATACAGCTGTGTCAGTTCTCAGCCTGTGCCATTGTTTCTGTTCCACTACATTTTTGCCCTATAAGAAAAGTAGCTGGTCAAGTAAAAATATAAGAAAAGCACTTGAAATGAGCTTTTAATGTTATCTGTCTGCTTGTAATCATTTGCCAATGAAAAGTACCAGACTCAATTACTCTGGACTTCCTGATGAGGAATAATAAAATAAAAATACAAAACAAACAAACAAAAAACCCTCCCCCACACCAAACAGTTAAAAATACCTCCTACTGCCCAAAACTATCTGGTCAAAGAACTTGAAAATGACACTTTACTATCTTGATCTTCACAGCGTACTTTTCTGCTCACAAAAAGTCCATAGGTTAGTAAAAATAGAGATAAGGGGTGACAGTGGTCCAGCAGAAACATACAGGTCACTCCATACATTTCCTGCCCAACATGAAATGCAATCACAAGCTCTCTAGTCCACTCATGTTTCAGAGAATAAGTTGGTGTGAGTCTAATTCCCCTTCATATTTGATCAATTTTTGTTTTACCGTGTTGTAAAGATAGAGAATTATTGCCATTTGACCACTTGCTCTAACCATCAGATCAAACTACTTGAGAAAGGAAATTGAAAGCTGCCATTCTGTACCAAATGAATTATTTTCTGCAAGTGACATCCCCACCTCAAATAGGCATAGCCAGTGATTATTTGTATTGCTGGCTATATGTTGACACTCTGAATCCAAAACTGCCTGACCTTTCTCAAGTCTTCCTAAGGTTTACAAAGTATGTTATGATCCATTCTGATAAAATAATAAGGGGAAACACTGAAAAACTTCTTAAGAAAAGTGTTCATTGTGGGTCAAAGATGTGGTGCCCTGGCATAATCACAGACATAAAAGAAATCAATATCACACATAGCTCTTGCAGAATGAAAGGATAATTGTCCATCACAATTATCTAGACATTTGCCTCTTTGATGCTGGACATTTATCTCTTTCTTTTCTCATTGTATGCCTATGCTTCTCAGTGTGGCCTACCCCTCTTCACTGTGTCATCCTCTCACAAGTTTTTCTGTATGTGTTTTTATCACTGTTCCCAATTTCCCATACTTTGCTGTTTGGGGTTTGAGTGGCAGGGAGGAATCTGTAAGCAGGTGTTGTGGAAGTGAAGCATGCCATTCGGCCAGTACATTAGGTAAAGTAACATTCCCCTGGGAATTCTAATGCTTACAACTGCATCAGCCCCAACTGTTGTTGCAAGACGAAAAGGCCAGTCCTAACCTCTTCTGACCAGATGGAAATGCACCCATTTCTAGCAGATATAATAGCTGACAGTTTATCAAAAGTGTCATACGTGTTAATGTAGCAGACTCATTAGTGACAAAATAGTAATAAAATGTAAGGGAAGAAATTAGGGATATAGAAGAGATTAGGTTTGAATGCACAGGACCACATTCAAAACCAGTTTAAGAAAATTTTCAAGATACTCTGCTCTGTATAATAGATATGATATAACAGGTTTAGACATGAATGCAGAAAAAAAAGATAATTTTTTATGAGCCTATGCCAAAAATGTTCAGGAATCTGTACAGACTAGACATAGGAAAGGGGGAAAGACACCTAATGTAAAAGCTCATTCCACAATGAAAGCAACTGAGTTACAGAAACTGAGGCTCATTTGGAAACCTTAACCCTTCTGCTTTGAGCTCTAGAAAGAGGGAATCCATATTGCACAAACAAGAGGAAACTTTGTTCATGTTCTTTTATTAATATTCTTTGAAATTGCTGAAATGGGAAATAAATATTTACAAAAACGTGCATTCATTGAACTGCCCAAATATTCTGCTTTCCTTCCTCCCATTTCCCCTAATTTACAGCCCACAAACAGCTCACCAATTTTCCTAAACCCTCGTTTTTTAAACAAATGCATCTTCCCAGAATAAATATATTAAAGCAGTCTTTTGCACTGTCATTTTAGTCATTCTCTTTCTGATGTCCCAAGGAGGTAAACACTTTGTTTTTTGTTGTTTTTTTTTAGGATCAGTAGAATTATAGAGAGCTTGCATTCCAGGAAGCAAGAACAGAATGGGATGCTGGGGGGTTTTGATGGCTAGGCTTTCTGGATTTCTGAGGCACTTACTCAGGCTTTTTCCTTCCTAATTGTTAACAATAGTTTGCTGATCACCAGAAAACAAATCACCAGATCACCAGAATGCTGTGTTTAAAATCAGAATGTCTGTTTCTTAATGTGATGATCTCATGGACAATAATGGTTTTTACACAAAATACAAACACTTCAATAATAAAAATATTTTTAATAGTAGTCATAAGGTAAATGTTTTAATTTAAAAATAAACTTTATTCAGCATTTTAGTTTCACATTTGCTTTTTCTGACCAAATAAGACTGTACAGCTTTTCATTTCATTTTTTTTAGCTGGGTTATTTGAAGGAAATATTTCTTCTCCAGCATAGCTTTTGCAGTGTACAGTGCCTATCTGTGCATACAATCTATCACATATGGTTGAAGTAGGCTGGAGGGGTTGCTATTAACCATAATTTAAAAAGCAGATGTTACTAATCTTCTAAATATTACCCCCAAATGATGTCACTTGTGACTGACAATGGTTGGGCTCATCAATCCCTTCCAATGTCCTTTTGCATGTAGCATGTAAAGGAAAGCCAAATTTGCTCAGGAAACATGGCTCTGAAAGACCAGATCACTTTACTATTGAAGTGTTGAGCAGAAAGTCAGTTCCTACAGGCAAAAAGAAAAAGAACTTTGCCTGCAAATAGGCTATTCAGATAAACTTTTAGGACAGTAATTTCAGAGTCAGGCTGCACTGTGACAAACTGAGATTTTTAGCTCAAAGTGCCTGTCTGTGCCATGCAGTTCACAAAGGTTACTTTCTTTTACATTTACAAAAGGCTTCTTTACAGGTTTGCGCATCAGTGTAATAGGTGCTTCTGCATACAAAGCCAATGTCAGTTCCACAGGTGGTTTTCAGTCAATGGCACTTAGAGTAGTGAGTAAACAAAAATGAAGGTTAGCACTGAACATTTTGACCACAAATTGCACAGAAATGAAATATCTGCTAGAGCTAATCCTGGAATAAATTCGATGGCAATGTATGAGAAAGGTTTAATTTTTATTGCAATAACTTAATAATTTTTTTTTTCATTATCCATATAAATCCTTCCTGTTCCAAACCCCAGAGACTAGGCATCAGTTCAGGTGTGAGCTGGTGCCTTTCCTGGATTTCTAGAAAACTACATCCACTAAAATTTGGGTCGTATTTCCATGACGAATCAGTTAATGTACTAGTGGTTTATAGATATGATTCATATCAGGTTCAATTCCCTATGTTCCCTTGCAGGGCTCACCCTTGCTCAGGGTTTTTCCCATTCAATTTTCTTCTGTTACGATCTTAATTATTTTCCTTACTGGTACTGTGCTCCACACACACTTCACAAGGATGTTTGCATTGATAATATGCTGCAAAAATGATTCTCAGTTATTAAGGAAAAATTACTACACTTTGAGAAGGGTAAATAAGAGCACTGATCACTGTGGTATAAAACTCTGTGTACAAGTCTGTGTTTTCTGTTTTATTTTGTGATTATTTTCAATCTCTTTATGGGAAGTTTTGCTACTTATTTAGTTACAAGGACTGCATGAAGTTCTATATTTCTGAACAGAGGAAGATAGAAAAGCTTCTTCATTCCTCACTCTAGAGTCCTTTCTGACTAAAATATTTTCTAAAAACTCTATTTCAGTAACTCTTGCATGCACACGCAATTAGTACTTTTCTCCTAGGTTTTTGTTGCAAACATCTGTTTTTTACAGCCAGGGACACTAACTCTTACAAAGGAACATGATATTTCACCCTCTTCTATCTTCTGATTGCACAAAGTATCTAGGTTTTGTTTGGAGGCAGCTGTCTGGTTTTACAGTTGAGGTTTCACTATTTTATATATTTATATATCAAATAAAGAGTAGTTGCTATGCCTATAATTTTCAGTAAGGTCCAATCTCATTTGTAACAGAGTAATGCAATTCTCTGCTCCACATTTACCTTGTAAATTTGTATTTTTGTCTTTCATAACACAAATGAAATGTATTTACACTTTGTTTAGTCTCATCTTGTTCTCAATGTGGTCTTCAACCATTTCAAGCAGAAAAATAATAGAAGTTGGGGAAAACTTGAGTGACTGGCAACAGGCACACATGGTTAAAATGTCAGCATTTTGGTATGTCATTTACTGGTCAGACACTTCAGTGTACTGCCATCCAACAAACCTATGAGACATATTATCAAGGAATATATGCCAGCTCTTTTCCAGCAAACTGCTTGATGCTTGATGCCAAGTACTGGTGGGTGTATACCTTTTTATGCTGTCACTGCATTCAGCCTCCAGGGTGTTGCGTGAAAGGATCACTGGATGTTAATGAATAACAAAATGTGTCATTTCCCTTTAGAATTTGTCTATCTATCATATACAGCAAAAAAGACATGTTTGTTTTCTTTTCCCTGTATTTACATGTATGTCAAAATACTTGCTGTTAAACCTGGCCACATGCTTAGACAGTATGTTGTCTTGTTAGCCTTTTTTTCATTATTACTATTACACACAATCATACACCCCATTTCATATAAAAAGTAAGTACCCCAGCAAAATGAATTAAAGCACAAAGATCTGTTTCTTCCTGCTTGAAGTAACACCTTGTGTTTAAAACTGCACTTTCTACAGGTAATAGATTTGTAAGAAAGGCTCTTAACCCATTTAAGTATATTGCCACTCATACATCAACAAAATATGATAGAAAATAAAAATGTGAGAAACATCATTGAAGATCCAAACCACAGCTGAATAAATACTAGGAAAAAACAATTTGTGAATACCTTGTAAAATAGATATTATTTTGTCATGTCATTTTGTTTGTCACGATCATATTGCTTTAATGACATACCACTGTTGCCTAATTTAGATATTGAGTAAAGAGTTCAGATCTGTAGAAGATTTTCTAATAGTTTTGGGAGAAAACACGCTCATTTTGGACACAGGACAACGCAACTGTGAAGGCTGATCAAACAACCCACATGCCAATAGCAGACCATTGAAGTCTGACAGCAAAAAAACATAGTGGGGCAGTTCCTGATCAGCTAAAAAAAATAGGTGCAAAAAGGTGCATTTTGGAGAACAGAAGTTGGAAGAAGTGATTTATTATAAATACTTCCTTCAGCTCTTCTCAGAACCTTCCTGACTTGCAGCTTTTATTCTTTAGGTATTTGCCCATCGGTTTCCAAGTTCAAAGAATCAGGGCATGATAAAGTACTCTAAATAGGTATTCCAGTGCCACATCTAATATTGTTTCCATGCACAAGAAATCAGTGTAACTACTATATATGAGAAGAATAGTTGCAGGTATTAAATTACACAAAATACAAATAATTTTATTAGACAATCTAGTAATTGGAAAATATTGGTTTTAACTTTCTTTGCAAATTCTACTATATGTGATACCAATATTTTCACAGAGAATATGCACTGTTTCCCAAAGAAAAATACATGGGTTTGTGTGCATGTATAGTTTTAATGAAAATTCAGTTCACTATGGGTCTTAATTGTGTTTTTCAGCAAACTGATTTAAAGTTCCCTGGGGCACACATACTGTAGGATTGTGACATATCACACCAGGTTAAGTCAAACTCAAAATGTTATGTGATATGACAGCATGTAAAACACACGATTAACGCACCCACTGGGAAACTTGGCTTTATGAAAAATGTTGCAATAGGGAAACTTGGGGCACTCTCTGGTAAATTGTCCTTTTAAAAAATTATAAGTAAAAAAAAAGTACTCAAAAGCATAATAATGTTTTCTTCTGTTTGATATCCACATCTTTCATCTTTGAATAAAATGTCACCATCAAAGATCAAAACATATTTGTGATCAATGCAAAAAGCAAAAGTTATATTTCTCTTAGAAAAGAATTGATTTTTTGACAATTTAGAATATGAGTGGGATGAAGGAACTGCTAGAGATCCATAAACATAGAATTTGACTCAGTACTTCCTGAGATTCTAGATGCAAACTGCATCTTTTCTACCAAAGGATATAAAGGTATCATTTGCCACTACAGGGAGAACAGTTGTCTTTTCTTCCCTGTGTAAGAATAACCATATCACGTGTCCACATTTGCTGGACAGAGACCATTCAGTATTACAGAGGCATCATGAAAAAGGGCTTTGAACTACACCAGGTAGACTCCAGATCCAGTTTACTTCCTTCTGGAGCACTCCTAAAGTAGTTCCTAAAATTGCCTTTCTCTGTGATATGTCAACTCCAGTGTAATGCTGGGAAGCACAACCACTGACCACTCTTCACTATCATGGTCCCGCTGCACCTACCAAGAAACAACAAATTTATATATATATATATATATTTTAGCTGTCCTCTGCAACAGAAAAATAAATGTGATATTATTTGAAATTTTTAAAAACCGATTTTTTTTTGAACCTTCCCATCTTTTTCCTGCTCTTATGATCAACTTTGAATTTAGTGGTTAATTTCAACTAAATTTGATAAGGATAGAGTTTCAAAAATATTGAGTTTCTCTAAGCCTTGTCAAAACAGACAGATGGCAGTGGACAGATCCTTTCTGTGTCCTTTCTCAGAGAAAAGTTTAAATACCTTGAAGATCTTATTAAACAGAAGAGAATCCACACCATCACTTACCATCAGTGCTCACCTGGTTTGGAAAGCAAACCCAAAATTCTTGAAAGTTCTTACTTTTTACTGCAAAATGTCTGACATAATACTAGCTGCCTAGTTAACCACACAACTGGTTCCTGAAATGCAACAGACTGAGGAAGTGCAAGAAGTCTGAGACACAAAGGAATCACAAACGTGGGATACTGTGCACCATGACTAAGTGCCAGAGCACAGCCAAGACATGAGAAGGTAAGGACAGGTCATCTCCAACAAGGAGAAACCAACAATCATTTTCATCCTGCTCACTTTCATCATCATTTGTTTCAGCTTGTGCTCCCAAACCAGTAAAGACCCCAAACTCTGCCAGTTACTGAGGAAGGGAGATGTGTATCCTTACAACAGACAATTGTGCATCTTGTACTCCAGCCCTAAATCTGCAATTGCCTTTTGAACTTTGGCCCTGAAGGTGAGATGGGGAAAAATTTCTCGTTACTAACCTGCCTGAGCACAGCTACAGGCACGGTGAGGGCTACATTAAAAAAGATCTGTGTTTACTGGAAGCCAGACTGGATGGAGCAGGGCACTGAGGAGCTCTGTGAGTCACTTGCCTGTGACATGTTCCAGGTTGAGGTAAATCAAGCAAAGTTATTGCAAAGGTTGCAATACCATTATCCATTCTGGTACATTCAGCATTAGCAGTAAAGTCTAATACTCAAATGTTGATATTTAGAGAAAAAATGGAACCTGATTAGTCCACAGAGGGAGAAAGGAAAGATGCTAGATGTATCTAGTGCTCAATTTATTATATTTCAAATATAATCTACCTTTCAGTTTTTCACTTTTTGAAATCAAGAACTCATTAAAACTCGAGATAATGGTACTCAAGTTCCCACTGTCTTGTCCTGTTTTGGCTGAATTTTAGAATCCAAAATGCTAGAACATTCTAAGGATGACATTTGAATAAGACATTATTCCCTAATATAGTGAGTTTTCTATAATCTATACAGATTTTATAGGCTAGATTAAGTGCAATCCAGGAAGGATGAGTGAATATTCTTTCAGTGGGATCACCCACAAAGACAAACTCTTGTACCAGTCTCCCACAGCTCTGTTAAAGCTTTTGCGTTCTAACCTGAAGTATACAACTATTTTAGACTGAAATTGTAGATCATGATGGGTTATGTAATGTTTCACATATTTGGAGGTCAATAAGGAAATATTTCTCTCTCTCTCTTCTAGAAAAAATAAAATATATGTCCTGTTTCCATCCTCCCACAAGAACAATGAGAATGGCTTAAAAATCAAGTGTTCTGAATGTTCAAGCTGTCAATTGGTATGTATAAAATTTAAAAGTTTTTATGTCTAAAAGGGAGCTTGCCAAATATCAGATTTTCCTGGGAAGAAAAGAAAGAAAAGAAGGAAAGAAAAGAAGGAAAGAAAGAAGGAAGGAAGGAAAGAAAGAAAGAAAGAAAGAAAGAAAGAAAGAAAGAAAGAAAGAAAGAAAGAAAGAAAGAAAGAAAGAAAGAAAGAAAGAAAGAAAGAAAGAAAGAAAGAAAGAAAGAAAGAAAGAAAGAAAGAAAGAAAGAAAGAAAGAAAGAAAGAAAGGAGAAAGAAAAAGAAAGAAAGAAAGAAAGAAAAGAAATTGCATTTCTCAACTTGTAAATCATAGATCAAAACATTTCAGTCCTTTTCTTTCTTTCTTTCTTTTTTAGGAATCAGCCTTTCTTCTGAATTCTGAAGGAATAACCCTTCTCTTTTTTCCCCTTGAAAATATTTTTCCTTATGGGAGCTTTAGTTAAGACATCTTGGAAATTGTTCTATTTCAAAGAAGCCCATACTTGTGATTGTAAAGAAACATTCCAGGTAAATTTCTGAATCATCTGGAAATCCGTGGCAGTCTTCTGTAAGCATACAGAAAACTTTGAATTGATGGTGTGCTTGAGGTGGTGTTATAAGCAGTTAATAACATACATACACACAGAATAATAAACACACTATGCTAGCCCACTTCAGGTCAATAAACACATGCTTGAGGTCTGGACAAGTTCTGTAGAGTGCTACAGAAAGGTGGGGTGCCTGATACTCTTATCAACTCCTTGCCTAAAAATCATCCTTAGTGCTGAGCCTGTCCACAAAGCTTATACCAAGCTCAGGCAAACCACCTCTGAATTCTGCACGGTGGAAGGTAAATGCTTCAAAATGCATTTTTTGTCAGAGGCAGAGAGGTACAGAGGAGATCAAATCACTGTAAATAAAAACCCAGGCATAAGGAGGAGGCTTTGGGAGGCGTCGCGGGATCCTGGCTCGCCTGCTGTTCAGTCGAGCAGCAGCGACCGCGGACTCAGGTTCCTCGCCCTGAGCCAGGGAAGCCGGGTGTGCTACAGAGGTCACACATGCTGTCTTTGGGAAGAGGAGGTGGGGGACGGGCGCTCTGGTCGGCGTGGGGGTTGTGTATGTGTGTCCGTGTGTGTCTGTCCTGTTAATGGCCTGCTAGGCAGGAGCCTCAGGTGATTTTAGGAGATGGACACTTACTGCTTTGCTGCTGTACCCTCGAGGCAAAGCCCTATGGTACTTAATAGGGTTGAAGCCTGTGGGATTATAGTAAAGTATTACATAGTTTCACAGAAAGGACTCTTTCTTAAAATAAAAATTAAAAAAGACCCCCAACACCACCTATAGAGCTTAATAGAAAGGGTTGTCTTTTTAAAACATTTTAAAACCAACATACACATTTTCAATTTAACACTTTATTTCTGCTGCATACTCCTTTGGGTTGGCTTAAAAAAGCCATAGACAAGTTATCATTCTCTGCCCAGTTATATTGGATTTTTCTGTGAGAGGCAGTTGAAGTGATTGAGTAGTAATAGAAATGGACATCTCCCTTAAAGAATAAGTAACCAGGTAGTTGTGCTGCCAAACCAAAGCAGCCCTCTTGAAGGTCTGATCCTTTCTTAAAACAAAATGGTGCAAAAGAAATGCTGGCCAGGTCCTATTCAGTATATACACTAAGTATACCTGTTCCTTCTTAACCCTGTGTTTTTGCTAGTTGCAGAAATTGTAGTTCCTGCTGAACAAACACAGAGTGAGAAAAGAGACCATAGTACAAAAAACTTGCTGCTTGAAAGCATAGCTCACCAAAACATAAACAATACATTATGTGAAAACATCAATAAGAAATGCCTTTGATTTATTAGCATGATTGTGGAAATGGCAAGACTCACATTTGTTTCTGCCACAGAGAGGCTTCCTCTAGCGGGAGCGCATTACTCCTTTCTCTGCTGGTCTGCCAAGAGCTTCAGCATGAACATGAAGGGAAAAAGGCTCGCTACAGGATTTCAACAGTTTATTACATGATAGGGGGGTATTTTTGCCCATTAATCCCAGGCCTCTTTCAAATGAAGACGTAAAATTATGCCAAGTTCCTCCACGAGTTGTGATATTGCCAGCTCTTAGCTGAGGAGTGAAAACCTTTCACATTATTCCTACTGGGACACTAACTTTTTCTGTAACCTTGCTCTCTTCCCTAGTCATCCACTCAGTTTTCATGGCTTTCTGGCATTAGTCATCACCTTAACTGCTGAACTGTGGGACCAAGAGTATCATTAAACATAGCTTTAAATACTGCTAATGTGAAAAATTTTCATTGATGATAAAATCTGTATTCAAGAAGTATAAAATGAACTTGCTTTATATATAAGACTGAGAGAGGATTTTGGGGGGAGGGGGACAGATTGTTAGCAGGAAACTATGTTTCATAATGTTCTTGAATGTCTGAGAAGTTTTAGTAGAAGACTGTACTGTTCACAAAAACCTCTGTGGTGGTTTAGTTTTCTTGGTTTTGGTCTGGGCCTTCTTTGGTAGCAAGGTCCTAACTAAGGAAGTATTCCACACCGTTCCTTCACGTAATCAGGGGTATATAAAGACAGGAGTAAGGTTTCCTCCCTCTTCTCTTGCTGTCTTCTCCTTTCGTGTGCTTGGAGGACATCATCTCTCTGTGCCAGCCTAGCTCTTATCTCTGTGAGCTGAGGCCTGTCGGAGAAGCTGCTGTCCCAGCTGTACAGAGAAGAAGGAGCTGCTTTCTCTTAAGGGGAGTTTGGTGAGAATAGATTGTATTAGTTACTTATTGAGCTTTTCCCTGAGTTTACGAGTGTGTGTATTTGTTTTGTTTGGTTTTACCCATTTTTGTCCCATTTCCCTTTCCCTTTTCCCCTTTTCCCTTTTGGGGTTGCTCTGGGATTTGTTCTGTAGATTCATAGTGTTTGATTGTATATAATTGTAATATATGTGAATATATATATATATATACTTTTACTAAAATTGTCTTTTTGGGTACTTTTTTTCCTTTCTCTCTTGGGAGGGGGGAATCTGTGCGGCCAGCAGCTGGGCTTGGCAGGGAGCCAGCCCAAACCTCCACAACCTCCAAGAAGTTCTAGGTAATACAAGAGAGAAGACAATCAACTCCGGCCATGGACTAAATGAAAGTCAAATCCTTATTAAAACAAAAAGCAGGTCAGTCACAACTCGAAAAGAATATATTTAAGCCATGTTCACTGGTTGAGTATATTTAAGCCATAACTCTCATAACTGAGAGTTGCAAATACCAAAACTGTGTATGTGAATCGCTAGAAGACAGAGGAATTCGATCTGTTAATGTGCAAGTGATTTCAAAGTGATTAACTGGGCTTGTGCACATCTGAAAGGAGACTGGAAATCCTACAGAGGTATACAGCTATACAAGCAAACAAAACATGGGCATGGAAATTCAGAAGTGTATTCAAACTTTGTGAATCTGATAAAAAATAAATTCTGTTAACTGAACCTAGGCTAGAGAAACAACCACCCTCATTACACACTTCCAAATTGAAGTTCTCTTTGCAAATTACAAACCCTTGGCCCCGTCTGACTCTTCCTGCCATGTGAGTTTATACCTCCACATCTCACCTTTAATTCTTTCTGTCAATATTCAGTGCCATGTACTGTACCTCCTTATATTCATGTCAATGAGGGACTGTACAAAAAATGGGGAAAACTTTATTATTATATACTTTAATTTTTTTCACTTGAAATACTTAGTTCAGCTAAACAACAATAACTAAATGTTTATATTAAGTGTGAAGAAAGAAAGCGTCGAAGCCCTTGATTTTTATTTTTTTTAAAATTTTGATGTACAGCAAATTCCTTATTCTATCCATTTTTAATTTGCTTCCATTTTATATTTGACGGTTCTCTTCTCTACCATACATGAGATTTTTCTCACTGATGCATTTCTGTGCCCAGAACATTCTCCAAGGAGATTTCTAGTGAGTGCTGTTTCTTTCCAGACTTTTGAAGAGCTTGCCAGAACCAGGTCTTTGCTGTTGTGGAATGAGTGTCAGGAAGGCCTGGCCCATCTGAGGCATTGGGTGCATTACAAAAGATCCCTCTTGCCCTCTTCCCCTCCCCAAAGCCTGACACCATCCCCTGCATGCTCTGTGAACCATGCCATGCCCCTCCTGTGTGCTGGCCCTACAGAGGAATCTGGATCACCAGTTTACAGTTGGTGCCCTGAAGGTTTTCTTCGGTACCTAAACCTGGGATTAAAATTAGGATAATCCTGCTTCAAGTAAAGGATGCCCAGACGTCTTGAAGGCAGCTTGATTAAGAGATCTTAACCCTCCATCAGAAACACTGCTGCTCTATGTGGTATGTTTGTACTGCGCTTCACGATGCTCACCGGTGAACAGATCTTGGCTCTGAGACATGAAAGGACACAATGAGCCAGTCAACAGGAGTTCAGATTTCAGATGTGAGGCAATGTGATGCCTACTGTCCTCTTCTTATGGGAGAGATTAGATGTGGTTTAATTAGGCTCCAACTTCATTAAAATGTGTGGGAAAAATGTATCCATCTTACAAAGTAAAAAAATCTTTGTGTCCTTGATAATTCTCAGTTTCCAGCCTGGGCTCAGAATGGTTGCAGGGAGTTTTGGCCTCCCTTGGTAAAAGGATGAAGATAGCTGATAAAAAGGAACATCCCAAATAACCAAACATCATACCAAGTCCCTTTTTTTCTTTAGCCTCCCCAGAGGCCTTTTCCTATTTTCATTTTCACTTCTGGTTTATTAATGAACCAGACCTTCTACGGAGCAGGCATCCACATTGAAATCCTTCAAAATGATGATAATCTGAATTTAACCTCTTGACCTATCTAATATGTCCTTCACCTGCTGGGGGGAAGGAAAAAAACATCTTAAAAGTGACATGGATCCAGTTTGCTGCTGCTGGTGAGACAAAGTGCTTTGGCACACAAACCACACAAGTACGTTGTTTTCCTCTGACCTTTGAAGAACAGTGGGGTCTTTGAAGCTGAATGGATTTAAGAAATATTTAAAGTTGAAATGACGCCTGCTAAAGGGGGAAACTAACCAAAATGTACTTGGGTTTTAAATGATGCTTGTTACCGTTTAGATAAAAAAAACCAAAACAAACATAAGTTCAGCTGGATCTTCCATCAAGTAAAAAACTAAAAATCAAAGCCATTTGTAAAACTGGTAGTTCACACATTTTATGTTTCTTTTATCATGAATTGATAACATGACATGCTTATGGAAATACTAAAATAAAGGGCAGGATTTTTTTTAAGAGTAGAAAAAAGATCAGCATTTATTGCAGCAGATTTGCAGCTAATTTTTGTGGTACTACTGACACATTCTATCACATTTGTAGGTTTCCAAATATTATATTACTAGATTCTTGAATCTTATTAGTGGGTTTGCATGTATAGTGTTATTAAATTTGTTGTTTTCTAATGTGATATGAGCAATAGTTATGATATCAATCTTTCCTATAATATCTGCAATTTAAAATCCTTGTATTATGCTCCTGTGGTATCACAACCAGTAATAAGATATATGTATTATTTTTAGTATTGATTTTTTACTGCAAAATGATCAGGTTTTCATAGTATTTATTAATTTTAATTGCCCCTAAGACCGCACTAAGTTAGTAGGATGTTTATTTTCCAATGCAGGGGGAAGGGGAGGAATATGTGATCAATTTACAGAGAATTTATAAGACTGGAAATTTTGGAGTCATCACACAGCTTAGGGCAAAATCCTACTGTTATGCAATATGGTTGTTCAGGAGGGGGCAGTGGAGGGGTGCTGGCAGCAGAACCAGCCTACTTGTGCAGAACTGGGTAGAACAAGGCAGCTGGGGAGAGAAAAATGTTTTGGGAAGGTACCCTGCTGTACACACCCTGCAGGCTGTCCAGTGCTCAGCACACTGTAGCTGATACTGGTCACAGAGGTGGAAGGTTAGCACATCCCAGAGGAGGCAGCAATCTGTGGGTGCAAGGAGGGCCCTGGTCCTTCCCTGCCCTGGGTCCCAGCATCAGCTGTATGTTGGGCTATGGTTTACTGGAGAGAATGGCAGAAGAGACCTATCTTAGTGATTTTACACTCTCTTGAACAACTTCTGACATTTTCTGCAAATGGTTAGTGCAAATATCCATTCATGGACAAAAGTCAGTATTTTAGGAGTTTATATATTGTCTTTAAAACACGTTCAACAGACTATTTATGCATTTTCTCTGGGGATAATTGTTTATGCTTATTCTTACAGGAATATTCGATCTTTCACTCATTTATATTTTTAATGATCTTATTTCACTAAACGTTTATGTTCTGGGGGAGCTTAGCTGAACTTTAACAAAAGACTTTGAACTGAGTTTCTTTTCTTTCTGCATAACTGTGAGAATATTCACTACTGTTCAGATCTAAAAGCACACTGTATGTAGAACTTGGTGAAGAATCCTGTAGTCTGCCAAGTGAGAAAATAGACTAAATGATGTCTTCATGAGAAGATAACACTTTATTCAGAAATTAATTTTTTTTAAAATTACTAAATCACTTCAAATATTTTCAAAATTTAATGAAAACAATACGGTGTAGCTCTTGATGTTGGCTTCTACAATTTGTGTGTTATTAATTAAACTCTCGAGTAATATAATAACTTGACTGTTGGAACCTCTCTTTGCATTTAAAATACATGCAGTCTCTGGCTCCAGTTATAAATAGACCATAACTCTAAAGGCTTAAAACTGAAAAGTTAATTATTCAGAACCAAATTGTTAAATTTGTGCTATATTCCTGAGAAATTACTTTTGTGCATTTTAATTTTGTTGCATATGCTATATGCAAACATCCTTTTTCATTAGCAATTTTTTGTTGCAGTGGCAACGTGCATCTCTCTCTGTTAACAGATGTGCACACACATGCACACGCGCGCGCACACTTGCACACTCTTTACAGTTAAGTGTAATTTCCTGAGCAATGATCTGCACACACCCAAGAAGGGATAAGTTGGTCTGAGATAGAACTAACATGCCATTGTCTCTTTTTATCTACTTTTTGTAAAGCTGTTCCACAGAACTCTGATTAAATATATGACATTGCAGATGAGTTCCAATGCTCCTGCTTTCTTTGAATCACCAATAAAATTTCTACAGTTCCAGTGAACTTTGCAAAAGGTTCATGATTTGGCAATAAGAGATCTTTTTGTAACTCTCAACAATCAAGTTGTTTTCTAGTATGAATTAGCAGCTGTCACAGCTCCATTATCCACCTCCAGTAAAATCAATTTATGAAAGAGTTTTGCCATACTTATCCTTTCCTAATGGTCAGACTTAACAACTGTTACCATCAGTGGAGAGATTCCCATGGACTGAAAGAATTTTTGGTTTAAGAACTCTCTTTAAAGACTGTACATTGTAAAATCATTTGTCAGTAATCTGGAATCTCTGAATTAAAAGAGGACAAAGAGATTGCGGATGTTCAGGAACAAGTTATACTGGATTATATATTTTTGACAGCTTTTTTTGAGAGCATTTGTTCAATCAGCTATCGAGTTAGGCTGAATAGATCCATATAAAAAAAATCAAATACAGAAGATTTTGTTAGAAAGAGGTTTCAAGGCTTTTTTAGGCTTTTTTTTTTCCCCAAAGCAACATGGACATGATTAGGCATACTGTAAAATGAGAAAATGTTTAAATATATTATTTTTAGACTTTAGGGCAGATGCTACTTAGTACTGACTGAAACATTCTGTATCATCACAAATTTTACAAGTTTATGTTTTGTTGCAAAAACAATGAACAAATGAAAAGCAATAGAATGTTTTAACCAATGCCACATTATAATCTGTCAGCAGATTATGCATGACTATTTTTGACACGTGTTGATATAATATAAAAAAAGTACAGGACTATAAAATTTACTTTGAAAAAAAATCCTACACTTTCCAAAGTAAAGAAATGTTCTAGAGGGCTTTTTTTTTTCTCAGAAGAAATATTTTTTAGAAAGAATAGGAATAAAATTAAAAACACTGTTATTTTCCCATAGGTCAGAAATTGATCATTTTGGCCAGGTTAAATGTTTTTCCATGTTAATTTTTGAATTTATCTAGCTCAATATTCTCATGCTTGATATGAGAAGTATCCAGAGAAGACTTATGAATAAGGCTATCTCAATTTATTCCTGCTGTCTTATTTTCACCAAACAAACAACCCCCCACTAATTCAGAGCAAGTTAGCATGTTTTAGAATTAAGGAAAGCTACCAACTCCCACTTGAAAGGAAAGCATAAACTAGCAGTAAATCTTTATCAAGGTAAGGAACAAGCTCAGTGATATGAGTTGAAGTGATTAAACCACTGAGGGGGAGTGTGTTAACATCTGTGGATATTTTTGTGTCTCCACCATCAAATTATTTGGTTAACTGGGTTGCCAATATAAAGCCAAACAGCTATAAAGCGATGTACACAGCTGTATGCACCCTTCCTGTGGGGCCATCTGCAGATTTTACCACAAATCCAGTATTAGCTCCAGAGGTTTCGGTGCCCTGGGGAAACCAAGGAATTTCTATGTGTCAAAGCACAGGTATACTTGCTCCGGCACAAAACACTGTTTTGTCACCAAAATATTTCTGCCCTCCATGGCTGCCTATCTTACACACATTAATTGCTTTTCTTCAGCACCTCAGAGATTTTTTGTTTGTTTGTTTGTTTCCCCTGATAATCCCAAGCAATTTAGGAGTATGCATAACTTCTATTCTTTCACTCACCTTTGAAATTTCTTCCCAAAACTGCTTATATTTTAGAGAATATGGGTTGTTAGATACAAGAATTCTGAGTCAAAAGCCTTCCACTTCACTCACTTGGAAACAAGAGACTGAAAGTGCTGCTTTTATAATTTTGGAGAGACTTTTCAGAAGTGCCCTCCCCCCCAGCTTCTTTTGCAGGAGATGCTACTATGGCTTCTTAAACTTAACTGTTCTGTCAGTGAGGATGACAAATCTGCACCCACCAAGAAACATGCTGATAACAATAAAAATAACAACCCATTACCTACATCAAAAATGTGTACCCTGTCTTGTAAATTTGCCATGGATTTGTCATCAAAGATAGGAGAATACACTCACCTGCCTTTTGCCAGAGCAACAGCTGTGATTTGAATCATCTAATCTTGGAACAGGACCTCCTCTGAAATAATTACAGAGGTGACAACTCCTGTCTGCTCATTTGCTTGCAGCATTGTGCTTTGTGCATTTTGGATGTTTGTGTTTTAACGTTTAAAATCTCTTGTATGTTGCCCTGATGGGGTGCAAACCCTGTCTAGTACTGATTTCAAATGTCATATAAATCCTTAAGACCTCAGTGCAATCCTCGATTATTTGGCGCTGAAGTATGGACAGTTTGCATACTATTTCATTGGTTACTTACAAATTATTATTGTTACTACTGGCGATGAGAGGAAAGGGTTAATGTGTACATACGATTAAGAGTTTGCATACTGCACTTCAAATACTGTGAAGGAAGAATGGTTTTATTCATTAAAACCGTGGCCAAATACTGTTTTGCAGTAATCTTTATATTAATTTCAAAGACTTTTGTCAGTCTTTATATGACCTCATACTTAAAACACAGATAGGATCATTAACTTCAATTATTCTTAAACCGTAAAGGCCTTTTTGTCAACTGAACTGTAGGTAGGCAAACCTGCTAAGAATGTGTATAATTCTTAGTTTCAAAATATATTAACAATTTGTACGTAATACTGTTCCGTGTTTGTACACAAGAAGTTTTACACAAAAAAGAAGCTTTAATGAGTGTTTTCTCCACATATAGATGAACTTCACAACGATTCATTCTAAACATTTATAGGGATTAAGGGGTTTTGAGTGCATAGCCTACAAATAATTTTCTGAAGTGCATTTAAAAATATTCATAATGATTAGGCCATAAATAGATGTATTACTAACATTCATTGGTCCCTGGATCAACAGCTCACCAGGGAAAAGAGTAGAGAAACATGAAAGCTGATTCAAGAAAGTTGCAGGGGGAGAGAAAAAAACCTTAATGAATATCTAGTGCAGTTGAAGATGTTACAAGGATAAAAATCACCTAATTAGGAGATAATCTGTCTTACTTTGTAGCATCTCTCTTACTTTGACTGCAGAGATTGAGTAATCAACAAAGCTAAAATGGGGTCTTTAAACAATCTTCAAACTTGTTTAGCATGCTTGTGACAACACAAGCAAGGTTACTCCAAACTCTCTGGTGATGTAAATAAAAACAACTCCATTGTTGTTGTTGGAATGGTACCCTGTATGTCAGCACGTATTTTAACCTAGTTTTCTTTCCTCCCTTGTGAGGGAACTTACTTATTTTGCAATGCCATCTTCGTGATTGCATGTTGGAGCAGGAACTGAAGTAGTGCAGTTATCAGGGACTGAGTGAAATCCCAGCCCAACCGACTCTACAGAGAAACTTCAGAGACTAGATTTCTCACATCAGATGCACAAGATTCATTGGCCTATTTGTGGAGGGATGGAGTTCATACCTAAGTGCTTACAGATATGCTTCTAAATTAATAATAAAGGCCTGATATTCCAGCAGGGAGTATTCACACATCCAATTAAAATCCAAATATCTATGACAACTTGAAAAGCATTTATATCTTTATTTTAAGAAATATCTTCAAGGGATCCAGAATTCAAAATGCTGACCTCTTCCTTCCTGGGTCAGCTGGTTGTTACAGATTGGTAGCATTGTGGGAAATAATGGTTCTACACAGAAAATGCCTTCTCTTCAGTGAAGAAAAATAAAAAGAAAAAAGAAAAAAAAAGAGAAGGAAAAAAAAGGGTTTCCTTCTTTCCTTTCTTAATTGAGATTGGCATATGCTAAAACATTAAATATCCCTCCAACCAGCACTCTGAATTCAAAGTTGGCAGCTTCAGTCTGTCTCCAGTTACCACAATTCAGAATTGCACATGACTTTTTTCTTTCTTTTCCTGTCTAAGCTAGACTTTTTCGTTGCTCATCAAGCACTTGAAATCACTTAACTATGCTGTGCCTTACTCTGGGTGTGGTCCTATTGATATTTTACCTTGCATATGTACTGCTGCCAGATTTGTCCTATAGATGATTAAAGATTATTCTATCAGATTGTCATATGTTATTTAAACAAAGGGTCATTTTTAAAATCATCTGCACTATATAAGGAGATAGCCTTTGATTTAAATCATAATAAAGACATTGTTTAAACAAACAAAAAAATGTAGTTGAAAAGGGTTCACGAAGATGAAAGTTCAGAGACTAACACTCTGTTTGTGAGCCAGAGAGTGGGAAGACAAAACTTGTATTCTGTCTCCTGCTCAGTGTGTATTTACCTTAAACCTAACTGCAAGGTAGAAACTAAACTCTCCTAGAAAGAGTAAAGAAAATATCTCCGTGTACTGCTTTAAAGTTAGGCTTCCTTTAAGCAGTCACTGCAACAGGTGCCAAACTGTGTAACTGATGTTGAATACTGTCTATGTGAGCCTTAGCTGCAATCAGTAAATTCATTTAAGTACTCAGGTTAATACTAAACTCAGGCATTAATAGAGAAAAATGTACTCCCACAGACTTGTGTCTTTGAACAAATAAGTTATGCAAGTAAATAGCATTTTGACTATTTATATTATTCTATAAATGGCATTTTGGCTGCATCTTTTGCATGGAAATGGAGGTACATAAGGAAAGATTTAACACTATGTTTTACATTAATTGAACACTTTCTGGTAATTCTACACATCAGGATGTTCCCATGGAAACAATGGAGGAAGCAATATCTTGCAATATGCAATAACAGGGTTGTGGAACCATAATTATGGTCCATGGTGAAAATCACAACCAAGTCTCTTTATAACCTGTTATTTGGTATCCCTTTATTTCAAGTACACTCTTTAACTTTTCTGGGAGTATTATTTTGGTCTGAAATATCACCAGCCTTAACCAGAAGACAGCGTATTGGAGATAAGCGGCATGAAGAAAGTTATGCCTTTAAGTAACTTTTGAGTTACAGTTTGTCAGATACCTTGATTTAGATTTACCGATCAATACAAATCATTCCTTTGATGTTCCCAGCACTCACACATGTGTTCTTTAAACACATTCCAAACTCTGAGAACTCTCACAGTACAAAAAATACTTGTGTGCAGTACTTAACAAATTGGCTACCGTGATATTCTTAAACTCCACCTCAAAGAAGCAAGCAAGAAAGAAAGAGAAGGCACAAGATTCCTTCAGCCTACACGTGAAGATGACAAAGGGATAAGAGTTCATGTGTTGGAGGAGGAGAAAAAGGGGTGGCCAGAACACTGAGATTTTCAAAGGCAAATCTTTCCATAAAGCTTCAGTTCTTCCAGTAGCACTTAAGTTATTTTTGTTATCTTTTAATGGGGGTTCCTATTTCTGAGGAAGTTGAGACACCTAATACAATTTCTGAACTTTTATGTAAGTTTCCTTGGGTATTGAGAAAATATGAGGCAAGCATAGAGCTACTTTGTTTTCTTTAATTTAATAGAACATTAACCTGGCTTTTTAGAGTAAGATAATCTGAAGATATAAAGGAAAAGCCTTGAAATAGGAAACTGAGGCACAGTCAAACCCTAGAAAAGACCGCGAGCTAAACTGTATGTTATCCTTACAATTAAAGTCACAGTGTAAATGGGAAGTTTTTATTTATCCACACATGGTTTTTAAGCAAGTAAAGAATGTCATAGCATGTGCACCAAACAACAATTTAATTAAAAGGATACTCTTTAGCATTTTAAAATATAGAAGCAAAGTTTTGAAGGGATACCCTGCCAAAACAAACAAATAAAAGCAACTATAAACCTGATAGTGAATCAATGAAGTATTTCCTGCAAAAATGTGATAATTCTTTTGTTGTGTGCAGTGTTATCTTTAAGTATCAACAATAATGAATGTTATTACACATGTAAAAGCTAGGCATGGTGGGCTGTCTATGGGAATATGATCAGACCACAATGTTGAAGCTAGTCCATAGTAATAGCACTTTTTTCAACAATCTTGTGTGAACTTCTTGTTAAATTAGATTTTGACCACAATCAGATGAAGACAAAAGGTTCTGGTAGTGCCTACATTTGGGAAGATGGAAGTGGACAGACACAAAAAGAAAGAAACAAACAAAATAAAACAAAACAAAGAAAACACACCAAAAAAACCACAATGCCCCCCCCCCCAAAAGTCAAGAAAAGTTTCCTTTGGAAATTGTGAAATCTGCAAACATCTTACTGAGAAGCTCAGATGTGTAACTCAGGTACACCTGGACTTGTGGCCAAGGTACCACTGACCAAATGGCTCAGGACATAATCATGTCACTGTCCGATTTCATTATAATACTCCTACTGAGGATAAAAGAGTCCAGATTTAAAAGAGTTAAGATTTCACCCTATTTGAGAATGCTTGCTCTTTGAAAATAAATAGATTTTTGGTATAGGTTTTTGGGGGTTTTGCTGTTGGAGGTATTTTTGTTTCCTTGGGGTTTTTTTTAGGTTTTTTTTGGTTGAGGGGTTTTTGGGGTGTTTTTGGGTTTTGTTTTTTTGGTTGGTTGTTTTTTGTTTGTTTTTCTTTCTTTTTAATTAGAGGCAGCACTAATATTTTTTGAATAGCATCAACAAATCCAAGGGCAGTAAGTTTCAGTAGTTTGAAAACTGTGACCCTTGCTACATATTTTACTTAGAAGCACAAACTCCTGCAGACCTTTCCAACAAGTCCTCTAATCCCTCTGCTCCCTCCACTGGCTTCCCACAGAACTCTGCATTCGTCTGAAGGCCTTTATTCACAAAGCCTCGGATCATATTATTAAAAGATCAGTGAAATACTAGTCCCCAGACTGCCCTTGGCAACTTCATGCCCCTGGCTGACTGGGTTTCTCCATGAGGAGAATGTGCAGTTGTCATTTGTGTAGAAAAGGGAACTTCATACAAAACTAGTGCAAACAGACCCACACAACCCTCAGCTCATCATCTTATCTTCCTCATTAACCTCACCTTTTGTACTACATACATACACAGAACTTTTTTGCAGATGGAAGTTTAGCAAGTATAAAACAATGCACTCTAGAAATATCTCACCCGCCCAGAAGAAGATAGGTGAATAAGCGGCATATGCTATAGTAATTTTCTTCAACACAGATATACGCAGTGGGTATAATGCAAGTTGGTAATAAATGATATGAGAGCCTGCACAGAAGAAAGCAAAGGAAGACCATGTAGAAGGAGGTCAGTCTTCTGGTCCATCTTCCTCCTCCAATGGAAAGTCCAAATATAGATAAGCTAATATTTTTACAGTATGCCTAATCCTGACCACAGTGATCAAAATTTCCAGCTCGACACTCATACAGAAAAAAAAATCTTGGAGGCCCTTCCTCTTCCAAGGATATGTACAACAGTCAGTAATGAAATATATTCTGTCAACTATCAAAATGAGGTTTGAGTAGGCAACTCCACACAGAAAAGGTTCAACTTTGTGGACATAAATCAGTATTGCTCCACCAAACAATAGGCTCAGAGGCTGGCCAAAAAGACCCACAATGAGCATCGAGAGTGTTGACCAGGGTAAGTATTCTGCTTTGTCTCAGTGGAAACTGGCAGTGCTGTGAGCTGCAGAGGCCACTGGTTCTAATAGATCTTGTCTCAATAGTTTCCTCCTCCTTGTCAGCAGCTGGACAAAAGTAGAATTAATGCCTAAGCCCATCTGTACTAGTTCAGTACTGGGAAGAGCAGTTTCCATGAAGCCATGAGATAGACCTTTGGGAGTAGGCAGGATGCTATAATAGACAACGTGCTGAAGGCAAGAGACAAAGACCTAGGGTCAGAAAAGGAGTTGGTTTTGTGGCTGCAGGCCTGAATGAAGTCATGTCTTAGCAGAGAATTTTATGTGCAGCCTTGTTGGTTTTGCTGTCTCTACTTAAAATGAAAAGAATTGCTGTACTTCCCGTGTTCTAACAACCGTTAAATTCTTCACCCTTTGTCCATGCTTGTATAGGCCCAAATCCCATGCAGATTTTGACATATGCTTAGTTTGGCACATGTAAAACATCTCACTCCATTCAAGGGTTTGATTGACAGTGCCTGGAGTTTAAAGCATATGTGTGTCCGTAAGGAGTCACTGCAATAAGTTCTTAGGGCAAGAGTTGTCCCTCCCACCATGCTTGTATATCACCTAGCCCAGGGAGTCATGTCATTATGATGGAATAATGGCAATTATGTGAGAGACATGAATTGCTTCAAGCTTGCCTTCCAGTAAGAAACTGACCCCATCTCAAGTTCCCAGCATTATCATACAGGAAAGGAATGAGATTATTGTTTTCTCTAATTGAAAATTGGTGGTAAGGCCCAAATGACCCTACTCAAATTCATTGTGATAGGTGCTGCATAACAAAGAGTAATTTTTGTTTCTTCTCCAAAGAATTAATCATCACTGTTGGTGGCACAGGCACTAACCACTACCATCAGCTGAAAAGTTTATTATGGATTGCTTCTTGAAATAAAACATAACTTTTATTGGAAGTTTAAAGATAAATAAAAACAGCTGGAGGGAAAATACTATTAAATACTCTGATGAGCCCCATGATGTTCCACTTAAATAAAAAATTCCTCTTGCTTCATTTTAAGGGCTCTTGTCTGCTGTGTTAAAGTTAGTTTTTCTTTCATGTGGGACAAGTGAAGCTGAAAAGGGAATTTACTTAAAACTGTGTCTGAAATTGCAGCTTACAGGAGCTTATGGTCAGTGCAGTTCCAAGAATCCTTCACTCTCTCTGTAATAGATGGTCCTTCAGCTTATGCTTCCTCTATTACTTTTATGTAGCTTTCTAATTAGACTTCTTTTCAAACATTTTAATTGTGTGCTTTCTGTGGACAGACAGAAAGCCAAATGCTCACAGTCCTCTCATCTTTGAAAATGATACTGCTCCATTCCGGGGACTGGGTTTAAATTATTAACAGAAGATAAGCTCATATTCACAAATAAAGGTTGGCTGAGACCAGCTATGGGATAAGAATACATGAAACAGCTCCTGCCAGCATACCCCACATTTTCTGCACCCTGCAACGGTGTCACATTTCTGGCTGCAAGAACAGTTGCCTGGAATTAAGGAACCACCCAAAGAGTCCAGAAACGAAATTCAAATGAAGTTTGTTGGTAGGAACACACAGATAGGGAGGTGATTTACAGTGTACAGATCACATCTGATCAGTTTCATGTAAGGCATCCAGTGTAATAAGGAGTTCCATTTTCCTGTTTCTTGAAGATACCCTGAAGACCAGACTTGCCTTTTTATGCAGACAGCAAGCCCAAGAGATCACCTCCTGGTGTGGCCACAGTGCACAGTCTGAAGCATCTGTGGCCCTGCAGGCTGAATCACCAGGCTGCGTCCAAACTGGTGGTGGGTCAGCAGAGAACGGAATGCTGAGCATGCCACACTCACAGTTGACTTGATGTGTCCCTCTAGGGAAAATTTAAACCACTTCTCAGGAAAGGCAACAATATCTCATGGTGAAATTTGTTAGAAGCCCAAAGGATAACGAAGCTGTGCATCTCCTCTCTTCCCACTCAAGGGAAAAGCCTCACTGAGCCTTGGAGGATGTTCAAATTTTAAGAGTTGCCCTAAATCTCAGAGTAATTAATAACTTCAACTGGAAGAAGGTTTTCTGATCTCAGAACATTGCCTCTACGCATTTCTTCTATAAAGACAAAACTATCTTGTTAAAGCCAGAAAGGACTTTTCATCTTTGTTTGGATGGTGGTGTGTTTAAAAGAACTCAGGTAAATTTCACATCTGTATGGAACACTTACTGCTCAAAAAAGGACTGCTTAAAGTTGTCAATAAGGAGTTAAGACTCTTTCAGGCTGTCTGGAATTCCTTGGTAAGTACCCTAAAGTTTGCATCACTGTCCTGGTAAGTGGAGGACACAGAAAGCCTGGATCCATGTTGCTTAGGAAGGCTTCCCAGACTAGCGCTGCTCTTTTCACAGAGTTGCTGCATTAATTTTTCATAGGTCCTTGTTTTCTCTCGTGCAGGCTGCAGACACTCAGGGCTACTAAAGCTTCTGACGATGCTAGTAGGATTTAGAGATTTAGGTGACAGCTGAGAACTGGACTAGTTGACTAAAATGCAGCTTCCCTTCACATGCCTTAGGTAGTTTGCTGTGTTTCTCCTATTTCTACTAGTCTTCTAGGAAGTCCAGCTACATGGTCTTCCCAAGCACCACTAACTGGGTTTCCTAGGCAGAAATAAGTAGAAAGAACAGAGACCAGACAGTTTAAAACAAAACCAAAACAAAAACCAAAGCCAAAAACAAACAAAATGCCTCCACTCGTTGCTTTTTTAAAAATCATTATTTTGTCAATAATTTTTCTGATTTATTATCCTCATGTTTCCATTTTTATCATTACTATGATACCTACATTAATGGTGAATAATAAGAAATTAAATAATTTGGTGCTGAATCCTTTCATCACTTCTGTTATTCAACTTTCACTTTTGGGGAAATTCTAAGTTACCATTTTAGCATTTCTTAAATGAATAGATAAATCAATGAATAAAATTGAAGAGAAACAAATTTGTACTAGAAAAAAAAGGATCAAAATAAACACAAGCATTTCAGGGTTGGATTTCTCTTGTTTGAATTTATAGCTCCCTCACCCTCACAGTCTTGAATCTTTTCTCCTAAAGATGCCCTGTGCTCAAATTTCAGAAAACATATACTTTTCTTATAACCTAAACACTTCTATTAAATTTCCTGTAAAGTCACTGCAAAAATGAAACTTTCAAGTTTTAAGAATCTCCACCAGTATTTCCCCAAAGCATTAATTTTTACAAATATTTTATTGGATCTTATATTACAAGCCTCAATTTAATTTTTTTTATGCAGTTCCTTGAACCTCAGAGTTTTTTAAGGGGCTTCTATCTGTGAATAATAGTAGCAATTTAAAATCTCTTCTGTGGGGATTAAATTTCAAAGACATTGAAATCATATGGGAAATGCCAATACGTTTGGTGGTGGAATGGGGAGGGGGCTACTGTAAGGCTGGTAAGGAACTTGAGTGAAATCTTGGCTTTATTGCAAATAGTACAGGTTTTCCCCTGACCTTCCAGATTCCAAGGCTGAAGTCTAATCTTGTGCTTTATGTATAAGCAGATGAGGTCTTACCTTAATTGTCTGATAAAGCTATCATAATATAAAGGGTTATTTAAAAAGCATATTTGCAAACAGATGTACATAGGGAAAGGAGAGTTTGCAAGTGTTTTCTCCTCCTTATAACTGTGACACCACAGAAGAACAATGACACACTCCTCAAAACCTCAAAAAGTAATTAGAGAATGAAGAGTACCAAGGCTCTACCGTAGCCAAAAAAAAAATTATGGCAAGGTAGAAGGAAGAAATTTAAAATGTCTCTGACTAGAATTGGAAGATATACCATTTTTATGCATCAAGAAGCATAGCAGTGAGTGTCCTGAAGGACACTGGCTTCAATAGACTTTAGTGAGAGTGTGAAGAGCCTGAATAAAGAGTTCAAGACTGGGCCTTGTTCTCTAAAGGAAGACAGCAGTATAAATATGTGTCCCCATTAGACACACTGTACACAAAGAGAGGAGTAAGAGTTATAACAGTAGCATGCTCTCCTCCTCTCTCAGCTGTGTGATCAGAGAGGTCAGAGCCTCCCTGTTCACTGTGAACAATGCCTTGGAGCAGCAGTCAGGAATCTGTCACTCCAGAGCCACATGCTGCTCTTTGGAAGCAAAATCCTTCCAGCCTCTGGCATCAGAGCACTTGAGAAAGAATTTAGTGGGGGTAGGAGTGGGTGATGAGAAAAAAGGCAAAAAAAAAAAAAAAAAGAAACACCAAAAAGTGAAAGAATTGAAAAGACTGAAAAGAGAAAGAAAGGAAGAAGTGCAGTCACCATTTTTGGTATCAATTCATTACATCTCTGTTTTGGTACCATCTTCTATAGAAACTGTGAAGTTCTTCAGAATAAAGTTAATAACCAAGTGGAACTGATCACAACGACATTTTATTCCTCTGTCTGAAGTGCACATGTTTTCAATTCACTTGATAGCTGTGATTGATGCCACCAAAGAGAAGCTCAGAATATTGCCCTTTAAAAAAAAAATAATCACTTGGTGGCAAAATGCATTTTGATAGCTGGTTCTTCAGAGAGAGTCAAGTAAATGGTGAGTTTCAACACTGTTTGCAGCTTAAGATCACCGAGGTTTTCTCAGAAGTTGAGTGAAGAGAATGGAGAAGAAAAAGGCTAGAGAAAAGGCCAAAGTGAAGGAGCTTTAAGACACCTGGATACCCCTTCGAGCCATTCATCGCACTGTAACAGAGAGATCCCAGTCAGGTGCTCTTACAAAAGCTCAGTTCTTGTCTTTAGTTAGAAGTGTGTATGGCCTTATTCAGTGGATTTATATAGCTTAAAAAAGAGCAGATCTGGCCCCCTAAGAGACTGAACTGTGCACAGACCTTCATGCTAGTGGCAGCAAGCCAGTCACAGTGCACAGAGAGAGGTGTTATTTACCATATTTGAATCCTGATTTGGTTTCCGGCACTCGCTTCATCCAAAGTTTGGGGGGTGGTCGGGTGCTAATTGTTGGTGCCAGCTGATTTCAAAGATATTAAAAAAATGGCTAGACAGACATTTGGCAACAAAGGTCGTTGACTTTCGGCTGCCTTAAAGAAAGATGCATCTGCTTTGTTTGACTGCCAATAGATAAGGTGCATATGAAATTCCCCTTGTAAATTAGCAAGATAAAAGTGATTCTTGTCTCCATGGATTGATCCTTTTTCCAGTGTTTTAATCATGTTGAAGACACACCCCTATTTTGGAGTTAATGGGGAACTGTGCTGGCCAGGGGAAAGCCCCAGGAATAATTCCTACCTCTTCCTTCCTGGGCAAGAGTCCAGGCTGCTCTTTTCTATCTGCTTCCTGCAGTTTCTCAGTGAAGTATCCAGTAGTCCAAAGGCAGATAGGTGAAGTAATTTTTGGATGGCTGGAAATGCAGGGGTTGAATTTTGATCCATGTCAGGGGTTACTTTTTATCATCCTTTTCCCCACTAAGGCCATTCTGCCCCACATCCCAACAACATGTCAGGACACATTCTGGTCATAAGATAGCTGAAACTGTCACTTGCACAAGTGTAAGTATTGGAAAGAGAAAGTACAATTCATAGTTACTGTACACTCTCAGGAAAGAGAGCAATGCAAGGCACAGTCTAAAGTGGAGAGAAATCTATATACAGCATATAAGGCCAAATTTATCTGAAGATTGTCTTTAATTTGCCAATACTATTTGGCACACTTGGTTCCAGCTAAGATGACTACAACTCCCAGTTAAAAAAATTATTTGCAACTGAAATACGAGAAAATAGTTTGTTAATGGCAAAGAGAGCTGTCTGCTAATGTTATTTATTTCAAGTCTGAAGTTTCTCACGAAAGAAAGAAAGAGAGAAAGAAGGAAGGAGGAGAGAGGGCTTTTTTTTTTCTTTTTTTTTTATGTGTTTGCCTTCACGGCTTTGGAGTGCTCACTAATTCCATCTGTCCACAACAGAGCCATCGGAACGGCGAGAAAAAGCATTTCCATATGTGCAAATTAGCATCCAGCCTCTCTTAATCTGTGCAGTGCTCCTCTGAAGTAGATGGTGCGGATGGCTGCCAAACCCACTAATGGCATTCAAATAAAGGACTTTATTGGCTTTAACTGCCACTTTTTCTTTTCTTTTTCTTCTTCCTTTTTTTTTGTTTTTAAGATAGAAAATGTGTTCCCCCTCTTATTTTATTTTTGCTCTGATATTGTCACTTTGTACTTCAACCCTTAAATAAAAAAAGGCTCTGTGCAGCTCTTTAATGGGATCTGTTTTCTCCTACACATGCATTCTTTTACTTTCTAATGAAATCTCACCATTAGTTATTACACTGTAATCAACGCCTAAAGTATATCATTCCCACTCTCAGCCAGCTTGCCTTTCCCAAGGAAATCCTTCCTCTTTTCTCTGCTTTTCACCAGCAGAGACAGGGCTGAGATGAGAGACATTTTGCTTGGGATCTTGCCCACACTGTGAGTTCATATGAAAAGGAATCTGTTTGTTTGCTTGTTTGCTTGCTTCTCAGATTGTTTTTTCAAGATCTGGCACATACACAGCTGCAGCCGAGGACAAGGAGAGGTTTCAGTGGTATCCTATTCAGGGTCACTGTCCTGATGAATGCCTCTGCACCGAGCAAGGGCTACCATTTGGGGCATGTTTTGAATTTTGAACCCCTTGATTGTTTTAATGGAAAACAAAGGAAATTATTTAATCCTAAGAAAAATGTAACCCTTATAGCAAAAGTATCCCTCTGATTATACTGAACTGGGCTTTACTTTCACGTGTCAATATTTGTCCTACTTCTGGCAAGGGTTAGGTAACCACACCTGAGGTCTTGTGATCTCAGATCTTGCTGAATATACTATGGTTGCTAATCCTGACTTGACTAGTGGTGCCAGCAATAAAACCACAGTCTCTAGTGTGTAGCAGACTCCATATGTTAGCCCCCTAGTCTGCTAAGTCACCACGCCAGCCTAAATTTGAAACATTTCTAAAGTGTTATACAATGTTGTAATAATGTTTTTACAAAACAAAGGCTGAGTTACTGGAAGCCATATTCATCCAATCAGCATCTTATTGAAAGAGGAATCTTGATGGAAGCAGTGGTGACACAAGCTATTAAAAAAAATAGAATAAAAATTGTGCTAACATCTTTAAAAGGGGGCGCTGACCTATTAGGGAGTGGAAGGTGGAAGAACTGCTGCAGAATAAGAAAGTCTTGGTTGAAGGTTATTTCACTTTCCTGAGGAAGAGTGCACCCAAAATGCCTCAAGCTGAGAACACAGTTGACTTAATTAAGAAGTCCCTAACTTTTAAAATGCTGCTTATAAAAACAAGAATGGACATTGCTAGTTGCACACTGAGCAGTGTCTGCCCAAACAGAAAACTTTCTACATTAGTAGAACTTCTCAAAATACTATCACTGTTGCTTGTTGCAGAGTTTTCCCCATATAACCCTTTTCACCATATATTTTGGCCACAAACCAAACTGATTACAGATTGACTCTGCACCTCAAACTTGACCTACATCATGAATGATAATCAGAGGGGATGAGTCTAACCTGTTTTAAGGTTTCTTGAAAGACTATAATCCTGCAAATATTTAAGTATTTAAAATTGGTGCCACTATAATATAGTTATCTTTCATGATGTTAGCTACTCACATGTGAAGACAATGGGAAACCAACACATAAATTATAACTATATACCTTCTGTGTTATTTTTTGATGTATCTATATCTTTGGATCACAAAATCTTAGAGCCTCAGTCTAGCCATGAGATAGAAAGATGGCCACCCTAAGTACCAAGAAGCTGATTAGAGTTTGTATATAATTTTAAAAGCTTTATATTTGATATGAATACTTCTATGAATAAAAGAAATGCTAACCATATTTACCATACTATGTCTGTTTTTCTGGCTGTTTACTCGAAGAATATCAACAGTTATAGTGCTCCTTTACAAAAATTGGTTTCCTAGAGGCTTTATCAACTACTACTAAAACACATTCATCAATATTTACTTTCAAGAAATATTTGCACCAGAAAATTGATTTTTATTGCTGACTTGTACAAGAATTCTAACTATTTAAAAGAACTCAGGACACCATTTTTCTGGGCATTATACAGAGGTTGACTAGAACATAGTTCTTGATTTAAAGGGATTACAGTCTTAGCTGTCAAGACAAAGAGCTAACAAGCACCGTGTAACCTATGCTCCAGTAATCAGGACAAAGACACCATTCCTTGTGATTTCAGTAGTGATTTCACTACTGAACAATTGAGCACACAATGATAATACTGAGGATCACTTCAAGTAAATGATGCTTAATTGCAGGGGAAAAATTATCAAATTATCTTACTTGCTATGAATCACTCATTAATCTCTATTTGCATTTCTTATGGAAAAGAACCTTAACTACCTGATCTGCATGTGCAAATAATAATTATTATTAAATAGTGAAAGTAGCGCAATTATTAAATAATGCAACAATATCAATCATTACTGCTATTAATAATAAATTATAATAAGTCTCTTAGAACTGTGCATGGTCCCAAGCTGCAATATGCAAACATGGATTTGAAACATTTGCTTAGACTTGGAGTTAGGGTTCATAATCATGTAAGTCACTGAGTCACAGTTCAAAATACATATTCTTTGGCATTTTGGACTTCAACTCCTCCTTTGCACTTATTCTTCCCCTGGTCCATACCTAGCTCTGAAATCAAAAACAAGAAACAGTTCAGAAAGCACAGAGATTCAGCCTCTCTCTCCTTTATAACCAGTTTAGTAATGAGTAGTTTAGGTGTTATCACAATCATTTTACAACTAAGGAGAACTATTTACAACTATTGCAGAAAGAATATGCAATAGGAAACTCAGTGACAGAACTGTATTGAGTCTCAGAATCTCTTACTTCTTCTTTCCCTGCTCTTTTTGCTGACATAAGTTTAGCTCACAAGCTAAACCAGTATGAAATTTTGTCTTCATAATAGTTACAAGAAAAATGTTTTGTTTCCAGGAACAAACGAGCATTCTCATGGCAACAAGATACTAATTCTGACATATTGAATCATATATGCTTTATATGTTATCTTTCTAAAGGACCACAATATGACATATCAATTTGGTGTAGTTAGATTATGGCATTAATATGTAGTCTGACTATATCCTAAAAACAAGATCTGTACAAGCCTTGAGACTGTAAAAGTGCTTTATAACAATTAGAAAAAATACTGGATTGAAACTTCCTCAAAATATTTTGAAAATTCAGTCTGATTTTTGGCAAAATCAGTTGCCTTACTTATCACATAAATTTGATGGTTAAGTAGTTGTGTTTGATAGTCTTGTAAAGATTGTCACTATTCAGGGCAAGTGTCAATGAAGGGGAGAAGTAGTACGTAGCAGTGTTTAACTTCTATTTTACACATTTAAACATGCTTTCTTATGGTCTCTTTTCTGCTTTACAAACAAATCTTCTCATCTGACATAACACCCACAAAGGCTGATGCAGGCATTTGCTACAGTGCACAAGTCAGATGAAGAAAAAACTATTTCAGAACTTCACCTGTGCATGAGTAGAAGCACAAGTGCCTTTTCCTATTCAAAATTAAACATATATGTCATAACTTTGCCTTTTCTCCCAAATGAAATTGATATAAATTTTGTCAGCACTGGTGTTCCTGCAGCATGCACATCCAACAGCACACACATTGACACACACAGACAGTCATGCATAGATGAACAATGGCAACAAGAAAAGAAAAATAAAAAAACTTAAAAAAATGCAACTTAGTTTAAATCCAAGTCTCGGACTCCAGTGGAGCTGGACTAATTTACACCAGCTGAGAATGTTCTTGTATTTATTTTAGAAAAGATGCAATTTTGTCCTAACAAGCAGTTTGCAAGGCCTACTTGATTGATTTAGTTGACTCTGGCTTTATTACAGCTTAATGTGTTCACATCACTATTGTTAAAGTTGTTTCAGCACTTCTATTATTACTGCCTAGTTTTTGGCATTTGGAAGTTTATAATAATAATAACAACAGTATTTTGTACTTTTATAGCATCTTTCTTCTGAGGAACTCGAAGAGCTTTGCAAACAATAATTACTCCTTACAACCCCTTGGTATAGCAGATTATATTGTAGCACATTTTATTGGCACTTCAGATTCTGATCTCAGTTCATATCAGTGCACATGCGAACTATCTACACTACAAATGTGGTTTGGATTTCTTCTAAAATAAAAACAAAAGCAGGAATGCCCTTTACAAGAGCTGCTCCTACCCCAGAACAAAACTTTACAGTCTTGATTCCCTTTCCCTGGTACTCATTTTTAGCACACTGTATTTGCTCCATAACTCACTCTCCTCTCTGCTCGCTGTAGCAGGAAAGGCTTGAGGAAGCTGGCTTATACAGATGATGAGAAAATACCTTTTATAAAGAAATTTTTTCCTGGCTCTACAAAATCATTTCTTCTTATTTCTAGTGGGGTCTGTACTGTAAGGGGGAAAAAAAAAAAAAAGGCTGTTGAGCAATCTGGAGCAAGATGCTTGTTATTTTTAGCAGAAATAAGAGATATTCTGAAGCTACTTTCTTATATACTGGTGAACAAGCTAGCCCTATATTTAGTATTTGGGACTAAGGAATAGACAGCCAAACATGCTTCACTTTGAAACTCCATCACATGAGAATATCAGATTTCCTCTAATAATACATGAACTGACTGAAAAATAGATTGGGGCTAAATATTGGCATTCCATTTCAATGAAGACCTGTAGTATTTCATCTGTCTAAAACAAAGTTTTTTAAAAAGTGCATGCAAAAAGTGCTTAGCACTGAGATTTTTTTTATTCAGTGATATAAACTACAATAAAAAACAAATAATAAATAAAAAAATGAAATAAAGAAAAAGCTCTGAATTTAGTGACCCAGAATAAGAACTGTGAATAAATTCATTTCTTTGAGTTAAGCTGTGAATACAAGCTAGATAGAGAATATTTTCATTTCAGAGCAACTTGAAATGTTTATTTTTAAAATACTGGCACAAAACATATGATTTAATTTTTAAAGGTTTGGGGGTTTTTCTGGCTTTTCTTTTTTTGGGGGGAAGGGTAGTGGGGAAGGGTTAAGTTTCTTTAAATTTAACTACTGACAAGAAACGTTTTTTGGGAAAAAAAAGTTAAGAAGTAAACTCTTCATCATATGAGTAGTTAAGGTCCACTGAAAAGTGCATTCTTCTGGCAAATGAAGAAATAATCAAATAAAAACCCCTTCAGTTCTGACTAGAGTGTTATCACTTTCATTATTATAAGAAATATATACACAACTCAAGATGAACTTTCTACTGTTTCACCATTTATAATAACAGTATTCACAGAAAGGAAAAAAAGATTCATTACATAATCCGTCAGAGCACAGATTTGACCTATACGGCCTTGACCAAGCTATGATAATCACTGTGGACTTCTCTGCTATTAAAATTGGTACTAGACAAGAACTTCAAGTGCATCAACACTTTTCAATGACAAGCCAAAAAAACCCAAAAAACAACCAAATACTCTCCTGCCCTTTTTTCAGCAATTTGACAGCAGATGATAATTCAATTAACTGTCCTACCATCCCCACTGCCACTGGAAAGAAAAAAAGCATCTTTGTCAGGTTGGTAAAAAGAATTGTGGTTCATGGAGTAGAAGTCACAGCTTTAACAGAAGGAAATCCCTCAGTACTGAAACCAGTGGATATTCTGTTCTTGATTTCAAGAGCTCCTGAATCAACCATCTTAAAATACAGGGCAGAATTTTGGCTCCCAAGAAAGCAAGTGAAAATCCTTCATTTCCTTCTAAGAATTTGGATTTTTGGCTTTTGGCTTCATCCTAGAGAGATGCACAAGGATGGTTCTATGGTTCTACAGAATTTTGAAAATAACTCCGAGCAATCAGTATTTGAAAAATCAATAAATAGATCTAGATATTGGACACTGAAAGAATATTTTCAGATCTAGGAAACCAAAAGGGACAGCTGATTTGAAACAGTGGGGAATATTTGCCTGAAACTTGATGACACATACCCCTGTGAGTAGTATTGATTACCTGTAATTATGATTGCTTACCATTTACTTAAAATTACCTTCTCCGGATTTGGCCCATAAAAAACATCGGAAATCAGTATTAAAAAAATCTTTGGTGATTTATTACTTTTTGGAGTTAAACTTCACAGGCAAATACATTAAAAAGAAAAACAACAACAATTACAAACCAAGAAAAAAATCAACAAAAGAAACATGAAAAAAAAAAGAAAATAAAACAAAAAGAGTAATGAAAAATCCAAAATCAAATAAAAAATGTAGCATAAGTCTTTCAGATTGATCTATTTTCTAGATCGAACTGGGATTTAAGTGTTAATATTATCATAGTCTAGAAGAAAAATAACATCATTGAGCCTTCAAAATGTTTGTGTTTACACACTCAAAGAGAGTTGCAGCACATTCAATTCAGAAGAAACATAGAGCAATCTTAACTCTATCTTTTCTGACTGCAGTGAAAAACTCAAATCTATTACTCATAAACATTTGTGATAAGATTAATTTAATTTTTTTTCTTAAACAAAGAGGGTAAATTAAAAGAATCAGCTTATTCCTTCCTACTCTGTAGTGACAAGATTAAAAAATTAAATTTATACATATTTCATTTCTACATAATAAAGCCTTTTGCAAAAAGAAAAAAATACCACAGTTCATCTAATTAAATCAAAGAAAATTGCCTGCAGCGATGTTACAGTATTACAATTAGATGTCTGCCAAAACCAGCCGTTTGAATTCTTAAACGGTACTGCAGTCTTAAATACAAAATATGGTTTTCATCATTTTCGGTGATATCACCAAAACGAGGGGGTTTTTCATCACTATTACGTCAGCCTGGAATGCCATGCTAGACTCATTACATATTTTCTTCTGCCTTACAGACACATGTGCAGTAAATACAGAATATTTTGCTTTGTTTACTGTAAGTCTACACATGAATTTTGGTATATAATGTTATAGAAATTAAATTACATTGTTTAAAAAAATTCTGCATTAAAAATCCAAGTTTTGTGTAATTAATGTAATTTATGTAATCCTTAAATTATCTTTGGAAAGAGATTTGAAAAGAATAAAAACCCAATACAAGTAGGTGATTATTTACAAAAACTGAGGCTATCCACGTTTACTATTCTTACATAGCCTGATTAGTAACTCTGATTTAGCATCTATTTCAGTACATCCAGATCTCCCAAAGGCCCGCACCAAATGCTCAGCTCACACCCTGACTTCCTCTGTGACCTTGCACAAGTCCTGAATTTTCCCGTGTCTGAAAAATGGGAGAATAATACTTCCTACCTGACAGGGGTGTTATCAGGCTAAAATCCACAGAAGAGTATCAGATACTGAGATACTAGATGTAATAAGGTACAGAGAAAGAGACTGGCTGAAAACAGTGAAGACTGGATAAGTTGCTATGCTACAGTAAAGGCAATTCATTTAAGCATCGTTCAGTGAAAGCAGAGTTGAGTTACAAGCTACTGCTGACTGACAAATGCAAAAATGTACTCCAAAATCACTAAGCTAACTTTCAGCAAAACTATTAACCTCCTATTGAAAGAACACTCATTGTTGCAAAGCTTTGTAGAATATAGATAGTAAAATAAAGAAGATACATGAGTGATGACTAAGGTTGCATGTGCTACGACCTTCCTGTGTGATCACATTTTATATGTAACTAAGAAAACTACAGCAATGTTCACCTTGTCATCTGTCTGCCTCCCTTGTGTTTTCCAAGTTCTTATGCTCCATGGAGTATGTATGTCTGTAAACTCTGCTGAACTCTCCCAGGTCACATACAGGCATACTCCCTTTAGGTTCTTCCAGTTGACTCAACCAAGCCTGGGCTGAGGTAAAATTGTATTCAGCCCTCCAGGGAGAGTTCCAGTTGACCATCTGATGATACCACTACTGCTGAAAATGCTCATACCACAGTTTCATGCTTGCCTGAACAAAAATTGGTGCCACATACAGGCTAAGAATCAGAAGAATTTTGCAAACCGCTTTGTATCAACACATATGCTTCCCAAGTACTTCTCTAGATATGAGACTGATGCTATGTACCCTGTGCACTTACCTTCCACTACCCTGCCTATGATTAAAGTTGTTTCAGGTGAAAAAATTTGAACTAAAAAAAGAGTAAATCTGGGGAAATGGATTTTATTTTCTTTCTTTTTTTCTGAATTAGATGCCACAGGCAGGTGACCAGCACTCTGGTCAAGCGAGCAACTCCTCTTAAGTGACTCAGACAGATACAATCCTCTTGCTTCATTTTGTCCCCTGCTGTTACTGTCTCACAGGGGATTACATACACTATAAATGCCTGGGGGATCTCTACTGAAGTTTAAAAGCAGACAGAATAGGCAGACAATGCTAAGCATCGGGCACATAGCAATAGTATGTTTAAAAGAGACCTAGATGCAGATATGCGACCTAGCAGGTGACCAAAGATGTTGCCTCAGGTTGTACAATTAGAGAGTAATAATAAGAGACAATATTAAGGTTCCATTATTTAAATTCTGTTTTTATTTATTGTTTCATAGTTTATGTTCACATACAATGTAACACAAATTATTAGACTGCATTAATAAGAATATTAGGATTAATTAAAATTCGTTATTGATAACTGAATAAATGTTTTCATATAGCTGAAGACCAATTCCGAACCTTACTCAAGCATGGGATACTAATTGCAGAAAATGCTGACAGCACAGGGAAGAATGGAAGTTATAGAATGCTGTCCATAATAAAAGTGGACACCTGCATTTTGATTAGTAATCAATCGGAAACTTTCAGAAATCCTTTACTCTTGACACTGCCATGAAAGCTCATCATCTAATTCTCCACCTAAAGCCACTCAGCCTCTACACATGAGGTGTTTTCCCAGAGGGATCCATGCAGTAGGTTTGTTTACAATACAGTCCACAGATCTGGCTCTGACTAAAATGTGACTGGAAGGCAATAAAGCTTCCTATTAAAATCCCAAAGGACAAATGTTTGAAATTGAGGCTGAATTCCTTTCTCCAATTCCTGTGTGAGAGTCAATTCCTGATTGCAGTATTTGTACATTTCTGTAGGGCCTCATGTTTCTTCATTCCTGTGGCAATGAACCTTTGCAGTACAAGCTTTCAGCAGTACACCAATATCCAGGTAGGTCAGCTGAACATGCTCAGCTTTGACGAAAGGTCCATATACCATTTGGTATGCTGTTCCATCACCCTCTCCCATTCATCATCACTCATGATTGAAAATTTTAGCAGACATTTTCAGCAAACAAGCAAAAACTGGTAAAATAAATCATCCATATTTGTTTACTTTGTTCCCTTTTTGCCAGCCCCCAGACATTTGAAAATCCAATACTAACAGAGAAGAAGATTAGCAAATTCTACTTAGGAAACACAGCACAAAATTTGTACAATACACTTGTAGAGGACTGTAATATCTTTTTCACTTACCTTTTGTCTATATTGCTCCAATTTTGAGAGAAGGTAACAAAGTGCTATTATTCACATCTTCATTCCCATTTATATAAAAACCGTGAAACCAAGATTTTAGAGTTAGAACAAGTATCTTATTGCTGGCATTTTACTATTACATTGTGGTTGAGGGAAAGATTACAAGACTGCAGATTTTTTACCATATTATATTTACAAAATTTTGTACTAATTACTGAAACTCAGTAGCTTTTGAGAACTTAAAGTAACATATATGAGTTTCTAAAACAGGAAAGTGTCTGTGAGTTAGTTGATGGCAATCATTGTGTCTATTCAGGACCAGAGAACACTTTTTTTGCAAATTAACTCTTTTATTTAGAATACACAATATAATTATGTCACTGAATTCTTCCATTACCTGGAGTGTGGACAAGACTAGTCTAGGAATGAGTACGAAAAGGAAAGATCTGCTGCCAGAACTTTTGGCACGGGTAGAGAAACCTCTCTCTCCTTGTCTGTACTTCTAATGCATGCTTTGAAGAATATAAACTAGGATATACACTAGCAGTTTGTTACGACCTACAAAAAATTTTCTAAATGAAATGATGACACATAACAAAGAATCATTCCCAGTGCTTAGAGGTGAGCTGCATGTCCTTTACCATCTGGATTACTCTTAAAATGATGCTTATTAATGTTAGAGTTATGCACACCCATAGAAGAGCACTTTATGGACTGAGCAATTTTCTGATCAATCCTCATCTTTCATAGAGTTGCCAGTCAAACTGTCAGAAATCTGTTAGATGTATTTTTCCAGGAAAAGTGTATTTTTCTGCCCTTCCCAGCTTTGTCTGGATGGCTGGAGAACCCTAACATCCATTGTAGTGTGCAGTTAGCAGAGGAAAGTCTTGCCTTCTCCCATTCACACTAAAGGTTGTACGCTGGTTTTGGCTGGGGTAGAGTTAACTTGTGCTTAGTTGCCAGCTTTGGTTCAGCCATGACAGTTTGTTCAAGAACAGTACCAGACACAAACAAGGGACATGGTGCAAGTTACAACAGCAGAGCATTTGGGGGTAAGTATAATACTTGGAGAGACTGAACAATAACAAAAGTAAAAGTGAACCATGTTGTTATGTAATAAAGCTTAGCCCTCTTTTTTCATGAGTTAGGGATTACTACTTACACATTAAAAATAGAGAAGACCACAGAGACCACTAAAGCTGGGATTAGAATGTGTAAAGCCCTGAATTCCAGATCTCGCCTTCAACCACTAAACCACATCTTCTATAGTTAGACGGTTTTTTTTGAGTCATGGAGCTACTTATTACTCAACATTCTGCAAGTTCTTAAGCACCCTGCTGAATCAAGGCCCACCTCCTGGAGACCAGAGCCTGCAGTTGTTACTCAAGCATTTATCCTTTGTAATCATGCAACTGGAATCTGTCTACAGTAAAACACACCC
Organism: Campylorhamphus procurvoides; assembly: GCA_013396655.1. Lineage (NCBI taxonomy): Eukaryota > Metazoa > Chordata > Aves > Passeriformes > Dendrocolaptidae > Campylorhamphus > Campylorhamphus procurvoides. The sequence continues at coordinate 527,568 of WBMV01006288.1, read as the reverse complement.
TTTTTCTGCACTGGAAAAATAAAGTCATTAGTTCCTCCAGAGTTCATAGCTTTGTTTTGTAGTGTATCACTCCAGTTTTAAGCCGGAATAACTCCACTGCACTCATAATGATTGCACGGTTTAAAAGTGAACATAATGTAACAGAGAATAAGGCCCAAAGTTTCCAGTCAAACGGCTCTGCAGCTTTGGTGGGAATATCATGCTTTCTCATCATGATCAGCTGTGTTTGTTATTGCTACCAACACTCTGCTGCTAATAGAGATCTATATTGGTACATTTAAGAGGCACAGACAATCTCACTGAGAACCTGGCCATGCAGTTCTTTTTTATTTGACTGTATTTGATTTGCAAGAAATAATATATTAATTTGCATTAAATAATTATCCACAAGCTGGAACCTGGTCCTGAGACAATGACATATAAGTTTCTAGTCATACTTAGCTGGCTATAATTTTTCATCTGGAAGGTATCTTCACTATGCAAGCTTGATGAACAGGTTATTTTATTTTAGATCTCCAGTGAATATCCATCATTGGCTTTAAAGAAAGAAATAAAGAAAATGTATTGGCTCACATAGACTCTATCTTTCACATCTCCATTTAGTCAAGAACCATTTGAAGCTCTCTTTGTGTCTGCTCAGATAAATGCCCAGCTGGATCCTATGTGTAATGCATGCATTTTGGCAGGACCAGAGGTAGTTAGTAACCATATGTGTGAGTGTGATGACTTTTGTGAGATCCAGTCACCTGCATGCTCATCTACATTGATTTGTTAGCCTTCTGCATCTCTTGAGTACTGTCCACAAGATGTAGCACACTGAGAAGGGCAGAGTGGTGGAAAGGACAGTTTTGAACACTTACATCTCTTGCTGGTGCAATGGTAAGCAAGTTTAAATCCCGTACTATTCTTAGTCTGGGTGAGGGACACATTTAATTTAATACGAATGGCTGCAGAGACAGTGTTGTGCCATACAATCATTTAATTTGTTCAACATATTATCCCACTATTCAGAGTCACACAATGGTTGCCAGTTAGTTCACTCTTGCATCAGAGGTAGAATTGAAGAGAAGCCTGTAAGACAAAGTGTCATAGAAGACTTGCCTACATTGAAAATCTTCCAGTTAATTACCATCTTAGCTCTCCTCTAAAGTACTGTTCTGCCATCTCCTTGTTAACCCACTGCAGCTGAAAGTTACTGGTAAGCTCAAAATATACACTTTTGAGGATTTGTGTTTAGGACCATAAATGTTCAATGAAAAGGTGAAAAACTCAGGATAGGATCAAAGTAGATGGTGAGCAATAACTTTAGTATATTCTGTTTTTTCCTAGATTTGAGAAAGTCTTTCTTCATTCACCATCTTTGGTTCAAGTTTTTGAACAAAAGGTATGCAACAGATCCCAGCAGGGGGCAGACTGATAAGAGTGATATGCTTGCTCCAGGTCAACTTCAGATACACAGTTCTCCCATGTGTGGAACATTGTCCACTGATCCCTCATTCAGCCTCCCATTCCCTAAATCTATTCCGGCTGTCAGATACTTTTGCTAACACTTCATGATTTACACCATCCTTTACCATACAAACTCTTCAGAGGAGGAAATGAGAGGAAGAAAAGAAGAAACGTTTCCATCAAGTCTACCTCCTTGGCTAGGACATCCCTGCTTGAAGCTGCTCCTGCAGCCACCATGGCAAAAAGGTAACTGACTGTGTGTCTTCAAGGCGTTGTTCCAAACCAGGAAGCATCTTGTCCCTGCCCCTGCCCTGAGACAGTCGAAGGGCTGTTTTGCACTGTCCATCTGGGATAAACAGAATCAGAGATAAACAAGACAAAGTCTGGATGGACTGTTGTCGAATCCTGTCCTGAACTCTGAGCTCACAGAAGAGCTGCTACTGAGTTTGTCGCTCCTGAAGGACAAGAAGTTTATGCATCTTTGGGCCTGACAAGTTCTCTCAAGTATCAAAGAAGAAAATCAGGCCCAGGAAAAGGACATCCAAATTTGTCATCTGCCTCACTGAATGAAATGAGGCAGCAGCTGAACTCTCATAAGATTCTAAACAGTGTGTCATCCTTTTCTAAACACACAATAAATACATGGCATATCTCCCCCAGCACCAACTCCACACAGACAGACACACACTTGATCCGTGAGCAGTTTTGAAAATTTGGATGGTAGAAACGTTTGTCACACCCACAAACTATATCTGAAAGAGGGAATGGGAGAAAAGCCGTCCATCTTGGCTTCCTGCTAAATTATCAGCTTCTTGGCTTTGTGCCAGCTCAGTCAGCTTATAATAATAACTGGCTGTGGGCCAAGGTTTTTTTAGGGAGGAAGAGAGAGAGCACACTACTTTCTCTTTCCTCAAAAATATTTGTTAATAATCTCTATACTACTCATAATCTGTGTAGCTTAATTAAATAAAAATGTCTATTTTAGCTTCCCTGCTAACTGAATACTGGAGCTGAGATCAAATTATTGGGAGCCCGGAACCAGTCTGGATTGCGAACATGAGACAACATGGGGACTGATTGTAGCTGGCTTTCTGGTTAGGGCCCCTGCTACCATGAGACCTAAACACAAGCACTCACAGTTTGATTGTGGATGGCATGAAAACAAGAAAAAGGATGAAAATCTATAATAAAAACCTACTGTTATATTGAACCATGTCTTGAACCTTGACCTATTATCCCTGAAGACATACTACAGTGTCTCTACATGACATAGTAAACTCAAAGAGGACTGACTTGATCTGAAAGACAAAGTTGTGATGATTCCTGATGTAATATCTTTCTAATTTTAGAATGAATCCAGTCAAACTACATTTTAAATGGCAAGGGCTCAAGGAGAAGCAAAATTCCTCTAATTCAAATGAGTGTGTAAGAACTGTCAGATCTCACTTACTTAAATTCTATTTCTTCTGGTCTCTTTGTTGGTTTTATTATTATTATTACTAAAACTCCTAGAGATGACCTGCTGTGATTGCATAAAAAGACCCTCATTCATCTGAGGTGCAACCACAAATAATAACAGTAAGCATAAAGAAAGCATAAAGCATATTTCATGCCTTTTGAACATAAAATACAGCAAAAAAAGAAAAGAACATATACTGAAGAGGCTTTCATTAAGTTGCAGGAAGAACTGCCAATGTTAATGCAATGGTAGATAAGCTTACTTGATATTGTTATTAATGTCTTACAATTTGCTTCCTTTTCAGCTTAGCTAATATTTTAACTTCCCCCTGCAGTACAAACAATGATCCTAAAAACTGTCTATGTACAAAAGTTCCTCTGAGTTTTTATAGTTATCCAGTGTTACAATCTGCATTCGATATTAAATCTATTACTGCTCTGTACTGACCTGCATTAAACCTATGAAGAAGTGTGTTATGCATGCATCAAGAAGTGGTTGAAGTTCAGGTCATGTGGACATGTACTCAAATCCCTGGATACTGAATCTTATGAGCATTGACCTGCCTTAATCTTTGTTGTAGTCAAAATCTGCCTAACTGGGCTGTGAACCCTTCAAGAACAATTTTGATTTTCAAATTCCCAGAACCTCTTATTTTCTTTCTTATTTTAAAGTATTTTTAGTCCTTCTACTTTGGGGGCTGTCACTAAGGGGATGATGATATCACAGGAGGCATTTGGCACTTCTCAAGATTAGGTCTCTGGTCCTTGCCAAAAACTGTAAAGACTCGGAAAAAGAAAACAAAATTACTTCTCTGAAACTGGGCAGATACAAGCAAGCTGAGCTGCAGATGCCATAATACCTTTCTTTATTGTAATTTCACTCTCCTTATTACTTAAATATTTTGGATCCTATCAGATATGATAAATGTCAATATCACCGGGATGGAGACTATTTCTTTAGTTATTTGTACAGTGCCTTGCAGAATCAAGTTCTGATTCCTGGTTAGCCTGTATAAACCAGTGCACTATAACAATAACTAGCAGCACTAGTAGTAACGTACATGCTTGTATTGTTTTCAATTTCAGAAATCTTCATGTCTCATTACTGGTCAACTTTATAAGAGTCCCCTATTTTAACTGGAGAAAATTAATCCATTTCCCGTGGAGAAATTGCACAAGAGATCTCATTTAAGAACTGAGAATCATGATGATAGTCTTTAAGAAATGAATGTTGACAAACTTCATTCTCTGTAGTTTCTCTAGAAATCTCATTATTTTGCTAAAATTTCAGCTGAAAGTTAGGCTCTGAGCCACAGAGGATGTATACTAAGAAGTTTCACATCCAGATGAAACAATGCTTTGCTCTGGTGGAAACTTCTCTGGTTTATAGACTGCAGGACAGAGTGTGTCTACTTTGTGTTAAAGTTGGAGGGTTTATAGGTTCAAATGTAAGAAGGACTTTAGAAAATTGACGACTGCTTCATAATGCAGTTGATTAACAGCCCCAGAGAACAGATGTCATGTATTCCCTCCTAAAGGTGCACCCAAGGTGGAAAGGCAGAACCTGGTTGCCAGGCCATACAAGGCATGGAGCGCAAAGGCTGCCCTGCAGCTGGCTTGGTAAAAGGAGCTTCAGAAAACCTGAGGTAATCCTTGGGATGTTTTTGGGGGACAGTGACTCTGCCAAGGCCTCCTGGCACAGCTCCCACTGTGGCGTAAGTTAAGAGACCCAGTTCTGAGAGGGAAGTGAATGCACAGTGCTCTCCATGCAGTAACTGTGATTCCAGTGGTGGCTTGTGCTCATTATATAGTGTGAGATCACAAATAGAAGTTTTCACACTTGCCCATCTGCCACCAACTGACTCTAAAGAGCTGGTGAATCATACACTTAAGAGAGGGCGAATTTTTTCCCCGCTGCCATTGGAATGTGTTTTGAAATTAAATATGCACAGTACAAAAGCTGAATAACAAGGTTGGGCTGATCACACCAGACACTGTGTATAATGCTACAGACATGAGGGTCAGGGGTCTAGGCCAAGACCATGGCCCTTAGTCACAGCATCAATGAAAGCTGATTCTTCCTTCCCCTTGGTGTCCCTTTCCATGTCTGAAGAGACTATTGAAAGAAAGATTTCTTTGAGAGGAGCCAGAGGAAAGAAAAAAGGGGAGGGGGAGAGGTTTAACTACCATAAATACGGTGAAAAAATATTATTTTTGTGCTTGCATATGGTACTTTTTTCTAGCTATATATCTGCATACATTTTCCATTTGCTATTTGTAATTATGGCTTTGGCTTTACAATGTATTCATCAGTAGCACTGTGATCCTTTTGTTCTGCTGCATATTAAAATGGTTCAGAAGATAGATTCAAAAGGTCTCAGGTTCCCAAGAAGGAACATAATAGGGGTAATGCATGGCAAGAACAGTTTCTGCTTTCTGTAAAACAGGAATAAATAAGGGAGATATTGCATTACACTTTGTGTACAGTACTGTAATCTTTGTCAAAGTGTTAGACAGATTCTTATCCATTACAAATACCAGTTCTTATCCTGATTTACATCTTGAAATAATTTTTAATTTTCCCTGTGCTTACAATGGAAACCAGGCCAGATTTATAGAAGCATTCTAAGCACGTTATTTTTTGTGAAGAGTAATGTTAATATGATCATTTTGGTCATTCAAGAAAAAAAGAGAAAAAGGACAAAAGAATGTTTTTGTTTTTCATTCTCATTTTAAAAGCAAGTTTTCTTTGGGTGTGACTAATCTACATGAAGTATAACTGTATCCATTACCCATTGTAGGTTTGTGCAATACGTGACAGCTGTTTGACCCCATCACTAAAGTCCCCCTTGCCATGGAAAAGAGACAGGAGTATGCTGCAGGGAAGATAAAACACCCTTTATTCAGACTAATAGACAGAATCAGACTCCTTGATTCTTTGGTTGCCAAAGAGACTCTGTATCTTATGCATTTGTATATCATCACAAAAATCTTTCCAACCCCTGACCTGGATAGCCCAGTTATGGATGGGACCCAGTGCACTACAGATGTCAGATCTCAGCTGCCCCAGAACTCAGCTTTTCCTGAGACACACAGCCTGATTCTCTGCAAACATCACCCCAGCATCCAGGCTTAAAGTGAGATTCAACCATATTGCAAATGAAGAAGCAACCATGAACACAGCTGCATTGCACAGGCTCTGCAATATCTGTAACATTCATTATCCCTGCAATGTGTTTGTATCTGCTGCAGTCAGCCTTGTGCAGTGGTGGAAGAATGGTCAACTGTTGATCCAAAATCAGTCTTTGACTGTTGCCTTTACAGTTTCTCCTGCTTAAGCACATGACTTCTGAATGAAGGTACTTCAGGTTGCATTCATACTACTAGGTCCAGAAGCAGAGGCAGAATTCCCAAATCAGTTAGACATTAAAGCTAATTTTCTTCATTAAGAAATATCCATTAATATGTCAGTAGGGGCTATCTTACCCACAGGACTTCATATCTTTTTATAGGGCTGAGTTTAAAATATACCAATATTACATGCTACCTGGGCTGCTTTTAAATACTTCTGAAGTTCTGAACTGCACCTTGGAGACATGACTACAAGATACCAGTCCTTGGTTTCTCGTCTATAAAGCAGACAGTTTGTCCTAGCTCCCATTTTTTGTTGGCCTGATAGTACTAAAAGCAGACACAGCATTTGATGAAGGGCTCCATGTGAGTCATTATTTCAGGAAATAATGACTATTCTGTCAGTTATTTGTTCCTCCTCACCACACAAAAGCAAGTGATTCTTCCCACCCCTTCAGTTTCCAGATCCTACAAACCTGGAAGTGATGAAATCAAACAAAAGGACATAAAAAGTATCCAAAGAAGGATGACGAAAAGATAGGCTCAGATGGCAAAAATAGATGTGCTGCTCTTAAACACTGGAGACTCAAAAATATTTAACCACATGCCACATTTTAACAACATGGCTATCCTGGCTGACCAGTAAGAGACTTTTATCTTACCTGTTTTCTTTGAGAAGTTTGAAGATTAGGACCACATTTATCATGACATCCGTGTTTAGAACAATGAAAACCAAGCCAAAAATATTTGTATTTAATTCCCTTTCTTTATGTCTCTTCAGAATAGACCTGCTATGCATGTTTATGTGAAATTAATGTTGGTTATATACCACTGACAGTTGGTTAAATAATTAGTGTTTTCTCAGTTTCTAGCAACTTGCTGTTCTTCATTTTGATTGTGAGTTTATTTCCTCTACAAGGAAATTATGACGCAGCTCTGAACTGAGAAACATCAAGTAATTTCTTAAAGCATTATTTCTGTTAGTCTCACTTGTGCTTTTTCTGCTGGTAGTACAGCTATCTAGGAGGAAAAGTACTTACCTAGTGTTCAGAACTGTGAAGGATAAAAGCCAGCTAACCAAACAGTCTTCCTAATTTTTCCCACCACAGCCTTCTCTCTTTCTCACACATTCAGCACCTTTTATCTTTATCTCTATCAGTCTTGTTCTTACCTGTTCTTGAAACATTTGAGTAGGAAAGACAAATTGACCATTAAGGCAAAAATTATAATTGAAGTACTTATACGCTTTTGCTCAGGCAAACTACATGTACCCTGGAGAATGTGCAATTAGGTGACTGTGATCTTTCTAAACAAACTCTTTCCTTCTGTTTCTTCTAAATCAGCAGTGCTTTTCATATACCTATATTTTCCAAAAATATGTTTGAGGGAGGACAAGTTGGCTATGGTGCTTTTTTGAGGATGTTGCTAAAATCTCTTTTAGCTACAAGGTTCTGCCTTGCACAATGGTAAGAGAAGGATGTTCAACTTTTTGGTGGCATTTTACTCCACTGAGACCCAGTTTTGCTTCAGTTCTGCTCAGCTCTTCCTTGAAACAGGCAGTGGGGAAAGGCTGTTGCCTCTCACCTCAGTGACTTCTGCAGGAATTCAGTGGGAGGTAGGAGGCACTCATGAAAAAATTAGCTCCTCCTCCAACCGCTGGAGTTCCCACAGGAACCGCTTTGCTGCTCAAAACATACCTTTTAACAGGCAGAGGTGGAGGTATGTATGATATTTCAGCATAGCACATGGCCCTTTGAGGACTTACTTGATGCCTTGCTCTGTGTAGGCACCAAGGTCTACATTCATGCTGCTCATGGCCTCAAGCAAGCAGCACTGAGCCTGAAGAAATACAACGCTGATAGGCAGGGTATACTGATCAGAGCTCACAGTTTTGAAGAGTCAACTACATTGTGTTCCAAAGTATGGTCAGAATAAGTACATCTCTGAACTTCATCTACCCTTTGTAGGTTTGTTAGTGAGTGAATGCTAATTCTCTTTTCTCTCTAAAAAAACACTTTATCTGTTGTTTTGCCTTCTACTCTTTTGTATGCTTGACTATGAGTCGCACAGCTCTTATCTACGGCCGCAATCTCCTTGAATGCTTTGCAATCCTCAACCTGTGTAGGACATTCCTTTGATCAGTCTTACAACTGTTTTGGAAGAATTTCACATTAGAATTTCCATACTGGTACACTGATAGGTTTTAATTTGAGTGGATATATGTGTTCAGGTGTTGAGCAACCTTTCCTATAATACACAGTTAAAGTAGTTGCAAGAACAGACAGGTGAGAACAAGAGGTACAATAAGGACCTTTTAACATCTTTAAGAGTGTTCCTCTCACGTGAGTCATTTCATAATTTTCCTAGAAGGAAATAATGATCTTGGGAAAGTATTGCCCCAAGTACAAGAGATGAAATTTTGTTTCCTCTGATCTTCTCTTACTATGTAGGTCTTTCCCTTAATGGAGAGAAATAACATCCACAGTCATTTGAGATAAAGATTTTGAGGTCTCCAGGAGGCCCTTAAAAATGAGGGGCAAAATTAATGCCAATTTATCTCTTTAACTGTTGGGGCACGTATAACAATCTACTGCAGCAAAGGGGACTTGATGTGATTCAGTGGAACAAAGTGAGATGAAAAAGGTTCTATCACTGTAATAGAAAGAGTGAAGACCTGTGAAAGGGGAGAGAAACTCAAAAATGCTACAATGCAACGTGCAGAACATACAGTAATAATACAAGAGCTGCCCCAATCTGACCTTCTTGCAGTTTGAATCCGGTCATCCTAGTGTGTATGGAATTTGGAAGTATTAAGCACTAGAGAAATGTAAAATATTCATAGAATCATGTATGCTGCCTAGAGAAACTGTTGTGAAGGATTTCTCATTACTGATATTTGGAGAGGTTAGTGATAGAAATGACTGTGGGATGAGTAATAAGTAAAAATATCCACTCAGACTGATTCAAACCAATATGAATTATGCCTGAGTCAATAATGAGTGTAGGATTAGACATACTGGACTTGATTTTCCCCTCGCTTACAACGCTGAAAATTAAAATTAATTCAATAGACTGCATACTACTAGTAAATGTAGGAATACCAACTTTCAGTCCACAATATTCCTACTGAGGGAGAAGCTCTATTTTGTAGCTGTGTTCCAAAAATTGGGTTGAAATCCCAACATTTTTCTCTAGCCATTAATCTCTGTGCCCTGTCATAATCCTTTTAATTTGTATTCACAAGTTGTTCAGATCAAAAGCACTCAAAACAGGGACTTTTCTTTTTTAAATTTGCTAAGATAGTGCCCAACAAATCTGTACCAGGAGGCACAAATGTGGAACATTTATGTTACAGTGGGAATGAATCCAAGGTCTTGAGGAAGACAGCTGATTGAGTATGAGTGGTCGATATGTGTATCACCTGGTCCAGTGCTTCTTGAATGAAACTTATATATGATTTTGATTTCTTATCATCTTTTGGACCTATCATCCTTTTATTTACTTTTACTTTTGTTATTTCACTGCAAATAAAGAGATCTTTGTTTCCCTGTAGTCTCTGACACTACATGGTACTGTGACAGAAAGGATCATAAAGGGATAAGCTAGAATGGTACATTACCAGCCACTGCTGGCACAGGCTAAAAAAAAAAAGGTCTGAAACATTTTTGCTTGCATTTAAAAAAAAAAAAAACAACAAACATACCAAACCAACAAAAAACCCTCAAAAACTTACATTACAACTTTTAAAGAAATTTTTAAAGGTATTCTGTTTTGTTTCATTTATTATTATTATTATTTAAGTTCATTTATTTAAATATATTACGCTGGCTACAGAAAAGCAATTGTTTTTCATGTATCTTTAAAGTCTGTTTTCCCCCTGTATACAAACTTTTAGTTTTGCAAAATGGTTACAAATTTTAAAGTGCATGGATTGTCTGGGTTTTTAAGTTGAAAACCAAGAATGCCTTGATATGTTTTTTGCTGAATTCCCATGATAAGGTTGCTTACCCCCCAAATCCCTCTTTTCCTTGTTATGATATTTTAGAACAAAATTTTAAACAAATATTTTCCTGTCTATTGTAGTGATCAGTCTCAGAGAGAAACTCAGCAGCAGTCTCAAATTCTGCGCAGGAAAACAAAAGGAGAAGAAGGGCTAATGGGTAGGGTACTATGCTTGGAAGAAGGGCTAATGGGTAGTGTACTATGCTGGGTCACCATTCTATTCCCTCCTAAGACACACTCTTCCTTTGTGACCTTGGACCTTATCCCACTTCTTGTTACTCTGTAAAATAGAGGTAGAAATACTTGACGTTTCACAGAGGTATTGTGAAAGAGATAAACATCAAAGTCTGGGCGGTGCTCAACCACTACAGAGATAGAGACAAGATAAGTACTGTACATAGAAAAAACTCCATTATGTGACTGAAAGCCCCAAACAACAGGGCTTTAATCTTTAGACTTACAGTTTAAATAAAGCCTTGTCGTATCCCATTGTGTAGTTTTCATGAATGCTTATTTCAATAGCCCTATTGCAGTGACCATCTGGAATCATTCAGTTGTGCAGTACATCTCTGGCTACTAATTAATTTCTTAAGTCCTGAGAACAAGGGCCTGAGCCTTACCAAAATCTGATCAATATAAGACCTGAAAGGTTAGGTCTGCTTGGCTGATGCCAAGCTCCGTCAGGAGCTGGTTTGGCATCAAATTGCCAAAGGGCTTAAGAAGTCACTGATCACTCACTAGGCTCTGGGACTTGTGTTCATATATGCACTTTACTTTTTGATGGAATATGAATGGTAGTATAATCTACTTCAGTTTATGTTCATTGCAGGCAAAGGGAATGCATTCATTTAACAATCTTAAGCATTTAACATGGAAAGATCCCAATAATTAAACATGTGTGCAAAAGCTTTTAATTCCACCCCAACAAATCTGCTAAGCAAGAGATAGTCAGCATTCCTCACTCTTTTCCTGCTCTTGGAAAATAACCTTGTATGTTCATTCTCCTTTGCTCTGACTCACTCTCATCTCTAGAAGCTCAGGACAGAGAAGGATCAGACTCTTTAGACCATTAGATCACTGATCCCTCATGTTAAGCTGGGATCAAGTCCCTAGAATCCTCAAAGCCTTTGTGTAGGTTCCAAGATTGCTGTCTCAGGACAGAAATTCTGCTGCAGTGAACAGCCTCTTAGCTGTGGAGATTACAGTGCCATATGAAAGTTACAGTAGAAAGAAAGGTTAATAGAAAACAAATATCTGCTAGAGTGGCATTCTTTGCTTCAGACACAACTGTGTTTAATGAGGAAGTCATAGGGGTTTCATGAAGTCAAAAGGTAATAAAGTCCATTAATAAGTTTGCATATAGACAATGAAGTGCATCTATGCTATAATAAAATAATCAATGTAAATAATCATCATTTCTGCTAAAATGGCTGATCACAGTAGCATTCTCCTGAACCGAAAAAAAAAAAAGAAGGCAGTGTGACTTTAAAATGACAAAGATATTAGCACATTGCTGCTCCGATGAAACACTGTAGAACAAATCTGATTGGAGGCTGGTCAGTTTGTGCCTGATGCCTAATCGAGAGCTTATATTTACCACAGTCCCTAGGGCACTGCTTTATCTTCAAAGCTCGAGCCAAGAAAATTCGCTTGTTCAAGTTGTCTGCAGGCTGTTTTTCTTTCTTTCTCTCTCTCTCTTTTTTTCTTTTTCCTTTTTCCCTCCCCTCTCTCTCCCTCTCCAGCTCTCCATCCTGGCTCAGTTAACAAACCTATTAATCCCTGGTCAAGTGCCTACATGCAAAACTGTGATGAAAGAAAGCAAATGTGGAAGAAAAGAAACAGAACTATACAGATCAACAGCAACACCACTTTTTTCCTTCTGGTTTCATCTCTGTGTTCAGCAAAATTTTATGTATGCATATATTTTGCAACAATGTGGCAAGATGTAGCTTTGATACATCAACTTCACTATAAACTCGGGCGCATACCTATCTCACATCAGTGGCCACTACTTTGTTCAAGAGACAGCATCAAATGACAGCGCTGTTTCAGGAGAAAATTTTCAAGATTCCAGTGATGTGCTATTAACATAAATTCTGTTGCGAGCCAATAGGTTTTGGGCAATCAACCCCATTTCTGTTTTTGTAGGAATTTTTTAACTGGTTATCAATATTTCAGTAACGTAATAGGGAAGGAAACAGGTACCTGAAATACCTTTTAAAAGGTATCTCTGCAACTCTGCCTATAAATTAAGCAATTTAATATGTAAGACCTATGGTTAGACACCTATAGACTCAATTGAATAAACAACAGTCAAATAGGGTCAATTAAATCTATACAACAGTGGTACTCATACCAGCATGTGAGACTGATGATACCCATTAGTATATTCTATTCCATTCTATTGAATGTGCTAGTGTTTTGAAAATTTTAGTCCCTGTATATTTAGTTATTTATCCCTTTCCTTCCTCCCACCCACCACTCAATTATTTCATTTCTATGGAATGCAACTTAGTGTGGAATACTGAATCTCTTCATTTCAGGGCATGCGCACTTGTTTACCTGTAGCTCGTATACTACTGTATCTTAATGGGATCTTGAAGGAGGGTTCAAGGTTATTTAGTTTCCATGCTTAATTCATTCCTGAAGAGGTTTAAATAGAGACTGACAGCATGCTAATATTTGATAATCATTACTGTCAGCTAAGAGGAGAATCATTGATCACCTAATACTTCTGTTGGTTTTAGAAATGGATCCTGTGACTGAAAAGTCAAAGTCATTAATCAGCCAATAGGATGATCCACATAAGAGAAACTACATTCTCTCAGCACATAAAGCATGTTATCTCCTGTTCATGCATGTTATCTTTCAATTTACATTTTATGCAGATTTGCCTAGCTCCATGATCTCCAATCAATTTTCTGGCTTACAAGGATGTTTTAAACACTTTCAGCCCCTTTTTGAGTGTCACCATTTTCATCTGCAGTTGAAAATGCTGCTGGCTGAAGCTGCAGCTGGGAGGTGGCACATACTGAGCAGGAGGGAAATCCCTGTCGACCTGATACAAAGAACAGCCGTTTGCTAGGAGAAATTCTGTCCAGGAATGGCTATTAATGAGAACAAATTTACTAGCACTACTGTTTACATAATTTTATATTGTTCATGTAACTTTTTGCACTATTTACATTAATTAAGAGCACAGGTAAACAATAAATAACAGAACTATTATTTGCTCTATTATAGCATGAGTTTCAGTTGTGCCTACAATTTTTTTCTTACTTGAACTGTGTAATTCCAGAACCAAAACCCAGTTTCTGTTCTAAAGTGCTAACAACTGAATACAGCACTGGATATCCAGATTGTTCAACAAAAAGCACAACACAAAGAAACATATTTCAAAACATACCTGTGGTGGACCACATTATTATTATAATTGAACAAAGAGACACGAGTAATCATAAACAGACATTTTCACTGATTTTTATTAATCTGGGGTCTGGGATTATGCCTCTTTTTCTATCTGATCAATTACTTTCTCAGTGCTATTTCCTTTCTATCACTTCAGTCAGCAGCCTGTGTTTCTGGCACTTAAGGTCTGGAGATTACTCTCAAGTGACAAATGATGATGTATGTACACACAGTTCAGTACTTCTCCCTTGGAGTTTTACTTGACTGGGAAACGCTGTGGCCCCTAGAAATCAGGCTCTTTGTTTTTTGGTTTCATCATCACAGAAGAGCAGCATCCTGCTTTAATATGAGATTTAAACATTTGGTCTGCAAGCATTTTCTGACTTTCACAAGCCTACAGAAAAGACAAGTCTCTTGACATGCACCTTGTGCTTTAATCACAAGAATATCCTTAATTAGAGGCAAATTCTGACACTGAGTCAATTAGATCACTTGTGGAATAAGGTAGCCCTCAGTGAGAGTGACAGTGGCAAAATGTGGTCCTTGATAAATGAAAGGCAATGTTGAGTACCTCCCTAGGACTTTGATGAGGACGCACAGTAATTCCCTTGTCTAAAAGTATGAAGCTTTGCTGCCTTTCCTTATGAAAGTAAAAGATTTCTAAATATGTTCTATTATTATTATTTATTCAAAAAATACAGTAAATTATTCATTTTCTTTTTATTCTTATTTGAATAAAAAAAAAGTATTGAAATTTTTGTTACTAATTGGTTGAGATCTGCAAAGATGCAGAATTACCCAAGGACTGGAATTAAAAATCTTACCTTCCTTTCATGCACTCACATGGCACTCACCATTACTTTTCCTATCTGTAGGTTTGAATTATGTTGCTTTCTGTGGTACAACACCTTTTTCTAAAAGAGATGACTGCTGTTCATTTCTCAGTTTTATTGTGTTTTGTTTTTTGTTTCCCAGTATGCCCCTTACCATATTTCTTTTTACCATTGGTACAAATTTGCAACAATAGGGCTGATTCTTTTGTCAGCATACTGGATTTACTAGACCACTGTGGATCTCAAATATTTCTAAAAGGTTATAGAATTTCTACAAGATATACTTGAAGATCATTTATTTTCTGTGGTTTTAAACACAGCACGCTGACTCAGAGTGAAAATGGGGCAAACATTTTTAAGAAAAAAACCTCACATTTATCATTGATAAATTTCAAAATTCAACACGTTTCAACTTGCTCAGAAATATGGTTAATATTATGCATCCCTTCTGTTGAAGCACTCATTGCAGATAGCTTAGAAGGTCATCATTCTGCAGCTGCAAGCTGACAATTTATCCAGTTTAAGATTTTATGTCACCAACGAGCATTCTGATCACTTGTAAAAGCTAATGCTCTAACCTTAGTAATTGTGTAAGCTCTGCATGGGTCTTCTGGCTATATTTTCTTACAAGCAGTAGAAGTTCTCAAGACTATACAAAAAAAAGAGAGATCAGAGTAGATACTGCAGTGATTGTTCATACACTGGGAAGAGATGCTTCCTCTGGAGTGGAAAGAAGGCATAAGGGGCCAAAATTGTAATAAAGACACGGAGTTATAACAGGAATAAATTTAGCTCCATGAGTTTGGATGAGCAGCCTGGACAAAATGGTACGTGACAGCTCTTCAGAGACAGGTTTTCCTCTGAGTCTGTACTGCCACATTAGCACTACATGTTTTTCTTAGCCCTAATCATATGCAGTGCAAGAAAGAAAAGAAACTCAGCTGCTTCTAAGTGCTGAAAAAGACTGTAGCTTTAGCGTTTCAGATGAATGAGTAAGTGGTTAGGTGGACAGAGAGTAGAACCCCACCAAATAAACTCCTCACAATTTGGGCTTGCCAATTTTCTGATTATTTTTCTCAATGGGTTAAAGAGAAGCATATGGTTGTGATACCTGGAAAAAGTTCAGATCCATGTCATGGGGTTCTGACATTGACCAGATCTCTTATCCAAGAGAGTTGAGTTTCTTCATCTTCTGAAAAACAAGACATATTAAAGTTTCTCCCTGTCCATTCTGTCAAGACTCCAAAACAAAGTGAATGACAGATCATCTTAGTTAACCAGTATGTTGTGCTATTATCATTCTAAAAATATTTTATGAAGTGTTAGGGAAATCACATAGACTGAAGAAAATAAAAATAGCAACTATTTTCCAATATAGAAGGATTGTTTTTTGCAACAATTGTCTATGAATGAACTCATTAGTTTAATAGAATTCTGTGTAGAGACTAAAATAAAATTTAAAAATCTTCTAAAGTTGTATTTTAAAAAGTCTCTAATCACTCAACCAACAACAGAACCACATTCATTAAATTTAAAACTTTTTTGTAGTAATGAGTATGTCTTCAGAAGTTTCCTTTCTGCAAACAACTTTCTACTAGCAGTTTTACAACGCATTTCAGTTTTAATCAACAAAAGTTCTCTCAAAAGCCACTAATATAAGTAAAACTATTCAGATTTTTCTATCATCCCTTTTGGGTTTTCATCTACATTTCCATGTGCAGTTCACTCCGAGGTAGAAGTTTAGACATTTATTGGTGCAAATAAAGTGGCTGAGAAACAGCTACTTTGATTTACCCTTGTAAGCTACTTTTGGTCACAAAAATATTGCTTGCTGTACCTTAAATATATGCAAATTGCATGAACATGGAGCACATGTCTGAATTCTTTGAAAAATTCCTTCCTAATCTGCTAGACAACCTTAGTCATGCATTTGGATAAAGCAGCAAAATTACTGGATAAAGAGAAAGCGGCAGATGTAATGTATTTGAATTTTAGAAACACATTCAATCAGTGTCTGACAAAACATTACTTGAAAACTTAATTGAAGATGTTTTAGAGAAGAACAGTGTTATAAGCATTAAAAAGAAACATTAATGGATAAATAGGTAAATTGGACATGCTTTGAAAGGGTAACAACAAACCACAGTGTAATGACTGAGGAGTGGTGCCTACTGGGGCACCAGAGGGATCAGTCTTTGGTCCTCCATAAGATCTTTATTAATGAACTCAAGTACAGAGTAAAGCAACATACTAAGAAAGTTAGTGGATGATACTAAATATGAGGAGATGTAATAGAGATGAATAAAGATTTAGATAATTGAATTATAACAGCATGAATAGAGAGTAGTTAAAAGAAATTTCCAGTCATTAGAACGTACAGCACTACAGATGGATACAAGACATACAGCAGAGAAATAATCTGTGAGATATAGAGTCTTCTGAGAAAGTATGCAGAAGAAAGATCTAGAAGTAGTTGTTGACAATTAAAAATTAATATGAACTCTCTATATAACATAGAAGCAAACAAGGGCCATGTCAAGTGTGGGCCAAAGGCATAGAAAAATAATTTCATAGAATTTCACAGCATATCACATAACAAAGTCCTAGTCTTTTCTTAAATAACTGTGGCCTTCTAAACTAATGGAATTATTGTTTTGTGTCCTGGACAATTGATAAGAAAGCATATCATCTGGAGCAACAAATAAATAAATTATCAGAAGGGAGTTACATAGGAAAATAATGGGGAAGGCTAAAGCATATTTAAGAACACCCATATGGAAATCACAGTCCTTCACAGAGTTGGTGACTGAAAACAAAATATTTTTTTAAGAAGAAAATAAAACTGAAAACAACAGATTAAGACTGAAGGAGATGCAAGCTGAAGAAAAGACAGTATTCTTCCTTTACATTAAGTATGAATATCAGAGTTCCTCTCATAGAGGAGTGACGGAGCAAACATGACTGCTTAGTTTTGACAGCAAAAGTCCTGATTATGTCTGACTTCCTTTGAGGTGCCAGAAAGTATTTTGTGTTTCTGACACATGTCCAATAGTTCAGTTATACTCCACACACCTGATGCATCTGGCCTGAACTGCCAGCAGGGTTGAAACCTCCCACATCTGGTAAGCTCCATTGATTTAGAACATATGCATGCAGAGGGCCTGTCTTCTCTTGGGATTTGCTCAGTCATAGAAAAACAGGGATAGAAAAAACAGAAAGGAAGGTCAGCAGCATCTGGAAATTTGCTGTCCTATAGAGAGATCATGCAGCTCAAATGCCCAGGGTAGGACTTGGAAATACATTTTATGTCTCCCTGTACCAGCTTTGATGATTTTGGTGCAACATTACATTGCAAAGGGTGTCTGGGAAATTCTCTGACTATCATGTGAGGTGTCAACATGTATGTAGAGGTGTTATGTAAAGTCTAGTACAACTATGGCAATCAGACGTATCAAGTGACAAGCTGCTCACAAAGTCTTGGAACCCGGGAGCTTTGCACATGGGGATGCACCTGGATTAAGAACAGACAGCCTCTGCACAGGGTCAGAGGAAGCAGTAATCGGGCTCCTCAAGCAGGTGCTACCCCAACAGAATGGCTGACCAGGGACCACGGGCCAGAACTTCTTGCAGAATCAGCTGTCGTGCATTGACAAAGGCAATGAGCTGTGGGCAGTTCGACCACACTGCTGCAGCAAATGCTTTTTGAGGTATGGAGCACCAGGAATCCAAAATGACTCTTCATATGTAGAAGGTGGAAGACAAAAAAACCAGTGGTAGAATGTAGTGGCATTTGTCTGACAACATCCTTTCTTGCAAGGGAATTGGATGTTTCTTTCCCTGTTTTAGTAGAAAGGGTCATGTGTCTGTCCGTACTAAGCACTAGGCACTCCTGCTGCAGCTCTGGGACTTTGAGGCCAAAAGGAGATTGGTATTATGAGAAGCTTCAGCAAAAGTGATGGCAACTAATTTTTTTAGTCTAAGTACAGACACCATGTGGCATTAGCCTTGTTATGTACAACTTGGTACTTGGTACTCAGTACAACTTAGAGATAGAAAGGCATTTCTTTTCTGCCTCTGCCTGAGATCACTTTTGTAGTCATATTTGTTCCCTGTTCTGATCTGTAGGGGTTCCAGACCACAGCATATGAACATATCTTGTACCATCTCAGAAGGACAAGGGTCTAACAGAAAATCAGCATTAAAAGCTTTCATAAATCGTGCAAGCACTGCATGAGAAACACATGATTTTTTATACAGTTCTTTCCTCCCCAAGGGTCCTAGAGCATTTTATTCTCTCATCTGACACTGAAATACAGCCACCTCTGGGGTAGAAGCCAGCAGCCATTCAGCATCAGGGACAGTGCCATATTTAAGCAAGATAAATGCACAGAAGAAAGACCATCTGTTAGCATGCCAGTCAATTTGTAGATACAAGTAGATCCATAGCAAGTTGTGATAAATCCATGTGCCAGAGCCCACTCCAGTATTTCTAGCAGAGTACAGACAAGCATAAGGAAGTCATTTGTGTACGCCCTAATGATGCTGTCAGCCTGCCTGGGTGGACCCTGCACTCTGTGATATCACTTCTCCCCTCTAGGACAAGGGACAGAGCATAGCTGATGTCATCAGTCAATGGCTCCCCCATTTAAGGGCATGAAGGTAGGCATGACAACTTTCTTGTTCAGCTCTAGTTAGTGGTTTTTGCCAAAGTCTTGAGCCAAGCTCCTCCGGACGAGTGCCCAGAAACTTTTGGCTCTAAAACCAAGCTGAGGGATCTCTAAGAGCCAAGTTGTAGAAGCCTCATGGAGTCTCTGTGGCCAAAACCATGGAAAAGGAAATTAGCTTTGAATAGAGCCCTTATAGATCAAACATCCAGAGTAGACTAAACATCTTTGACAATGAGTCTAATATTTCATGGCAAGGCAATTTTGCTCAGTAATTTTTTGAGATCTAAATGCTTTTAGTTCTCTAAGTTCATTTCTCACTAAATTATTTTCTCAGGACAGTTCGTTTGAACATAATAGGGAATCCAAGCCTCAACTACAGCAGGACCTTTGCAGTACAAGTGCATGTGTTATAATACCTTATTTTCCATCATGGAGATTTAATCAAATTCATTAAAATGATGGTCTATAATAAACATTTTTCAATAATGTATGTTAAAAGGGTTATTATGTAATGACTTAGAAGCAGGGAGTGAAAAGATGATAGTGTGTTTCAGCATACAATATGCTATGAAGGATTAACTAAACTACTGGGAGCCCACACAGGTCTCTGCTACCCTCAGTGCTTGTGAGTCATTATGATCTTGTTTGTTTCTCTGATAAATTCAGTAAACTGGGGTGTCATATATCACGCAGCAGTGCCATATATCATTCCATTCTCTAATAAGAACGTAAAACAACCATTGATTGCAAAGAGGCCCTTTTAAAGATTCACTACACTGCTTGGCATTTTCAAATGTTTTTATGTTGGCAAGCTATTATAATAACTCGTATGTGATCAAAATGCATATAACTTATTCCAAAGTATTCCACATGCTAATTAAGTAAACAGAAGTGCACTTGCCTCTACCTCCCCCATCAAAAGCAAGTATGCTTATTCTCCAGAACATTATTTCACTTCAACTTCCTCTTTTTATGTATCATCCCAAACCTTCTTCCCCCACCTTCAGGATTCATATTCCTGTTCACTGACTCTCTTGTTACTGTCTCTGTCTTTTCATATATCTAAAATATTAAAGTAAAGCAAGGCAATGAGTCACTTTTTATCTCTCCAAGGAGAAGAGAAGAAGATGACACATTGTGCACTGATATTACTAAGAAAAGTACAGTATATGGGGAGTTTTTTTGTTTTTATTTAATCTTTAACAAAACTGCATTGCACGAGCCATCTTCATCTCTGAAAAAAAAAAGAGAGCAAAGTAAATGAAGGTGGAAGAAGCACTAAGAATTATACCAATTATGACATTTTTTCTGTTTAATTCAGGGCACTGGGTACTTAACTGCAGCTTGAAGGTAAGAAAACCCTGTTAAAAAAACCCTGTTTGACATGTAATAATTTCAAGCAAAATAAGCTTCCTCTTGATATCCATTTGTGCAAGTCCCATTAGTATTTCTCATCCACATAAACAAAGGGAAGAACAGACCTTTTAGAGTTAATTGTATTCTCACGTTTGAAGCCAGAACTTCACTCTGCCATTAACATGTTTATAGTTTATGTCTTTTTGCAGAGAGCAAACATGACTAACACCTTCACCCAGCATGAGCAGGGAGATGATCCCTGAGATGACATTCTGCAGAAGGCAGAGGGGAAATGTCTGTCCCACTGAGTCTCCCTCTCTGCAGATCTGGGGGGCCTATTCAAAAGGCTTTCACTCCGAACCAGTCACTTGCTTGACTTGCATCTACTGTATATCCTAGAAGGAAACTGCAGTGGGAGGGGAGGACAAAGAGTGGAGTCTGGCACAACTGGAGTCCTGGGGCTGGTATCAAGAAATTACTCCTGCTAAGGAATTTTCAAAGGAGTTCACCTGGGTGAACATGGTCTTTGAGGTACAAATGGTTCACACCCCAACTTGTGGCTATAATCACTTGTGCCAGAGGAACAGCCAAAACCAGCTGCTCCATGATGTCTCATTAGAGCTGCCATTTTACACGCAGCAGCCAAAGACAAAACAGGCAGTTGCTTGGCAGAAGCCTGGGGCTGCTTGGCACCACAGCAGAAGCATGCTCTTAGCTCTGGCTGTGGCCAACTTCTCCAAGAAGGAGAGAAAGAGGAGGAGGAGGAGGTGGTGGTCAACACACAGTGCCAAGCTTTATTATTGTAACTAGATTTACAGGTTGTTCATTAGGTTTCTGAGCAGGTAACATCACCTGAAATGATAGAGAAGGACACACACTATATCTGAATCTCTCACAAGTTCTGTGAGGTCTGGAGCAAAAGGAATAAACAAAAGGAATTTTGCCATATCCATGCTACTCTTGAGTCTGTCAGTGGGCTCCCAACCCTGGGTGTTTGTGTGAAAACAGAGGGCTAGCAAGCCAGCCTTTCAGTGCTTCATAGCATAGCAAAGGACTTTGAGTACTACTACTGAAAGATTAGCTACAATAACCCCAGGCTCCAGGTCACACACCTACCATGATTAAGTTCCATCGTGACTATACATTTCCCTTTACTGTGACCCCATCAAAATGCATTTATCTGAAGCAACCATTGCAAAGGAAGAAGGCAGTTTAAGAGGGAGGTCCTATTATTGTATGGGTAGTCTTTCTCTTTCAATGTATGTTTCAAATGTGAACACACAGTAAACAGGACTGGGTACGAATTTTCCACTCTAAGATGATAAGGCAGCAGCTTCTGACGCAGCCTAACCTTAGTAGTTTCCTCTTTATCTACATTGGAGAAGACAATACGAATCCCCTCAAAATAAACTCAAAACTCTCATTGCAGATCCCTGTGGTCCCTCACAGGAAAGTCACAAAAATGCAGTTCCTGATAAAAGAATTTCTTTCTTTAAATACAGTGAAGTTTATCTTTTTTTTCTTTACTGCCTTGGCATCTTCTTTGTTTTATCTAGGCTGCTGTTAATGCTCGTAAGATCACTCAATCTCTGGACATTCTGGACAGCAACTACTTGCACCAGAATATAGAGTACAAACATTTGCATTTGGATGCCTTGAATTTTTATTTTCCCAGAGACTTTTACATGGTTATTGGGCTCCATCGTGGTAAATGTTTCAGCATTTCTGATATGCAAGAGCAGGCTACTTAGTGCAGTAGAGCTGTTGCAGTCAGGATGGTGAGGCTGAATGACAGACAATTCCACCAGGAACAGTATGCCTGGTTCAATCCATTTACCTACACAGGAAATACTTAAATTCTCAAATCCACTCATTGCTTGTCCAGTTAGTTCACTTTTTCCAATAAGATTTTGTATGAGTGATGTACTAAACTTAACTGTCCTCAGCTTTCCCCACTTGCCCTTAGGCACAAGAGATCTTGGACCACCATTGCCATTTAACCTTCACCTTCAGACATGTAGGCTGAAGCATTTCTGTAGGCTTCAAGCATAGCCCTTTGGTGGAACTGAATTGAGCAAACTCTGCAAGTAAACATTTAACTCTCAGCTGCACTTTGGGAGAAATCTCTTGGAAAATCTGCTCCAGAACTGTGTGGGACAAACTGCAGAATGTTCACGTTGTATCCTGAAACATCCAAGAAAATACAGGCCTCTGAGCATTTTGCCAAATCGCTGGTGGCTGTCCTTGTGGAGGACATGTTTATACAAGAAATTATGACAAGTGCACAATATTGTCTAAAAGAAATAAGACCTCAAGGGTGCAACTCCTCTTATGGGAGAGAAGCTAAAAAAGAATTGCAGCATGTACCCTTAATTTTATGTCACACCTTTGAATATGTTTAAGTTTTGGAAGTTCCTTATTCTTATATGAAAATATATTCAAAACTTATTCTTCTTAAGGTATTTATTTTTTCTTTCCAGAGCTGGGCAGAAAAAAAGGAGAAAAAAAAATAGAAAAATAACATGAAATATATTCCTGTTGACACCATAATCCTCACAGTGAAGGCAAACTGGGGCCTCTCCAAACAATGCCAAGTATGAAGAAACAACGAGGGTTTTCCACCCTAATGTTTTAAGGTCTTTTTCCCCTCTCATAATGTGAAACTAAGTCTTACACCAATCTCAAAGGATTTCAGGCTGAAGGAGCATACTCCAAACACCTCAGCAGCACCGAGGGGAAATCTGCATACCTCCTACAGGTACAGAAAGTAAAACCATGCCTTCAGAGAGCATGTAAGCCATACATCATGAACCTGTATTCCAGAAGCGTGGACTGTGTTCTGTATGGAGAGGGAGAATGGATAGGAAGTAAAAGCACTTTCAGAGTAGTGTAGCACAACCCTCTCCTCTGCCGTTTCCTTCTCCTGGCATCAGGGTGGATGTAATTCTTCTCATGCATTATTGATAGGCCCAAAAGCCTGCCAAGCTTGCCTGCTTTTTTTGTGACAGACAAAGGAGGGTACACGGATGGCACCTCTCACTGCTTGGGGCTCTGCTTTCATTAAGAACATTTTCTGCCTGTTCTCCAAGGGCACCCACTGTCAGAGACTACCACGCAATAAAAAAAAATATAGCTTTGAAGTCCAGTGCATAGAAACAAAATGAATTAGTGTTCAGGTGTTCATGCAACCTGATTACAAAGGCCCAATTCAGTGGCGTCCTTCACACCTTTTCACTTGTCCCTGCATAATCTCGACACATCTTTTAGGCTCTCTGCCTTTCTAGTCCCCCTCCTCCCTGCACCCCCCATCCCTTTATTTCCTAATGCTTGCAGGTCCTCCAGGAAGACACAAGCACTTACAGTTGTTGAGTGATTAAATATTTATAATCAGGGCAATGAGTGAGGTGTTGAATAATAAATGCTAAGGTTGAGGCGGCCTTAGATAATTTCTGCAGATTTCTTCATCCACAGCCTCTTTGATTCTAAGGCAAAATCCTTTTAATTAACAAAAACTTTTTTTCTTTTCTTTCCTTCTTCTTTTTCCTCTTCTTTTTTTTTTAGCAGCTATGACAGGCAATAGTCCTTTATCACTGTTTTTTTTATGAACCTTAACCCTGAGACAGTGCTAGAGCTGTCATTAAAACCTTAGATAGACATGCATAAAATTTACATTGGTTGTTGCTTGTTCACATTTGAGTTTGGCTTTTATATATATAAAAAATATGCATAAATATATCTATTTACCTACAGTGAAACTCCTCTACATCAACTAGTATTTACTCAAGAAATGAAAGTCTGTAATAAGTGATCAGTCAACTCTTAGGGACAGTTATAGCACGTTGTGATGAGGATGATGAGTGACTTATATCAAGCTTCTTTGTAGATCTGTAATTGTAGCTAACACTGTACTTTAAGAACAGACAGAACAGTGAGATTATCCACATTTCTCTTGATTTGAACCAGCAATGAATTTAGTGTTTAATATATTTCTTTCCTCTCCTTAGTTTCTCTAACCAATGGCATTGGAGCTAGGGGGTTTTCATCTTTTTTTCCTTAAAATATACTCTTTAAAACCAAAAGAGTTCTGGCTTCTTGAGTCATGTGATAATTTCAGTTTGAGGGAATGAAAGTTCTCCTTCTTTAACAAATATTTCAGACATTATTGGTATGAACAAAAAAGCCTGTAAAATGATGCCTCATAAGATCAGAAGTCCTGCAACAAGAAAATCTTTTTCCTCCTCCTCTCTCCTTTCACTTACATTCACTCTATGATTATGCAGGAGACTGATTTGTCACTTCTGAATGCTGGATTTGACTGAGAACTGATGCTATAACACAGACAAAGGAAAATACAAGGCAATGACCCCTGTGAACCAGGGTTCAGAGAGACTAATGTGAAATGACCAAAAGTAGGAAAAATGCATTCAGCAATAGGATTTGGAGAAATAGTAAAAATATATCTGACAGTTAGGAGCTTTGAAGCATTTCAGTGTCAAAGATTACTTAACCTGGAGCATAAAACTAACAGAGAAGCATTAGGAACCCCATGATCTGTCTCCAATCATGTCACTCTGATGGCTATATCATTAACTCCTCTCAAAATGGATGTTACTGTATTTCTACATGTGACAAAACAGTTTTGAAACTTGGTAAACAAATGTTCTACGGTATTTTAAGGTCTTCAAATGAGAAAGGAACTGGAAAGCATTCAAAATGCAAAGCCACATAAAGGTTTCTGTGTGATGCTCCTTCCCTCTCACACTCTTCCCCTGCTTCAAGATGCACACTTTTCCACGGGCAAAAGCTCCGTCAGGAAATACTCACCTGCTCTGCCATAGCCCTCCCCATGGGATGTAGAGGACCTCATCTTTGTTCTTTTCTTTCTCCTCCTCCTCCTCTTCTTCCTCCTTGTCCTCCTCCTGACATTGGTGTTCCCTCTGTTTATTCTAACTCTTTTTGTTCCCTTCTCTTTCTCCCTCTGTGCTGCATTTTCTGCCCTTTCTTAAATATGCTTTCCCAAAGGCACCACCAGGTTGGCTGATGGGTGCAGCTCTCTGTGTCCTGTGATAGGGCTGTTGGAACGAGTTCTCCAGCACAGGACAGCCCCAGTCTCTTCTCATGGGGACCACCCTGCAGCCCCCCTGCTGCCAGCAGAGACACCCAAAATAAGCTAAATATTCCAGCAATGAGTTAAATTTTGAGGAATGTGTAATCTAACATGCTGTAGCTAGACACTGATGGGAAATATTCCTCCTGATACATTCTGTTGTTTGACTCTTCAGCTATGAATACAAATCAAGAGAAATTAAGCTGTCCACTTAAGCTCAGTTGTTGAAATACAAAAGGGAATAGGGTTTGTGTTTAAATCAAAACATCTTCACACTGAAGATTTGCTCCATAATGAAAACAATACAGCTGTTCTGGACATATTATCTCATATTATCATATTATCTATCATTTTATCAGGTAATTTGGAAGAGTTGGACATACAAAAGAAAACAGAAGTTGGGATTGATATTTCAAGGAGGAAAATGGTGACATCCCGGAACCACGTCACCAGGGATGAAAATATTTGCTCTATTTACTTGTACAACTTAAAAGACAGGTACAGTGCAACAAGAGAAGCAGTAAGCTGTGCTTTCTGGGGGATTTTTATCTTCTCCTCGTTGTGGAACTCTGTTCATGTTGTATTCTTATCTTGCTACCCATCTTCACACTGCATGGATAGTTCATCTTCCTATTGCACCTCACCAGGCTTCAAGAACTCAGCCCTTGACAAACTCATGTAAGTGTTTACTCCTGGACCATTTATATCCAGAAAGACAGGAGGAATATAAGGATCCTGTATGATGAAGTTTCCAGGAACCAGTTGGGATTGTAAGTTTTATAGAGCAGCATAAATCTTGTTAGCCTTCTCTATGGCTTCTATCCTTGCCATACGTTGACCCTAGATACCACAAAACTAATTTGTTCAGACTAATTTGATTTCTCACACCTTTTTGGTATTTACAGAGGGTTAAAAAAAAATCACCCCTAAGTCAATTCCTTTATGTTATTCAGGCCTTTAACCCTTGTTTTCTTAGAGTCTTCTACTCACTTTTCATAGTATTTCCTGTTTCCAGAACTGGGTACTTTACTTGAGACTTCATGTCAACTTTTAGTTGTAGAATGCTTCAAACCCACCAGGTTCAGGAGAGTTGTTTGTGATTTTCACTGATCAACAGAGATCAAAAGTGAGTATGACAGAAGAAATTCCCATTTACATTTCAGACCTTTACACCACCTGTCCTTATCTCAGTATATATAAGATATTACTGAATGAAGGCTCTGTTGTCCTGGCAGAAAGAAGGAAGAAAGACTTAAGGTGACCAAGATTTATTCCTCCCTCAAAATATAGTTTTTTGCTTCAAGTGACCTATAACTCTTATAACTGGGTCCCATTTTGAAACAGGTAAAATGCTTACAAGAAATTTTTATCCTAAAGAGGACCATTTGGACTGTATATTTGGATAGTCACCTGTGCACAGACTGAATAATGTGAAAGATTTCATATAAGTGTTCAAGCTTGTGAGGAGACAGCACAGAACAGACAGACCTTGTAGCTAAAAAAGATCTTAGTTCTCTGCCTCATTCAGTCACTGATATAATAGAAAAGTAAACAACTTCTTTCTCTCCGCTACACTCATAACTTTCTGGAGTAGGAGCTGCCACTTCACATGTATTTGTACATCTCCTGCCGGCAAGTGTCAGATCTCAGTTGGGGCTACTCAATGACATTATAGTAAAAAAAGGAGAAAAAAACAAAGGTAAATACCACATCAAAAAGTCATTCAGAACTCTGTTGTAAACATCTCAAAGTCAAGAGCAATCCCCAAATTTATTAACAAATCTCACTTTATGAAGAGAAAATTATTCCAGGTGCATAACTAAGTTATGTCAGGATGTCAGAGTCTCAACATAAAATCTACATAAATATTTGGCTCCTAATAGCATTCATCAATGTAACACTTCATGCTCTTCAGTTTTCCTTTGTCAGGTTCATCCTTACATAAACTTTCAGGGACACTGAAATGGTGCATTACAGAGTTAGTAGTAGTGTGCATGCCACAACTAGAGCGATGGATGGGAAAAGGTTACCTAGGATTGCCTCCTAATTTTGTTTCCTCTCCACACCAACTGCTAAATAGATCTATCAACAGATGCCAAGGCTGCTGATAGGCTTCGGTCATGTCTTTCCCAGTAGGGGCCACTACAGAGCATCAAATAGAAAGGAAGACTGGGAAGACAAAATGAGTACAGTACAACAGAAGGAAGCAGGTAAATATGAAAAATGCTTCACTGGAAGATTAATCCTTCCTGTAGTCCACCGTTAAAGTAATAAAAGGTTTATGATTCATTTCTTACATTATAATGGAGGAGGCAATTAGTAATTACTGGATTTATAGTATTTGTTGTGTTAACTCAGCCAATAAAATACACAGCAAAACAGTTTTTTCTGAAGCACATTCATTGCAAAGTAATGTTCTTGAAGCATTAAAAATGCAATCTAGTGCACTGCACTTCATGTATTATTACAGAAAGAAAGATGCTTCTCCAGTGTACACTGAGGTATTAAGAACTCAAATATTTTCTTCATTTTTTTTCTGTGCATTTTTTTTTCCCAAAGAAAGGTTAAACAATCTAACTCTAGTAATAAGATTTAGCAGAAAAAACCCACATTTGCTTAATGTCTATTGTTAAAAAACTAAGCACCCTTTTAAAATCAAACTGCCACATCTTTCCTCTTAATGTACAATCAAGTTTGGGCCTTTTCTTCACATTGGGGAATGGCCAGACTCATACAGTCTGCACTGACTACTGGAATTTCCTTTGTATCTGCCCCAAAAATGCTTTTGTTTACACTGAAGTACTTACAGTGAAATATTTCATTAAAGTACTGTTTGCTTCAGTAGCATTTTTGTCCTGCTGTGAATCAGAATTTCATTATACATTAGTCAATTACAAAGGTTTACATTCTGATACCACTACAAAGCAAATTCTACATTAAAACAACTTTTAATACATAGCAAAAATTTTACCTGGATTAACAAAAAATTAAAGTATTAGTTCTGTTACATTCTTGTAACTCACCTACATTTGCCTTGGAGCTCAAGGTCTTGGAAAGTAATTGATTTGTAACATACTCATGTTCAGTTATTGGGCTTCTGTCCATGAGCTAAATTAAATATGTAGAATAATAGAAAACACATGAATTTCCACTCAAGAAAACACAAACATCTTTCACTTTAGCCAAAAGAAAAGTATACAATAAACACCACTTATCTAGAAGGACCCTACTGCCTGAGAGGAAAAATGGAAAGCAAAGAGGAAGGAAAGAGGTGAAGTTTGAGGAACTCAAGCAAGAAATTTTTCTAAATCATTACTATAGGTATAATCCCCATGAAATTAAGGGCTGTCTATTCCCCCACTATTACATTTGACTATACACATTTCCTAAATGTTTTCATTTGCAAAAGTAAGATTTCCCTTCACTGAAAAAAACTAGCCACATAACCCTCCATCTTCAAGGCAGGAACAGCCCTGTAATGCAATTTCCTTCTAAAAGTCCTTAAAACTGAATTCAGAGTTAAACTGTCATGTGTAGCACTCCTTAGGGGTTCCTGGAAAATCATTTCCCCATCTACATATGTAACTCTGTGAAACCAAAAATGGAAGCAGTCAATCTTCTCAGCTGTTTCTAGTCAAAAAGGTTTTCGACAGAGTAGAATTATAATTCTTAGAAACAAATTTCTGCTATGGAATTCAATTCACTGGAGTAAGAGCTGTTGGAAAATTCAAAATTGTCAAAATTTTTGAAGCAAAATTTCTTTATTCATCTGAACATTTTTT
The DNA here is from genome assembly GCA_013396655.1 of Campylorhamphus procurvoides. Classification (NCBI taxonomy): domain Eukaryota; kingdom Metazoa; phylum Chordata; class Aves; order Passeriformes; family Dendrocolaptidae; genus Campylorhamphus; species Campylorhamphus procurvoides. Next base: position 498,155 of record WBMV01006288.1, on the reverse strand, counting down.
TAACCCTATTATTTCCAGAATTTCCACCAGTAATATCAATTTTCAGATACTAGGGGGGAAAAGAACCCTTAAAATCTGAACTTTTTGGGGAAAACAATAAAAACTTACATCATCCAACACTAGTGACAGATCTGCTGCAAATGTATTTTTTGCTATATTGAAAAAAACATTATATAACTATCATCTAAAAAAACTCCAAATAATAAGTTATCTAGCATACTCTTTATCACTGTTTCCTTAATATAGTTTTAAACCCAAAGAGTCTGTGTGCCTTAAAGCTTGTTTTTTAACCAACCATATCAGTTGATCTAATAAAAGATAATGACTATACAAACCTTCTCTTTAAAAACATTTCATACAGTCTAGCGAGAGACAGAGGGGGGGAAATTAAGTTCACAAGCAAGGCTTGTGAAGTCCCATCGAAGGGACGATGAATTTGTCTGGATGCAATATGCAATAAACAACCCTGTGAAAAAGAAGGCAGAAGCTTGCACAGCATCTGCTTTGCAAACTTAAATAACTTGGCCATTTAAGTTGTTTTGTTTGGTCTATTACATATGGCAAAATGATCCAATTGATGCACTCAGTACCATCAGTATTTCATTTTTAAAAACTAATCTGTTCTCTTCCCTTCCCCTCCCCATGTTGATGGAGGATCAGTTTAATATCTGGATTGCTGGCAGTGCACTTGAGCGCTGGTGAGTCAGATAGATGGGAATGCTCCCTCTGAGTCAGTGTGGAGCCAGCCTCCCAGCATGGTGCTTGGGGACACTCTGGTGCTTGAGCTGCAATCATTTAGATCAGAGAAAACCGAAGCCCTGAACAGTTGCGGTCACTTGAAATCAGATGGAAAAAACATAGATATTACGCCAGTATCCTCAGCAAACTCAAAAGAAGACAATAATTGCATGAGGCCAGATCTGCTCATATTCTGCCAAAAAGCATGACGAGATAAAGATAGTCTTCTTTGTTTTCTGCCATTAAATAGTCAAGCTTTTTTTTTTTTTAATTGAAGGAAACTGTAAAAGTCGTTATATTCCACACAAGAAGTGGTTGCACTTCAGTGCTATACAAAGCAATTCTGTTACATATAAGCTCTAGGTTCACATATGACAAGGAATAAATCAGTCCTAGCTGTGCTTTTGCATAGATTTCGATGGATTTTAGTGCAGTCCTAGAGTTTTTAAATGATCTATAATTAATCTGGGAGAAAATAAAAGGAATTTAATCACAAATGAACTCTTTTAGAAAAAAATACTGCACTACCAGTTCTTCCCCTGGCCTGTAAGCTCTTTGCAGCAGGGCCAGATTTTTATTTTGTGTTCACCCAGTGCATAGCACAGTCAGCTCCTCTGGGTTTTTGAATGATGCATCTCAACAAAGCTATAACAACAGTGATAACCCTGATGACAATGATGTCCACAATAACAAATTCAACAGTTTCCAGTGAATAACACATATAATTATTACACTCCTGTCTGTTTATTATTCAAGTATTTTTAGCTTCCCTTAGCAAAAGTTCATGTCACTGACAATGCAGCCAATTAAATACATAAAAATGAACATCTGCAAAATTTCAAGCTATAAAGAAAGCTCTGATACTTTTTTGTTTGAAGAAAGGGGGCATAACTGACAGGGGAGATTTTTCTCTTTTTTCATTCTGAAATACTTCAACTCTTGTTGTAACCATCATTCCCCTCATTCAGATAGTCACCTAGCTAGCTGGCAGTTTACTAGGGATCCACCCTGTCCACAGAAAACCATCCAACAAACAAAATCAACTCAGTGAAAGGGATAATAGCACTAAGATGGAAAAAAGACTATGGTATTCAAAGTAAAACAAATAAAATTTACTTTAGCCCTGTATCAAAATGGGAGAGCATGTTTCCTCATGTGTGAAGTTCAAATGAAACTCTCCACAAAGTATATGTGGAGATCCTGACCTGAGAACTCATGTGACATGATAGAACTCAATGCAAAATTAAAAGGAATGACTTCTCCACCCACCAACTTCAGCAGCGCTGCTAGGCACTATAATAATTAATTGAGTCTTGATATTTCATCAGCCGTTGATTACAGAGTGGAGCTGAGTGGAACATTTCACACAGAAAGATGAGACAATGTTGCAACAAAGTTAGGGAAAAAAATATCACTTTTCACCCGGCATGATTTTGTGAACTTTGACATTTGTTTTCACTTAGCCAACTGAAGAATTGAGTCAGAGAAGGTGAGCATACCAGAGTGAGAGGGAGAGACAAGGGTTAGGAAGCACACCATTCTCTAAATGTTTCACATGTTTAATAGCTATCTGAAGATAGGGGAACAGATTCTCAATTTGACTAAAACTGTGTTGCACACAAAGGAGGGACCTCTCAGCTAGCACTCCCAGCTGTTTGACCAGGCTCGAGAGGCTGACTCCAAGCCCAGAGCAGTAGCAACTCCAAGCAACTGCTCCACATCCCTCAAGCTGGACAAGGCCCCCAGTGAAATGTTAAACAGCTGAGCATAGGTGGAACAGACACTGAAATATAGCTCTTGACACCCAGTGACTTGTTTTGGAGTGAAAGCCTTACCCAAGGGCAGCTGCACCTGGATGTGATGCCAAACTGTCTCTGCTACAGGCATTTGTGACGCAGCTCAGAAGCCAGTGGTGAGCTGGCTTATAAAGGGAGCTGAGAAATCAAAGTGCTCATTTTTATGACTGCCAACATTCACCTCAGCACTGCTCAAATCCCTCAGCATCTCATGGCTTTCCAGGAGCACACCCTCTTCAGGTTTTGCCATGGATTTTTGTGTAAGCCTTGAGGAGTTTTGGAGGGTGCTGTATGAAGAGGGTCTTTGTCCAGACACTCAACTTAGAAAAAGTCTCCATTCCTTGCATGATCCTGTGTGTGTGTTGGAATTTGTTTAAATTTGTTTAAGAATTAGGGAAAAAAACAAACATCCATGCTTTAGCTATTTTTCGATTGTGCAAATTATATATGTACAAATGCAGTGAAATATATTACCCCCATATAGCAAACTTTTTACTCAACAACATGATGTAAACAGCTAATTTCATTCTTTTCGCTAGGACTAGGAGTGCTCTGGATGAAAGAAGGTGGGGGGTGGGGTAGGGAGGACATACTGGCATGTGTGAAATGTAGGAGAGGAAATGTAAGAAGAGAGAAATCAAAATATGATACATAATAGGGCTACAGAAAGAGCAGCTGATAAAAAAGAGATAAGCATTAAAGAGGAAATTAAAAGACAACAAGTTATCCACTTGGAATTGATCAAGAAATGAGAGCATGTATGCCTGTAGTAACATCTCCATCTCCTGCTGGCAGTTCCTCCAAGATCCAGGGTGTTCCCTGAATCCTGGCTGACATCCAGCTTGGGTAATTATATTCTACTTACATAAAATTCCCCTTGCAGTTTCGATTGGACACCACTTTGCATCCCAAACTGTTCTGCAGTGTGGTTATGCCTGCTTTGCAGCAGAGATGGCTGCATTTCAGCAGGGAGCAAAGTTATCTTTTTATATAGTTCATATACTATGTTATAAAGCACCTGGGACCCTTCTGCATCAAACATGCTGTACACATTATGTTATCAGTAGTATTCAAGTTATTAGGAGAAATAGTATACAGTGATCATTTATCTACTGAGACAATAAATTCTGTGTTAAGTAGGGTTTAAGCTAAATCACAGTGCCATAGTAGTGTTCAGATGAAATTGAATGGCACAGTTATAAAAGTAATTGAACAAGCCAGTACTGCTACAGCTGGGAAAAGTAAATCAAAGGCCCAGATCCTCAGCCTAAGTAATTCACAGCAGCTTGGCTATTTACACCAGTAGGAAATTTACCTCAAAGAAACAGGATGGCAAAGAGAGACTGACCACCCATTCCAAAGTTTTAATGCTTTCCCACCCAGTAGGAGCAAGCAGGCAAGTGCTGATGAACTATGTTTAAGCAGTAGTTGCAAACTCAGGGGAGATTCTGAGGCCAAAACCAGAGAACAAGGGAAAATGCACATACACATGCACATGCACACACAAGGGAAGAGCCAGTGAAAGAGAAAGCAGAGATTCAGAACACAACTAGGACTGCAAAAGTGATCCACAGCAGTCAGCTGACATAGGTGAAGGAAACAGAAGAGGGAACTGCTGTTGCCCAGTAGCTTGAAAAGAAATCTGACTGGTTACAAGTTTGGGGGTTTGATGTTTTTTGGGTTTGTTGTTTTGGGCGGGTTTTTTTGGGGGGGTGGTTTTGTTTTTTGGAGGGTTTTTTTGCTCGTTTTTGTTGGGTTTTTATTATTATTTTTAATGTTTAGATCAAAAGGGCATGAAGTAATTCAATCCACGTGATTACATAGAGAACAATATTAGCATGGGGATGAATGGTAGCCATATGGGAATATCTGCTAAATGAGACTACATTGAAAACGGCAATTCGGCAGTCTTGCAAAATCCATTGTATGGAGGAGAGTTGACCACTGCGTAATACAGCTAAGTGAAAGACAAAAACACTGGGTGACTGAGCACAGCAGCTTGTGAGACAGAGACAGGTTTGCTGTGCAACTGGTCTAACCTGTTACTTTTACAATCACTTCCATATCCAGAGTTAGGAGATGGAGCATGATAGGTTCCACAATGAAAAGTGTGATAGAAAAAGGTAATCAATTAGTGTGAAAGCAATGTAGACAAAACAGAACATTCAGCTTCCAGAATTTTAGACAAGTGTATTCGAAACACAGAAAATCGTTTAAATTAATTTGTGGTACTTTTCTTTTCTTGATCACACTTTTGACTTACTGAACAGCAACCGGCCCTTCATTTACTACTTCTTATTGTAAAATATAACATAAAAAAGACTGTGTAAATAGAGACAGACATTTTTCAGAGCATGACTTTTCTGCTGAAGAAAGCTTATTTGGACCTTGAAGGTAGACTTATGAGAGGAGCCAAAGTATCTTTCATCCTTGGTAAAGTTACTAGATAAGAGATTGTTGAGGCACAGCATCGCCAGCTGGTCAAGAGAGGTGAATGTCCTGCTCTACCCTGTGCAAGTACAGCCTCACCTTCAGTACTGCACACAGTTTTGGGCACCACTATATTAAAAAGACATTAAGCCATTAGAAAGTGGCCAAAGGAAGGTCACAAGGATGGTGAAGGGTCTGGAGGGGAAGCAGTATGATGAGCAGCTGAGGGCACTTGGTGTGTCCAGCCTGGAGGAGACTGAGGGGAGACCTCACTGAAATCTTCAACATCCTCATGGAGGGGANAGCATCGCCAGCTGGTCAAGAGAGGTGAATGTCCTGCTCTACCCTGTGCAAGTACAGCCTCACCTTCAGTACTGCACACAGTTTTGGGCACCACTATATTAAAAAGACATTAAGCCATTAGAAAGTGGCCAAAGGAAGGTCACAAGGATGGTGAAGGGTCTGGAGGGGAAGCAGTATGATGAGCAGCTGAGGGCACTTGGTGTGTCCAGCCTGGAGGAGACTGAGGGGAGACCTCACTGAAATCTTCAACATCCTCATGGAGGGGAAGGGGTGGGGCAGGCACTGATCTCTTCACTCTTGTGACCAGTGACAGCATTTGAGGAAATAACATGAAGCTGAGTCAGGGGAAGTTTAGGCTAGATATCAGGAATAAGTTTTTCACCCAGAGGGTGATTGAGCACTGGAACAGGCTCCCCAGGGTAGTGATCACAGCACCAAGCCTGACAGAGTTCAAGTAGCTTTTGAACGATGCTCTCAGGCACATGGTGTGATTCTTGGGCTGTCCTGTGCAGGGCCAGGAGTAGGACTTGATGATCCTGATTTTTCCACTCCAACCCAGCACATTCTATGATTCTATGAGGCTGCATGGAATCTATTATTATAGACAGTATTTCAAAAACTTTGTCAAGGTAGAGGTAAAAGCTCTAATTTATGCCAGTATTTGCATCTTCCAAAAGAGAAGGAAACTCTGTTGAGAAGGTAGAAAATTTATTTCCTGCTGTTTTTCCATTGACCAGCCAGTCCTGCTGCAAGTTTCAGATGATAGCAAGAATATAAACAAGTCCGTTGAAATTGATTCTAACAGCTAAAATCAGTGTGCGGAGAACACACTGGATGCAATCAAAGAGGTATAGATTTAAACTGAAAATAATGCTAGTTCGAATAATTTATTTCAAAAGAGGAGAAACTTTTAAAGTACACCAGCAGCACCTATTCCATACTTGAGAAAAAAAGGTCTTTTTCAGAAACAACTAAAGATAATTGGCAATAAAGCTTAAGAAAATGGGTCAAGGAATATTTTTATTATTATTTTGCACATACTGTGACGTATTTTGTTGAATTACAGAACCACATATCTGAAAATCTTACTGAAGCATCAGAGACAAGACTTAATTCTTTACTGCCGGTCTGCTAATGCTCTTCAGAATTAAGCTAAATTACTGTGCCTTTGAAGCCTCATATTTTTGACAAATGTCTAAGACTTCTTGATCTTTACCATGTATTTCATGCTAGTCCACAAGTGAACTTTGCAAAAAATTAGCTTTTGATTTTGCACCTTGCATTTTGTCAACTGGATTCTTGTGAGCCTTGGGTTAGCAACTTTAAGCCTCTGCTTCACAGAGGCTAATTAAATTAAATCAACTGAGTGAAAAGGCAGTCTCTCAGGTCTGCAGTAGAACAAGACCCAATCCCAGAGGGAAGAAGAAGGGTAAGGCAGCAGCATGCAAGCTTTTCCCCTTCCCCCTTCCTCTTTGTGGAAGCTGTCCTAGGCATTGTCCAGGAGGCTGTCAGCTGAAACTGGCGGCTGCCATCAGCTAACACTGGGCACATGAAAATGAGCCAAAAAGGCAACAGAAGGAGAGTGGAAGTGCCAATGTCCTCAAAATTCTGGCACTGAGTGGAAATAAAATCTCCTTTATCTACCTCACTAATTTGTTTGATTAAGGGGATGTGACTTATCCCCATACATTGGGGACTGGTGAGAAAGCTGCTGGGAGATGGCTTTCAAAATCATGTGTGCCATTGATTGCAGCTCCCAGTCTGTGGGCAGAAATGACTGTATTATCTCCTGATTAATGGGAAAGTCTGCGAAGCTGGGAAAGCTTAGGGTAATTTCTACTGGTATGTGCCACAAGGTTGCAATCAGCAGACATAATCTGGGGTCATAGTAGTTATCATGTCAGATACAGGTAGAAGTTCAGAAAACTCACCTCCACAGGACTTTTTTTCATACTGCAATACGAGCTCACAGGTTAAAAGTTTAAGTGTCCAAGTCAGTATTCACAATTGGAACTAGAAATTATTTTGTCATGTTGCATAAACATGGCAGTAACCTTTTCTCTCTGAATGTGATTCAGTCTTGTGCTAAGTGGCTAAAAACCTGGATGCATTGAGCTCAAAGAAGGAGATAGGTCTGCAGGGAGAAGTAATGTGTGTTAATAAACTGGTTATTAACATTCGGGAAGAGAGGGAGGGTTTAAAGGCTTTCAAGCACAGAAGCTCTTCTTCAGGAATACATATCATGTTCTTACACTCCTTAAACTCAATGGGAGCTTTAGCATTGGCTCATTTATCTCTCATATTTAAATTGCAAATACATAGGATGTAAGATTCATCCTAAAGGAAATGAAATTGCCTACCATTAAAGAAATTATGAGGTTGTTCTAAATAAAGCCTGGAGTGCTGGAGTATCTTGACCGAAAGTAGGTGTAGAGTTCAGAGAAGGCAAGTCAGAACACTTTTTAGCATTGGTTTACCCACCTGTTAAACGGGTCTAACAGTCAACCTCAGGAAAACAGAGAGCATTAATTAACGTATCTGATGCTCTCTGAGATGCCAGAGAAGAAAAAGAATACAGTGCAAAGTACTATTCTGATTTTTGTCATTTTGGTGATCCATCATCCTGCAGCTCTGTGGGGACAGGAACTGCTGTCTGATTCAGCAGGCAAACACATGCAAAAGCCACTGAGATTTGCCTTTGTTGTGGGCTGTCAAATGTGTTTTTATTTTTATTTAATTATCAGCCTTTATTGAGAGTGAGTTCCGATTCTGAGTGCTTTCATGGGACATCATATGATGAGGTGGTACCAAGGGAAGTGCTGCGAAGTAGGTCAGGTACCACAAATGTAACCAGACAAGTCACTCAGGGGAAGTTCAGCTGCTTCAAATAAGTCAGAGACTACAGCCTGGAAGACAGTGATTAAAGCTTAGAAGCCTTAACTGAAGCCACAGCATGATAGGACTGGATCACTACAGCAGTCAGATAAAGTTGTGTTATTATCAGTTTTCAGCCATCAAGCTAAAATCCTTACTCTGCCAACCTTATTCACATGGAGAACTTTCCCTTGCCTGGCAAGCAGACCCATTTCCTGTGTTCACACATCATAATTGAGGTTAGAGCCTAGAATAAAAAAGGGTATATGAAAGACACTCAGTGCTGTGTCTGTCAGAGATAAACTTTGATTAGGCATGTGAATTTTTATCCAAACTGAGCTCATTCATTGAATCTTTTGAGGTTCTTACACAGGCAGGACTTACTGTCAACAACCTTAGGTAATTAAATGCATGTTTGTAATTAAATATCCGCAATATTTGTGCAGTTTCAGCTATTTTCCCTCAGACACAAAGGGAAAACAAATCTGGAAGAGATACTTCAATATATATTTCACTTAACCAAAATAGGGAAGTTTTGAAGCGCTACTGCTCTTGTTTGCATCTGCCTAATTTGACATTCAACTATAATAACTTCTCAATCCAACCTCTTCAACTTATGTAATCATTGTTCACGTTTAGCTGCAAATTTCTTAAAAGAGGAAATGCTTGGTGTTACATTGGTCTGGAAAGGACTGAATTTCATCAATTTCCTTTCCATATTGCTGATCTTTTCTGGCTTCAGGCTTTGCCTGAGCATAGGGTGAATTTTTTAATAATGTGTTTTCTTTGCCCTCGACTGGGAAAACAGATAAGAAGTCTGGGGTTTGTTTTGTTTTTTTTTTTTTTCCTCAGTATACATTTTAGTTCAAATATCAAACTGGTCCTGACAGTGATTTTTGACAAAATGAACTGTACCAACAGTGAGTGCCCTATGGTACCACACAATCCTGTAGTGCTTTCCCCTTGACATCCTGTGCTTTACATGTTCCTGGGCAGGCAAGCCTTAGGAGACCGTTGTTATACAGCTCTTGTTTAGTATTTAGATCTTTGATATTTAGATCTTTAAAGTGTTTTGTGTCTACTTCTAGCAGGCTTTGTTCCAGTTCCCCAACAATATAGCTGAATCAGTAACTTGGAGCCTATTCCATGCTAGTGGGTCCAGCAGTCTGCTCTGGGTATGTATCTTGTGAGTCCTGCAGCCTGCATGCCTCTTTGCCAAACAATGATATAATCAATAAACTGCCAGCTCTTGGATCAAGGATGTATCCAAGATATTTTAGGCTTATCCAATTACTGAATAATTGTGTTTGCAACAACCAGCTCATGTTCAGCACATTTGTTTATTAGAAGAAAGATGATTGCTGCTGACTCTTTCAGTGCCACTACAGCCAGCTAAGATCCACTTTACTGTGTCTTCACTAAACTTCTAAAAGTTACACCTGTTTGTTCTCTTATCTGTGGTGTCACTGAAGTGACATGCAGCTTATTCACACTGCTGTCCTCCAGTGGGGTTAGTATGTAGGCATTAAAGATATTGGCAGTATGCCTCAAATTTCCTCTTCTCTCCCCTTATACTACTACAGAGCTTTAAATGATAGTTCCTAAAATCACAACCAACTCCCAAAACCACCCAGTGAGCCAGGAGGATGCAAAGCTATTCTGAAGCACTGATGAGTACCAAGTGCTGTGCTCTTGGAGTCCCCTCTCCCTACAGCCACTAGCAAATCGGTATATACGCACCTGGCAGGTAAGGGTTCTCTTTCTTATGGAAACTTGTGTTTTTCAAGGCTTTTCACTCTGCAGACAAAGAAAAAACCTATAGACACTATGGAAAGCTAAGACCATAAAAATTCTAGCTGTGCTGGAACAGTCCCGCTTCAGTGATTTCTTTGAATACAAGTGTAGTAAATGCTCAAACAAGATAAAAATGTTAATATAAATTTTCATGGTCATTCTTTTGCATATTTTGCATTTTACAGAAGATCCTGAGATGCAACAGCTATACAGTATGATTTTCAGTCCATAAATTCAATAGGATTTGGGACTCCTTTGAGAAATTCTAGCAGAAATTTTTAGCAGAATTTTATTTAGAAGACATGTTTAAAATAGTTTGTTCCACTTGTGCATTTAATAGGTAAGCATAAGTAAGTTGCAAATGGAGCTGCATGTGTTGAGATTTTTAAATATTTTTGCAACTCTTGATTTTCTGAGAAGGACTTAATATTGAACTTTGAGAAGAAACTAAAAATACAGGCAACATGCTGGTCAAACAACAAAACATATTTACATGCTGCAGAGCAACATATATTCAGTGTGAAAGGGTGTTAAGAGCAGAAGCAGATATCTCTAGATCAGCAAGTGAGTTTCAGTCCATATCTATCTCTACAGTACTTCAGACAAGCTCCCAGGAAATCAGAGGGTGAACACTGAGCATATCATCAATGTAGGTTTTTCAGTGGCATTGGTCATGGTTTAAAGCAGATCCAGATGCTTGTCAGTCAATAGTCAAAGGGAACCATATACTCTCTTTCCTGGAAACAGATAAGGTACTGGGACAGTAGCAGCTCAGTATACAGAAGCAATTAAAGGAAGAGATTGAAAAAAATAAAATAAAAAGAGAGAGAAAAACAAAGGCAGTCTAAAACAAGTGGTAACATCACTTTTATTTTTCCTTTTTACTGACAGTTTTAAAAATCACTTAAAATCCACATAAAAGTACAGTATGTGGGATTCAAATAAACACAAGTGGCCTACTAATGCACTAACATGTGTGTAATTATTTTAAAATCTGGTTGCACAACAATGAACTCTGCTTTTCATCTTAATCTCATGGAGGAGAAGAGATTTATGTGGTCTTGGTAAAATGCAATCCACGCCAGGCTTGGACTAGTCTGGCCACCCAGGTTTGCCTTTTCATATATCTGATAGATGTGTTTTGACAAGTTATATTAAGTACAAAGCAGGCCACCAGAGCAGCATGTGGAGTTGATATAGACAGAGACAGAAAGGCAAATAACAGTTTGAACACACTTTTGTAGGCAATATTTGCCATAACTGAGTATCCCCTCATACATCATATTACCACACTTAATGAGAAAAAAAAAAAAGTCATGTAAGAAATGGGGCTTAAAGTCTTTCAAAAAATAATATTTTATGCAGGATTTACAGTCTTTACATCTTCCTTAGCTATGTCAGGGTTTTTTTTCCTTGTTTGTTTTTTTGGTTTTGTTTCTTTTTTAAGAATGGATTCATTAGTTTTGGTGTACCTTTCATTTTACACTGGTTCAATTAAGGGAAATGTCAGAGCTTCCATTCCCACTACATCCTTCACCTTCTATTAATACCAGTGTATGTTTCATTTAGTCACTCCTCTGAAACCTGCTGCAGAAACTTCATAAAAAGAAAAAAAAAATGCTGGCACATACACACCTGAACTGATTGCCCTTTTCTTTCACAACCATCTTGAGTACATCACCATCATCCTCCAGAATGCTCCTAAACAAGTTTTGGCAAAAGGAAAAACAAACACTATTTTACAGCATCTTTGGATGCACTTCCAAAATGCAGAACTAATTAATCAGTAGTCTCTGAGAGACTCAGCTAAATGTGGCTGCCTCTTTGACACTGATCTCTGCTTTGATGTGAATATAGAAAGCATGTGAGCAAACCCCCTAAAAGAGGTAATGGGTTTCAATTATTTATTTGTTTGGAAGACGGGGGAGTGGAAGGTTAGCAATAAGTACACAGCTAATCCTGCTTAGGCCCTCCCAGACTGTGAGGGTGTTTAACTCCCTGCTTCCTTACACTGTGTCTGTACAGGATGCCTTTCTTAGGCTGTCATTGTGCCAAGTTCTTTACAAAGCCGAATATCCTTAAAGGACATGTATACTGTCAAGCCTCATATAAAGACTGTTATTTTTAATTATTCATTATCAACACTAGAGAGCTGCTAGCTCAACATATAGGTCTTTCCCCTTGCTACATTTAACTGTCATTGGTTTTCAAGTCAAGAGTGTGTATTCTAAGCATTAGCTAGTCATTAGCATCATATTCTCCAGACACAATATAATCATCCTAATAATTGATTGTAGTGAAGGTAGTCACTTGTATCCCAGACAATTCTCAGCCATGAACTTTGTCCTTTGCAGTTTATTATGCACAGAGAAACATCTTGATGCTATAATCTATCTTCCTCACAAATTTACATCAAAGGGCAACAAGCTACATATTGCTCCTTCAAAACATACCACTTATATAATGTTGTAAAAGCACCTGCTTTTTCTGAAAGGCATATTATTAGCAAATGTGAAATTAAAAAAAAAAATCAACAAACCAAAACAAACAAAAAGTCCCCCAGTAAGTGAAAACCTCCCTCACAGAGACAATGAATGTATGAAGAGAGAAAGTACACACAGGATTTTTTTTTAGAAATAAAACCTGTTAATATAAAATGGAAAGACATCTGTGTCACAAACAAAAGGGATATATTGATAGCAGACTGATTAAGAAAAACTGCCCGTAGAAATAAGAGAAATCTACAATACTTATGTGATAGACACCTTGGGTAAAACGTATTCTCTCCTTGTTGACTGGGCCAATTTAAAATCATTTCATATTCTTAAATCATTTATAAGTTGTACTGTTTTTCTTTCCCCCTACACAGACCTGTCTAATGCAATATATAGATAGTGAGACTTGGAAGTTTTCAAGATGTCTATTTATAAAAGTTTTAAATCTGATTTGTCAGATAAATTCTCTAAGCCTAAATATAGTTCTTCAAAGGTGCAAATGAAAAGGGACAAAAGGAAGTCAATGAAATATTTATAAAGATAAGAAGAACAAAAAATCTATGGTAAACAGTAGCTAATTGTAATCCAATTCCCATCCTCTCCTTCTTCAAGCCTGAAGCTCAAAAACAACCTGATATTTGACCTCTGGAAGATAAAATGGCAATCTTCTGCATTTACTTGATAGATTAGATCCATGTACAGACCTCTTATTACAGTAGTGATTAAGCCCTTATTTATATACAGTAAATGAATATCTTAAAAATCTGGGGAGCTTACTCTCGTTTGTACTATACAGGTACATTTTTCACCAACTTAGAGTAAGAAAAGGGGTTGCAGGAGTGTTGGACAACACAGTTAACTGGATTGGAAAGATCTCAGAGAGGAGAACTAGCTAGCTGGAAACTGATCCATCTCTTTTCTTATCAGAAAAAGGCATAATCTCTATGAAAATCTTCAGCAACCAATTGAATCACATGATGTCAAAAGCTACAAGCAGAAAGAAGAGGATTTAATCAGTCACTGTTGCCAGTTCAGTTTAATTCTAATACTAGGATCTCATCTTAATGTGAAGGACATTGAAGTATGAAAGATGGGATAACCATGGTTGAGCCAGGATGAACAACTTTCCTATAAAATAGGAGACAAGTCAGGAAAATTGGTGAAGTTTTCTCTGACAGAATGGAAGGGAATGTGAAATACTGTTATAATCAAAAGTATTCATTTACTATGTGTCTCACATTACATCCTTAACTGGTTACTTAGAGATCACTGCAGTTTTTGCACAAACACAAAGCTTAACAAGTTTATAAGCTGTATAATTTCTGTCTTCTAAAGTAATCACTAGATACTCTTTAACACAGAAACCATTGCTTTCTCCTGAGGATACTCAGCATATCAGTTGTTTTTTAAAGTTTTCATTCAAACCAGATGTCATTCAAATAAGGCTATTCATAACTATTTATAATCTGTTTTTCTAGTAGCAATGACTAAGTTTCTTTTTACTTTGTTCTTTCAGAAGGAGAAATGCTTCTAATATATATACACAACAGCAAGGCTTTAGAAGAGAAGTGGAAAGCCTAGTGAATTCAATGAGTTGCAACATTCTTTTTTACTATAGGTTTTGTGGTAGAAGGAGTGGATATGTCTTCTTATTAATAAAATATATAAAAACTAATAGTATGAAGTAGATTAGCATTTTGCAGATAAAGTAGCATTATCCCTACTCTGGGGTCAATTTGCAGTATGGATCTTAAAATATTTGGGTTAATATTATGTGTGTCTATGCATTTTATAGACTTTTGTATTTTTCTGCTCATAGTAAAACTTTTGGAAATGTGATCAACTGCATTGTGCAAGAGTGTGGTCTCCATCTCTATTTCATTAGCTCTTACTCAGCTAGATGGAATCTTTGACAGTTCTTTAGTCCTTGGTCATTGAAGACACCTGTAAGACAGAGTCAATTTCCTAGACCTGACAATAGAACTAACTTCTAAATCTTCTTCTATACCCCTCGAGTCTACTCTCTCCTGTGGGAGTTCCATATTAGAAAGTACATTTCTGAATTCCATTTCAAGGCGCTCTTTTCAATTCTTTTTAAGTGAAGGTCTTGTCGGCTTCACCATTTCACTGATCCATGTTTCTCACCTGCAATGCAGCACATTGCACATTTCCCTATGTGCTGGGCTTTAACTGGTAAGTAGGTTATTATTTAGATCTGATGAATGATTAAACAATCTGTAACAATACAAAGAAATTTGGCCTGTGTGGTCCATCTGCTAGATGAATTCAATTGCTTCTACTTGAGCTTGGTACAGAATATTTAGTAGTTGCCAGCATAAAAATCTTTGTTCAGGCAGGAAATGTAAATATTTTCTTATTTTTTAGAAGAGGGAAAGGTCAAGTTTTACTAAATTGTCCATATCATATTTTTCAATATTATAAATTTATCAAAAGTTCAAATTTTTGTTATAAAAAGAACATTCATTTAACCACAATAAATATATTTAGTAAGTGACTGTCTAGCATAATAATCCTCTTGCCTTTTTTTTTTTGTCACAGTGTATAGTGTTTCACAGTGTGAACAGCAATAATGGTCATGTGTTCATATGAGTAGATTCATTGTGGCAAGTCTTGTTAGTTGACAGGTATGTAATACACTTGCCTTGCGGCTTTGGGACCAGGTTTCAAATACAGCCTTCACTGAAGTGACTGAAAATCATTCAGATCTCATAACTGCATCAAGTGACAAGTAACGTGAATTCAGTCAGTATGTGTATAGGACCTGATGTACACTAGCCAGTCAAAAATGCTTGCCTTCAGTCAGTCACACTGCTATCTCTGACCATCAGAAAGAAGGCACTTAAGGCAAGGGATTAAGGCCAGCAACACAAATCTATCTTTCTAAATATATTTATATCTTTCCAACAAGACACTTATGTGCCCAGCAGCTGTTTTTTTAGCTTTTGTACTCAGTGTCCACTAAAAGAACTCAAGTCCTTCACATATACAATAAGGGTACTGTACTAATTGTCAACGTTAACTGCCAAAAGCAGCAATTCTATCAAGTTGATGTTGACTCAGGCATGGACTTGTCCTGATTGGGTTACTCTTTAACGCTGCTGGACACCTCTCACTGTAATGTTTTCACTGCTCACCAAAGTGTGCCAAATGTTGGCATCTCATTCATGCTTGTCATTGCCATGATATCACAAGTTATCCTCTAAGAGGAAAAAAGATTTCACCTTATTATATCACATACAAGGAACATGTCAGTCAGACATGTTCATTCATGGTCAGAAAAGGACAATGGAATTTATGTCTGGCAGACAATGGTCCTGCTATCTCTAGGTAAGCTCTTTAATTCCTTTTTTTGTCCCAGCTTTATCCAATAAAGAATAAAATTATTAATAACAAGAATATGCCTGCTAGACACTTCAAGAGATACAGCTGATTTACAATGGTTTTAGCCATGAACATAATGTACAGAATGTGTATGTGCATTTTATTATAAGTATCTCAAAACTCACTTTATTCCCCAAAATGTTTTCTTGTAAGTAAGAAAGTATCACACAGGTGGAGTGTCTTTCAACTTAGATATACTTAGAAACGAAAGTATTTTATTTTTGTTTCCTGATGTAGTTGGTAGCATAGATGGGGCATGTTGCTCCTAGTTGTAACATGGTCATACCAACAGTGACAGAGGATACTAAAGTGCATGGAAGGAGAATTCCCATTACATCAGCAAAGAAGGAAGCTGTGGGAAAGGAAGAAGGGGGAATTTTACTGTTCTCAGACTTCTGCGACCCTCTCCTTTACCACCTTACTTTAAAGCTTTCTTACTCAGATAGTATATTCCTTTTTTTAACTCATGTCTGATGTCTGAGGTTTTTGAGCCTTTCTCAGTCCAACCACATCTATCCCCTTTCTATGTATTACACTCTTTATTTTTTTTTTCTTTTTAGTCCACCCCTGCATCCGTTTTTATATTTATAAGCTGAATCCTTCAAGACGTTTTCTTCCCTTTGTCCACTCCAACCATCTGTGAGTTCACTGAATCACAAGGAAACATGAAGTCAGGTCATTACTGCTCTGCCCCAAGGCTTTCCACTTTATATCACAGTGTGGCAGTGTTCTCTGTGCCGTTTGCAGCTCCTCCCAATTAATTTTCATATGATGATGTCACACATATTGGAAGTAGCTACACACATGAAAGGATGCTATTTTTATTCCCCTTTACCTTTTAGGCAGTCTCCTCCATGTAAAAAAATAGCAATTACAGCTCTTCGTTGACACACATTTCCTAATAGAAAAACCTAATCTGTTTATAAAATAAATTATCTAGTGTGATTACTCTTGAAGGTTACTGAATTGTGGCATTGGTATCGTGGACATTACTGCTAGTAACATTACCACATCCTTTGGTCTACATCAAGTTAAACAATATTTTCTTCAGATAAAGCTGTAAAAAAAGGGGAAAAACCATGACTTTCAAGTAAAATTACACTGTAGCACAGTCACTCACTTTCTCTGCTGCCTCATTCAAGCCATAATTTTGGGAAACAATAGGATGTCTATTCTGTGTGCTGATAGCTTGAATGTAAGCACATGAGAATCGTGCATGTGTTCATTGCTCCTGTAAAAAATCAGTTTTAATTGCTTCTAAGAGTTCTCTGTCTTTTTCCTTTTTTTTCTCTAAAATCACTAAAGTGATAATTACAGAAACATTCTATGCTTTCACAAGTCAGTAATGTTAACAAATGCATGAACTTAGTTCAGTCTGGAACTTCACAAGACAAGTTGGGAGTTCACTGAAAGCCAGTGACATTATTTACAGCAGCTGAAGATTTGAGGGGTTGGACCAGTGTAATGATCATGTTCCTTCAAGCTAACTACTCTAAACAAACACAATAAATATGAATAATATTCACAGCAGTATGAATAGGAACACACCATAATTTTTAATGTTTGTTTATAACTCTGCAGGCAGGCAGAAAACATTAGATATTCATATGCGTCAGGTAACCTGCACAGAAGTTTGGGTCCATATTTAAACTGTGAAGAGTAGGAATCTATAATTTGTGTTATTTCTACAGTATACAAAACTGAATTCTTACTGTTGGTGGCATCTCCTTTGAAGTTTCTTTATCAGGATTGTTCTTTGTATCAGCTTGCCCATAAAAGATCCTCTACATAAAAGTGTGAGCAGTACAACTCTACTTCATTACTCGAAAACTACTTCGTAGAGCAATCAGTTTGGCTAAATGACTTGTGAGCTATCTTGAAAAGTTCAACATTCGCTCAAATGTTAGAAAAAATATATTGTGACTTGGCATAGCTTCTGCATTGGTAAACAAAGTGTTTAAGAGAGCCCTTGGATTCCGATGGTGGGTTAAAAAGGTGCAAAGAAACTGTACCTTGGGACATTTTCTTTGTTCTTTATCTTTTACAGATTTTACACCTCAGACATTATAAATCAACAATAGAATAATTGTACAAATCAAGCATAGATTTATACATGAAAGTTTCACTAAGATTTAATGTCCATTTTTTTACCAGAAGTCCATTTCAATAACAGGCCACTTAAAAAAAAATGGCTACCACTTAAATCAAGAATCAATTAGAAACATTAATAGGAAAAAACCCTGTTAACTTCCATTAGACCCTAAATGAGCTTTTTAATTTCCATTAATCATACAGTTGTTAATCATTGTTTTTGATCAGGATTGTAAAAACCAGGGATTTTAATTCCTTTCAAATAAATTAAAAATTACCTTTGTTTACAAACTACCAACAAAACTTACCTACCAAATGAGGCAGGTAATGGAATTCCTGTGTTCAGTCACTTGTTCATGGACTGTTCATACACTAGTGGAAAATAGAGTAAGCTAATTGGTACTTAGTGTAACACCATCATATGTGATGAAGACTCAAACCACAAAGGTATTCAAAAAGTCCTGAATCAAGATGGGGCTTAAGGAATGTAAAAAATTATCCTACAGTTTCACATAAATATTTTTATTTTTCACAAGAGATAGCTAAAACATGGGGAAATGTATGGCGCCTTCCCGATTATGCTCTATACTCTTTCTAGAAATACTCATAGAGTCAGAATGATACGATGGTTGGGGTTGGTTTGGACCTTAAAAATCATCAAAACCTTAGTGGACCTGTCAGGAACAACTTGCAGTAGTCGTACAGTGGTCATTGCCCAAAGACCTCAAAAGTGAGGAAAAGGTTCCTCAATTTTTAGACAAGTTAAGAAATCCTACAAAAGTCTTCCTCTTTAGGGAATAATGTCACCTATCCTAATCCTATTTTCTTTTAAGTGTTGCTATTTATGGCTGGCATTGTTTGCATCAAAAAAAACAAAACAAAACCCAAAAAACCCAGAAAAAACCCCAACAAAAAAACCCCAAACAAACAAACAAAAAGAACCAAACCTATAATGTGTATAGTAGGCAAGGAATTGAAGCTTTTTTAACATATCCTGCATTCATTTTCAGTGTCTGTGATAGAAGATCTGTATAACCCACTGTGACAGTGGCAGGCTTAGAAGTAGATAGGTGGGAATGAAAATACCTTGTGGGATTTGTGGGCTTGGGCAGAATAAAAGGACATAGTACTTCTCTGTGTTAAGGTTCTATGCAGAAAACAATTCACATTTTACCTTAATGTCCAATCTTGGCCTCCAAGGCTGCCCACCCCAAATTGACACCTACAGCAGTTCACAACAATATAACTCTTTAGCCCAGACATAAAAATTTCCACTTAAAAAAGCAGGAGTGAACTTTCCATCTGGATCAAATGTTCATACACTCATGAAAACATCAAGCATTTTCTTCTTGCTTGGCTTAAAAGTACTCTCCCTCTCACACACAAAAGAATGGGTACATTGCACAGCCACATCTCAGGGAGCATGGGGACAGCAGTGCCATGCGTTCAAGAATTACCTAGGGGTTCTTCAAGACAGGGCATGGGAGGCGGAGGTGACACAATGAATTTGGAGAAAGTGGAGGAGTGCTGGCTGAATAGATCCTTATGCATCCTCTGTATTTAGTAATACCCACATATTGGCATTGACATGAGTTTCAGAGGCAGAGGAGTTGAGATGCAACATGGTATTCATAACGAAGGCTGATAGAAGCAAAATGGGAACAATACTAAATGGAACATCATTAAATATTATTATGAGAGAAAGTTAAATTTACTTTCTAGGAAAAAAAAGTCTCATAAGAACTGCATTTCAAAGACTGACATTTCATTGCTTGGCACATTCTAGCAATGACTGAGAATTGAATAAAGACATTGCAGTCGAAGATCAGGGAGCAGAATATTACACTTTATTTTTTAATGCATGAGTTTAGTGTGGGCTGAGGGTAGGACCTCATAAAGCAAGGAGGTGCTATGCAATCTTCAGTCAAATGCACTCTGTTTCTGAGCTGCCAGAGGCCTTCTCAGGTGCTTCTGGTTTCTTTGGCAAAGAACATGGGTATGTGCAGCCGTGTGCAGAAAGGACCAGTTTATTTCTCTGGGGTGCTTACTCCAGCCAGAATGGAGATCTTCATGTAAGAAATGAAAGCTTCTAACATCAATAACCTGAGACATCTAGACCCTATTGTATTTTTTAGATTTTATGAGCACATAAAAGACCTTCAGGCTTAATCTTTCAGCCATACTTAAGACATGAGGGCAAGGGGGAGGCTGTCCTCAATATAGCAAAACAAAGAGAGTTTCACACTTCTGGAGGGAGCATGAAATTATGAAAATCCCCCCAGTGACTCCATGTTCTCCATAGGGTATGTAACACAGCAATTTTTGGAGCAGAGACATGTTGGTAGAAGTATTACTATACAAATGCTAAGCCACTCAGTGACTAACCCCAAACCTAGAGCTGATTTGCCACAAAACGCTGGAGCTACTCACTGCCTACATCAATTCAACTACAGAGTGATCCTTAAGTTTCCTCCAATTTCTTACTACGGGAAACTCAATCACCACCTAGCACCTGAGGCCCACTCTGAGCAACTCCTTCCTTCCCTTTTGTTCTATTCCTTTGGCTAAGTTTTACTGGGTGCAGGCAATTGGTCTTCCAGCCATCCTGGTTCACATAAGGTTTTGAATAGCACATGTATCCCAAGGTAGATAGTGTGCCTATGAATATGGTATTCTCAAAATCTTAATCCATCTTGATTCAGCTGTTTCACCCTTCAGTAGCCTGAAGGGTGAAAAATACACATATCACCACTTTTTGATATGACTTGTTGGTGTTATTTACAACACCCTAGTATGTTGTGATGGTTTTTTTGTGATTGTTTGGCTTCTACAAGATAGGAGTTATCAAGTATATTCAACATTCCCTGTGCTATATGAGTTTTCTTTGAGATTTAGATGCTAATTTAATCAGTTCTGTATGAAACAGTGGTTGCCTGGCACCTGGGCAATCTTTTAACAGTGAGATGCTAGGATCTCTCTTCTCTTTCTATCTGTCTTTCATTTGCCTAAACAGAAGATTTATGCTACTTTTCAGTAGTGGGATGGGACAACCTAGTCTTCTACTGAGGACAACTGTGCTCAGTGGTTTGCCCATTAATACTCAGGAGATGCCATCCTATCTCACACAAACATCACCAGTTTGGAACAAGATACTGTTCAGTCTAATTTGGTATCTGTATTTTGTGCTCCTTCCTTCACAGTGGTTCAGTCCACTCTCACCTTGCTCTCAGCTGCAGCTACTTGCACTTGTGCAAAGAGTGGGTGGGGGCAAAGTGCGACCTGGTTCAGATGGTATGAATTCTTATCAACTTACTGCTGAGATAAAAAAAAAGTGCAAGCAAGGAGGCAAAAGTAAATGCCTCTTCCTTGAGAAAGACCTTAGGAAACTAAAACCAGGGGAGCCATACAGAGAGAGCTATTGGCCGTGGGAAAGGCTTTGAGTATTTGGTATCAAGTTTCTCAGCTCTGCCTCCAGAAATCTTTTGAAAGCAATATCTGAAAATGAGGCAATTCATATAAAATGTCAGAAAATCAGAGTTACGATGTTGTGGAAACAAAATGGGGATCTTTATTGCAAACCTCTGCTCTTGGTGTGATAGTGTCAAGGAAATAACTACTCATAGAGGTCCAACTGAAATGTTTTCTTTTTATACTTGTACTTTATTCTGTACCTTACACAGCTCAGTCTTCTACAATTCATCTGAAATACATATTTGAGCTTTCCTGTTAGTTACTGTCCTTCAGCGAGAGGCATTTGCACTGACTGCAGCACGTATCCAGCTTGAGTGAATTTCCTTTTGAAGTTACCCTTACTGTCCAAATAGGCAAACGCACCCAAAAGCTGCATGCCAAATAGAGCTTAACATAAAAAGGCAATTGTTCCCTGTTTCCTACTAGTCTGATTTTATGTTGCCAAAGGTAATTAAGTAGTGCAGCCCAGCTGGCTGGTTCTGGTGATGAGGGTCTTGCACTTGGAAAGTACCAACCCCAGAAATTTACCTGTTATGACACCTTCTTGAAATGTTAAATTCAATTCTTTATTTAATGAAAGATTAAATCTTTTAGAGTTAAATCCTGCACAGATTTTCATTCCACATTTTTTCAAATCCAAGGAATTTTTTTTACTATTATTTGAAACAAAATATAAAAAAATATGTCCTTCTTCCCTGCTCCTTCTCTCTTCTGTCTGTCTGTCTTATGGAGAAAAAAATGACAGTCAAAAACAGTATCTGAAAAAGAAGATTTGATTAAAAAGTTGTTCTAAGAAAGAATCTTTATCCATTTACAAAAGATCATTTTTGATAATCTGCAAAGGAAAGTATGGTGACCACTTATTTTTTCCTTTAAAATAAAATACAACTCTTTTATCTCCAATTCTAGCACTGCGCTGTGCCCAAACTATTTAGCCCACTAACAGATTCAGCAATTCACCATGAGTTTTTCCTAAGAGCATTTTTCTTTCTCATTTCTCAATTATTTCCTATTTTTCTGCTGAAATAAAAGAGTCAAATGCATTGTAAAACAAAAATGTCAGACATTCTTGCTTAGACTGACCTTTGACAAGCAATGTGTTTGTTCTGGGTTTTTGTGAGACAAAGTTAGAGAGAAGTGGGTACTTGACTAGGGCTTATGTAAATGTCTGGTGAAGTCAAACAGCAGTGTTCTAGCACACTTGCATTTACCTGAGCCTCTTAAGCTCTGCAAAATAAAAATACATATAGTGAAAATGAATCTTAATATACAAAAGGAAGAACTGACTTTCTGTGCTCAAGGTACATTGGAATGATGAGAAAAACTCCACCAGGCATCTTCCTCACCTTTCATGCCTGCCCCTCTAAAACAGCCTTTGCTAAATCGATGGTCTCTACAGAACTGCTGCATGCTTTGAATGGCAGAAGCACAATGTCTTATAAAGTTATAATCAGGCTAGATCTCACTAATCTGGGTTATAGCTCAACTGTGAAGGCTCTTTTGAGTAAAATCATTTCTTTATTAATGAGATTCAGCCCAATCTCACTGATAAAAATTACTTTAAAAGATGTCCCTTTGCTGCTATTCAAATGAATGAGAGAAAACGGTGGGTGTTTTAAGAGCTGTCTTCCTGTCATATCAGGATGGATCTCATTAGTGAAGGGAATGATTTTACCAGGAAAAAGCTTCTACAATGAGAAAACATAACCTACCATAGATGAGCAAAATTCAAGTCAATTAGGCTAAAAAAAAAAATTAAAAAATCATCTCAGTGCTCTCACTCAATAACAGGAGAAAAAAAAAAAGAAAAAAGTAAGTATATTTTAAGTTGAACTGGACTAGATCTCATTAATATACAAACTATTTTACTTAAAAGAGCTACCACTATTATTCTACTGTTCAACCTAGATTAATCAAATTAAACACGACTGTGAGGGCGAAGAATAACTCAAAAGTGTTACATATGTATATAAAGCATAACATTTGACTTAAAAAATAGACATAAGTGGATTATAATCCACAGGTATTTTTTAAGTAGCTGGCATACACTTGCCCAGATAAACTTTTAAACAAATTCTTGGAATCTCAACTAGATGCCATCAACCACAGGTGATTGACAAAAAAGGCAATACAAACAGTATTAAGGCCACACAGATTCTATAATAGCCTTATTATCCTTTTCCTTGGATGATTAGCAAGAAATGCTACAAAAGCCATAGACATTTTAGCCATTCTTGAATCTTCTTAATAATCAAAGACAGTTGAAAGACAGTTTCAGCTGGGTCCTGGCATAGAGTCAATGTGGGAGTCTGTGCTTTTTCACTGTCTCCCTTTATTGGGTTATGAGACTCAGCTAAAATCTTGCAATCAGGTCTCTCAATTAGCATTGCTCTGAACACAAAAGTCCGTGTTGGTAAGGAAAGGCCCCACAGTGAAGAAGTGAACATCGTTACCTTCATCTCTAAAACACTTCCAGAAAAGAGAAGAGGCTGGGAGAGTGTACTGCAGATGTGCAGCTGAGAGTCCTATGCAGACAGGAGCAGGAATCTGGAGAAAACCTCACACCCAGCTCAGGAAATTATCCAAGCCTGGAAATATCCATTTGAACAGAAACTAAGCATAAAAGACTATGTATTTTTCATAGACTGACTTCTATTGCAGTATTAGACAGACAACAACAGCGACTGCAAGATCACAACCATACATTTGCATAGTATCTCTGGTTTTCTGCTACAGTGTTTTTCTAACATTTTTGTGCCTTTATTCTTCTCTCATAGCTCTCCTCTATGAAATGATATAGCCAGCTGCAGATACCTATCCAAGCTGCAAACACAAACCTAGACAGGAATCAGCTTTTGATTTAAATAGCCCTAAATTAATCTGAAGGCTACACACACCTGTGCCATGGATGGCTTTTGTTGTGTTCTGGCTCTGGAACTTTTGCAGTGATTTCTCAATGACTTAGTGCAGCAGCAGCTCCAGAGATCTGGAAAGCTCAGTATGTGAGCGTGTGTTCACCAGAACCCAGCTTGTGAGGGAAGATGTTTTAGAATTCATTTTCCCATTATCACCACATAGCAAATATTAATGTGATAAACACACATGTTTTTTTTCAGTGCGCTTAAAATAATTCCTGATCAGCAGATTACTGAACATTTTTGAAATAGTACAAGTTAATTGCAAGAAAAAGAAAAGGAAGTGGAAAAATTAGATTTTGTGTAAAGCATGTTTTAAATTTTTCCATTCAAAGACTGTCACATTCTTTGACATATCTACAGGTTTTAATTTCAGGAAGCCTTAGAATATATACACTGCTCATATATTTACAATCATATAACAACCCCTCTGCAACATACTTTACTATAGTTAAGGTTATATTTACTAATTGCCTTTTACATAGAAACATACATGCAAGCATGATAAAAAGAAATATCGTCTCATACACATGTCAAAATCTATAGTGATCTTTCTTTTTAGTCCACCTCAAGTTGGGCTGGACTTCTATCATTCACATTTTTATATATTCTGAACATGTTAAAACAAATCTGTCCGTATCAAATATGTGCAAGCTACGGACTTTATCCTTCCAGATGAGAAAGCTGCTCTGGGGTCTGATTGCAGCTATCTGAAATGAAAACACTGTAGGTGTATCCCACATTAAATGTTCAGCTTGAAGCTAGCAGTTAGCAAGTCACATTATTACATGCATAATAATATGATGAGCTGAAATGACAGAATGCCAGCTTTCCACCAAAACTTAAAGCAACAAACACTGATTTCTTTCACAATACAACTACAACTTCGCACAGTGGCTTTGGGAAGTGAAAGCATGTGCTACACAGGCAAAATGACATACCAATGGAAATATATGAGTACCTGGTGGGCTGGGGAATGGACCTCCTGCTCTGGTGTTCTGAAGTGCTACCAGAGCAAGCAAACTCTCTGAAATACCACATCATGGTTAAGGAACACACCAAGTTTTAAATGATGCAGGAGGTATAAAGTATAAGTAAGAATGGCAAAGTGTGATTAAAAAAATTAGTTTCAGTTCCTTCCACGGAAATAAAATTTAATGTTCTCTTGATTGGATCTTGATACTTGCTAAAGAAAAAGCTGATATGTTTGATGCATTAGAAGATGATCTTTTGGGGAATCTGAGCACCCATTCCTTCCATGGAATTTTAGATCTGTTTTACACTCACTTGTAGGACCTCACAAGGTTTATCAAGGCTTAAAAAGATGCACTTTAATTAGGTTAATATTTTATTTATGTTACAACTTCCCCCTAGTCATCTCTAACAGAGGTTCTGCTTACAATCTTGCCAAATACCAAGGAACAAATCCACAGAACCTAAATATACTTTTTAAAAAATATGTTATTTGGATAAAATTTACACTTGAAAGTCTAAATTTGCATTTCACTCTATCTCTGCAAATATAATCTTATTAAAAATAAAGCTTTTTAGGAGATCTTTTGGAAGCAAAACTTTTTTTTATTTTTTTTATTTTATTTTTAGAATGCTTTAAACACTTCTGCTGGGGGATGTTTTGTATGACTTTGTTGTATTACATCCTTAATTTAGTTATCACAGAACTGCAAGTGAGCCATTGTTTGTAAACAAGCAATCCCACAAAAGAAATATATTCCTACCAAAAGGTGAAAACAACTGGATCTCATAAAAAAGATTTGTCACCAATCAGAGGTCTTTCTACA
Source organism: Campylorhamphus procurvoides (assembly GCA_013396655.1). Taxonomy (NCBI): domain Eukaryota; kingdom Metazoa; phylum Chordata; class Aves; order Passeriformes; family Dendrocolaptidae; genus Campylorhamphus; species Campylorhamphus procurvoides. Next base: position 472,047 of record WBMV01006288.1, on the reverse strand, counting down.
TCATATACGTAAGTGTTAATTGGAGGGGGGACAAAACCCCAAACAACAAAAGATCAGGATATACATATTCTAGTACACAGTTGTAGTATTTAAGTGCTGATTCCCAAGTGTGAATCTCACTTTTTCTAGTCCTGTAACATTGTCCCTTGAACTTCATTCTGTGGCTACTGGATGTAATACTTTCACAAGAGGATTTGATTTCCAGAAGGAGATAGAGAATATTTCAGGGCTATTGAAATCCAAGTAAAAGAGGGTAGCAAAATATTTTCTGTATTCCTAAGAAACTACTAAAACATATGATAAACAAAATTCAACAAGAAGAACAAGTCTTCCTTTATTGCTCTTTTATTGCTCTCAGAATAGTGCCCGTCGATATGCCACACTACTTTGCTCTCTGCTGTGGGCCCGTAGGTCACCAGGATCCTGTTTTCACCTCATACATCCCTGATTTAAGGTACTGAAAAATTGACATGTCTGGTTTCTGGCAAACTACAGGGAAAAGAAAGTTCCAACCTCAAACATTTCCTCGGAAAATACTATGCCAAAGCTCAGTCTCTGACAGCAGAAGGACTGCAGCTTTCACTATTTTTTCCCTAGCACAAAAGACTTGTCATGTAGCAGAATCTGGCACTATTCAGAAACTTATGCACTACAATGGTCACCCTGTCTGAATTTATATCCCTGTTAGGTCATTCACAGATGTTGCCAAATTGGGGTATCCCAACCTGGACACTGTATGTACACCCACTGCACAGCCAAGCCGCTCCAGAGGTAAGCACCATGCAAAGCGGTACACTATGGAGGACTTCCTAGCATAATACCAGATTTTCAGTCCTAGCAATGTTCCTTTACCACTCCTCCTTGTGATGGTGCTGTCTCCTACTCTTTCTCCTTTTCTGTTCAGAGGACAGTCATGGGTAGTCACAGTCTCCATGGGGGCTTCTCTGACAAATACCTTCTTGAGCATTTAACACCCTAGGGCAAGAGTTGCTTTCCTTCTCCAAGGTGATGAGTTGTTGTGAACACATTAGTAGTCTCTAGCCACTCTAGACAGGATACATCGGAGCACAGTTTCTTCAGAATACACTCGACAGCAACAGAGACAGGAGTGCAAAGCCAGAAGCTTCCAGCATTCCCTTCCTGTCTGCTGCACACTACAGGGATACTCCAGAGAGATTGCCAAGGAAAAGAAAGTTTAACTGTTTGGTAAGCTGATGTCAGAGCTGCTGTACTGTAATGAGACAAATGGGCACAGCTATTTTATCCTCAATGGCTCCTTCTTTCAATTGTGGCTTCTCAGATGGGTTGCTAACTTTTTTCAACTTCGAGGAGCTCTCTAGATACAGCACACCTCTTTTCAATGGCCTCATCTGTAACGTAATCAGAGCAAGTGAATCAACTGCAGTGAAGCTCACACATAACAGAAATGCACCTGCTCTAAATTCAAGTGGAAAAAATAACTTGGTTGACAAGAAGCTCAACATGACCCCATAAGGTGTGTTTGCAGCCCAGAAAGCCAACTGTGTCCTGGGCTGCATCAAAAGCAGTGTAGCCAGGAGGTTGAGGGAGAGGATTCTGTCCCTCCATACTGTTCTGGTGAGACCCCATATGGAATGCTGCATCCTGATCTGGGTTCCTCAGCACAGGAAGGACCTGGACTTGTGGAGCAATTCCAGAGAATGGCCACGAAGATGATTAGAAGGATGGAGCACCTCTCCTATGAGGAAAGGTTGAGAGAGCTGGGATTGTTCATCCTGAAGAAAAGAAAGCTCTGGGGAGACCTTATAGCACCTTCTAGTACCTGAAAGGGGCTACAAAAAAGCTGGAGATGGACTTTTTATGAGGGCATGTAGTGATAGGACAAGGGAGAATGGCTTTAACTGAAAGGGAGTAGGTTCAGACTAGATATAAGGAAGAAATTCTTTACTCAGAGAATGATCAGACACTGGAACAGGTTGCCCGGAGATGCTGTGGATGCCCCATCCCTGGAAGTGTCCAAGGCCAGGTTGGATGCAGCCCTGAGCAACCTGGTCTAGTGGAAGATATCTCTGTCCATGGCAGGGGAGTTAAAATTAAAAGAACTTTATGGTCTCTTTCAACGAAAACCATTCTATGATTCTATTAACCTTACTGGGACTGCTGTACAAATCAACAATTGTTGCCTGGGCTCAAGCAAGGCTTGCAAATCAGGACCATTTCTTCTCATTTCATCTCTTTAGTATCTTAAAGTATCAATTATTCTTTGTCTTTATGCATCAGGCTCTGTCTGAGATTTCTTCCTAGACAATTCTAGCTGTCTTCTTAAACTACTGTACGTGTTTTGTAAACCATGCTGACCTGCAGGGTTAGATAGGGAAGACTCAACCACTTATGTCCTTCTGACTATGTAAATAAGCCAGAGCATACACTTTACCTTCTTCCTCCTATCTCTATTCATTTGCAATGTCTGGAACCTCCATTAAATCTCTCTTCATTTCCCTATGGATTATATTTTGCACAATAGAGTTCAGTACTGAAAATTAAACTGTCACAGAGAAAAGACGAAATTGTGAGAGAAGAGTTCAAAAAAACCCACCACAAACTCAGAGCCATAAACTGTGATGCTGTCTGGTCTCAAACGTAGCGATAAAAAGGCAACTTATTTTTCCTTTCCTCAGGATATGAGAACACTGCTTTCTTTCAAGTATGCAGCACATGTAGCAATCCAAATGATGGAGCTGACCAGGTGATTCCTGCCCTCACTGACTCCAACATAAATCTGGTTTTGTGTCCTGGAAGGGACTGAATTTGTGCTGGGAAAACTAAGAATAGAGTTTGAACCATTGCCATAAGAAGAAGTAAAGAACCAAACAGAACATTATTAAAATGTCAACGCTCATTTCTGGTCTTAATAGCTATGTACGACACTCCTGCTCCTTCACAAAAAGCAACTGGAAGGTCCCTGTCATTTCTGGTCTTGAAGACATGTGTCACTCATTTCCAGCCTCTTCTGATATTTGACAGTATGGACCTGCCTGGAGCACAGCAAGAATAAAGGATGACATAGCTCACTGGGCAAAATTTCATTAACAATTTTCCTCCTACTTGAATAAGAGATCACCCCTGACCCTAAAATGTAGAGTTTGCTACAGAAGAGGCACTTGTGAGGGCTTCAGTTAATGCAATCCAGTCTATGACAAAGTCAGGTCTCTGTCTTGGAGGAATGCTTGAATTTATAACAAGCTTTGATAAAATACTACATAATCTGTAAGAGAAGTGGGCCGCTTCAGCAGAGTAGGCCATGTTTTTCATTTTCTATTCTGATCTGAGCTTATCACACCAAATGAAGCTAAAAGTATGGGTTCTTGTCGTGGGTTTATCTGGTTAGGGTTTTTTTTTT
>WBMV01006288.1:309507-468425 GCA_013396655.1 Campylorhamphus procurvoides | reverse complement strand
GCCCACAGGAAAACCCCCTGAGACAGAACTGTTGCTCGAGTTTTGGACTTAGATCTGCGAATGGCTGACCCAACAAGAACTGACTGTAAACCTTCCATTCCCCAGTCCCTCACACCATCAGTGAAAGGAGGGGGCATGGACAGATCAAGGGGTGGTGGTGGGAAAGTGTTTCTAACCTGTTTTTATTTCTTAGTTTTAGTTTTTAGTTTGTTAGCAATAAATTTAAGCATTATTCTAAGTTCTGCTTTGCCCGCAGTATTAATCAAAGCTCCTCTTTCGGTTGTTATCTCTAGCCGTAAATTACTAGCTGGTTTTCTTTTCTTCCCTCTGGAAGGTGAAAGGGGGTGGGGGGAGGCCTTGAAGGAGTTTTGCTGGACATCAGGCATTTATTCAGGGTCAAACCACGACAGTTCTCAGCAAAAATCATTGCATGTCCATCAGCCACATTTGTGTGTTCATACTCACGCCATAATTAATAGTTCATTCATAATTTGCAGATTAGATACTATATTTCACTTTGGTTAGACTGGAAACTCCATTCATGATTTAATTACTATTTTGTCCAGGATATGCTGTGTTGCAGTAAATACTGATACTTTTACCATAATACGACCTCTGCAAATTCTATAGTTGGTATCTGGCTTAACACCCCTTATAGATTTTTCTTCATGACAAGCAATATTGCTTCGGTCAAGCAACCTCTAGATTTATCAAAATGGCTTCTATTTTAAAAACAACTATTTAAGACTGTCTATGCAGCCTAATGCATGGTGTGTTATCATAAGTCATGACATAATAATTGAGGGTTTATATTCTTATGAAAGATATAACAATGAAGTTTCAGTTGGGTGAAATCATGCCACTTGTAAAAATCCATAAACATTAGATTGAAATAAGACTCACAACCTTAACATTTCCACATTTAGGGGAATTTTGATTTTGAACTTTGCAAACAAAACCAGGTTCTAATATTAAATATCACTAGTTGCAAAGGTAATGTATTTTATTGCACCTGCCTAGGCACAAATTAAGATGATCTTAAAGCATTGATGTAACAAAGAGTGTTGTACCAGCAGACACACCTCTTCTGTAAAGAATGTCCAAAAGAGAGAGTCCTGTCCCAGTAGTTTTAGAATTTCCACTCTGTAAGAAAAGATCCATTTCTGTGTTGATTTAACCTATTCTACAGAAACGCTTCATAGAATCATAGAATATCTTGGGCTGGAAGGGAGCCAGTAGGATCATTAAAGTCCTACTCCTGGCCCTGCGCACGACACCCCAAGAACCACACCATGCATCTGAGATCATTATCCAAATGCTTCTTGAACTCTGTCAGGCTGGGTGCTGTGACCACTTGCCTGAGGAGCCTGTTGCAGTGCTCAACCACACTCTGGGTGAAAAACTTTTTCCTGATATCTAACCTAAATCTCCCCTGACTCAGCTTCATGATATTTCCTCGAGTCCTGTCACTGGTCACAAGAGTGAAGAGACCACTGCCTGCCTCACTGTTTCCCCTCATGCAGATATTGAAGACCTCAGTGAGGTTTCCCCTCAGTCTCCTCTTCTCCAGGCTGAACACACCAAGTGACCTCAGCCTCTTATGCAGCTTCCCCTCCAGATCCTTCATCATATTCATTGCCCTTCTTTGGACACTCTCTGGTAGCTTAATATCTTTCTTATATTGCAGTGCCCAAAACTGCACACAACATTCAAGGTGAGGCCGCCCCAGTGCAGAGCAGAGTGGGACAATCCCCTCCCTTGACTGGCTGGTGATGCTTTGCCTGATGCCCCCCAGGACACTGTTGGCCCTCCTGTGTGCCAGGGCACTGCTGACTCCGATTCAGCTTGTCACTGACCAGGACCCCCAGGTGCCTTTCCACAGCACTGCTTTCCAGCATCTCTTTTCCCAGCCTGTACCTACATCTGGGGTTACCCCATCCCAAATGCAGAATCTGGCACTTGTTTGTGTTTAGCTTCATACAGTTTAGCTTCATGACAGTGACTGTCAAGCCTTCTAATTTGTCTAGGTCTCTCTGCAAGGCATCTTTGCCTTTGAGTCAGTAACTCCTCCCAATTTTATATCATCTGCAAACTCAGGGTACCTTTGAGTTCTGTGTTCAAGTCATTAACAAAGATGTTAAAGAGCACAGGGCCTAAGACTAAGCCCTGTGGAACCCAACTAGTGATAGGTCTCCAGTCTGATGTCACCTCATTCACTATTACCCTCTGTGCTCGACCCATGAGCCAATTGCTCACCCACCACATGAAGTGTTTCTCCAGCGGTGTGCTTGACATTTTGTACAGAAGGATCCTGTGAGAGACGCTATCAAATGCATTAGTGAAATTCAGCAAGATTACATCAACTAGCTTCCTTTGATCAACTAGGTTGGTTACTTTGTTATAAAAGAAAATCAGGTTTGATAAGCAGAACTTTCCTCTCGTGAAGCTGTGCTGGCTGCGACCAATGTGTTGTCCTTCAGCTGTTTTTCAATAACTCCCAGGTGGCAGAAAGGGGCAATATCAAACATTTATGGAGAGAAAATAAAAGCTTAGTATTCCCTTACAATTTGGTTTAAATTTAAAATACAGTCTAAAGACAGTTGTGGTGTGGGAGTGTGGTCATTTTAAGAAAGTACTGTCTTATATTGTTCTTGTTTGTGATGTAACTGAGAGAACTGTGACTGATAAATAATCAATATCTGCAAGACCATATAAATAGACTATTAAGATGAAAGAACTCAAGAATCAAAAGATATTTTGAGATAATTCTCAAGGAGTTAGAGATTTCCTTTGCTGACAGATTTTATTTTTTTTTAAATATATCATTGTCTTTCTAAGCAATACTTAAGAGTTAGTAAGAACTGCTCCAGCAGCAAGCAACTGAAAGAATCTGATGCAAGATTTAGTTGTTCTTATTTCTGAACATTAGAGAGTAGGGATATTAATTTAATTTTAAATTTCTATTCTTCCAGTAAAGACTGTATTAATGTAGATAGTGCATAGGAGTCTTAAAGCATGATATAAGGCTGTATGGGGGAGACCTGTTCAATGTGGGCGACCTGTCTCCCAAATTCAGTTCTTATCCTTCATCTTTTAATTTATTCAGAACGCCTTTGCAATTCACACCCTCTGGTCTTCTCCTGTATAAATCACATTGGCCCTGATTATTCCTTTGGTAACTTCATCCTGGTACCTACTATGAGGTACTCAGAATGAGACAATAGCGCATCTCCATATTTTATCACCTCAAAGCACTGCATAAGACTTGCATTTTGGATTAAAACTTAGCCCTATGAGTGCAAAAGCCAACAGCTGCAGAGCTTACATTTCTCTTGTACCCAGTAAATAAGGCTTAGGAAAGCTCTGAACTCCACAGAGACAGATAAAGAATGAAAGGGAACAATTGTCATTTTGAGAAACAGATCTCTAAAAAGTTACAAATAAGGTATCAATATAGCTACACCAAATCTCTTTTCCCTTAAATGATATTTTATAGAGAGTATAGAGTTCTTCACTTTCCCTCAATTTTTTAATTAAAACGGTTGCAGTGTAAAAAAAAAAAAGTCTAATATTTTCAATCAGTCTTCTTTTTGGTATTTTAAAATAGAAAGGGAGCATTTAATTTAGCCTAAAAAATTATATATGCAGCTCTCAATGTGGGTAACATTCTCAACAATTTCTAAGGTAACTGCAGCTGTGTTCCTCCAGCTGCTGGTCACTTACTCCTTGTGTCTGACCAGAAGGCTGATGAGCAACTTCTCAGTGTCTGTCTGCAGACTCCAGCATAGATTTACTGCTCCATTACAGACTGTAACTTCAATACCCATATCATTTAGTGAGGTTGTTAAACTATAGAACTGGCTCTTAATTGCATTAGCCAGCAAAAGGGAGAGTGGCTGACAAAGAATTTGGATCCAGAACACTCCTACAGGACTCCATGCCTCCCATATTGTCCTCTGTGTCTTTTCTCCTATTTACTGTGCTTTTTAAAGCTTATTGTTTACCTGGGCAGAAAATTCAGTGAGAACCGTGAAATACAAGTAATCATCAATGTTTGCCAATAACCAAAGGGTAGTAAATAAGGTATTAGCCACAGAATGTCAGCTACTAAATGCCTGGAGAGTGGCCAGTCTGGCTGGGAGTATGTATTCCTGTTCTCCCCTGCTGTCATTTATGTCAATCTTGAATAGATTCTGTTTTACTATGCAGTGGATTACACCCAGAGCTTATGGATATGAATATGGGTTGCTTGCTTTTTACTCTCTGATCATGCTCCAGTGGTATTAACACTTGGGGTCAATCTGGATTATCCCATGTTTGAAAGATGGCAATTAAACACTTCAATTCTTAATTTCTGAGAATTTCTTCTTGCTCATATGAAGAGCTAAAGCAATAGCTCTCACAGACTTTGCCAATTTCTTGCTGCTGGTGGTCTTGGTAGTGGTAAGGGGAAATAGAAATAAGACTATTGACCAAGTATACTCCCTTGCGTCTGAACAAGTTCCAAGAAACTTAAAGGTTGCATGGGTGACTTCACCCTTCAGAGACATTTTCTCCTGTGTTGAGACTCCACAGTCAAAATTAGCTAGGATGCAAACCGAAAGCAAAGTCTGGAGTTCAAATTTCACCCATTTTGTGTTCAGGAAAGAGCCTGGTTTGTCATCACAGGAGGTAAGGGTGACTGCATATGAGACCGTCTGGGATAACACCAAGTGAGAAGGAACTTGGGACCCACTTCCAAGCTGGAAGAAAAATGCAAAAAAAAGAAGGTGGCTATCTTTAGCATGCCAAGTACATTAGATGAAAAGATGAGATCATTCTAGAGGTAAAGGAGACTTTCCTCTAAAATATATATCTCTGATGTCATGAAGTAGCTGGTGTGAAAACTTGCTTGATATGTAGTAGCTCAGATATTTTAGCTCACTATTTATTTTTATCCTCAGTATGTTAACTAGGAAGACAGTGTCAGAACTACACAAAATGAAGACACTTTGAGTAAGAAAAAGTATTTTGAAAAAGTATAGAAATTATTATGAGAAATACTTATTTAAAATGTTGCTAAATCCCCTTAAATCCCCTTTCTAAATACACTGTTTAGAACTCAAACAGGTCTAATCAGGACTGAATAGACAACTTCAAGAGCCCTTACAAAATGGGTGAAGGGCAAGTAAAAGCAAGATGCCTGCTAGACACACTGTGTGTGACCTTTCCTAGGGCTAGGCTATGAATTCCAAGCTTGACCATGGTTTTCTATCTGCTTTTTTGAAGGCAGGGATTTTTATTCACAGAAAAAAACTTCACAACATAACTACGTGGAATGGAATACATATTTTCTCTATATTAAGAACAACATAAATCAATGATTTAAAAGATTACATTATTCTTTTCTCAAGTGGAAAAATGTGTGACTGTGACCAGATAGCAGCTACATGTCAGTAACAATATTAAATTTAGCTTTCCAAAATTTATTTCCCAAACTCTCTGACAGTATGCAAGGAATACAAACTACCCAAGGTTGAAAATAGCCCACATAATGATAGGATTCCAAGAGGCCATAGTGTCTGCACATATACTTAGCCACGAAGGTGTTAATCAGTGTATATACTGTCTCATCTGCATCTAAGGAGCTCTGCAATTAAAATTAGAACTTTTATGCCTGATCCCCAGATTGCTGCTATTCAAAGCTCCTATCTGCATACACTGGGGATGGAAAAGGCCTTTTGAAAGTAAATAATTGGAAAAATTAGAGGGATTTCCGAAGATTGCAGAGCTTCCCTTTAGGACGAGTCCAGCAGCCCTGTCCTTCTGTCAAAGTACAAATTACCCCCATATGGTGATGTCCGTTCTCTCAACTGTAATTTATTCATTATGCAGAGTGCCGAATACCAAATGGTGAAAGCACAGCAGCAGAACAATGAAACAGGCTTTGGAAGCTAATAAGTGTCCAATCAATGAGAACTTAATGAACTATAACATGTAATACTTTATAAGGCATTCAAATTAAAAGGGGAAAAAATCAACAATGATGCAATATCAATTTACTTATTCTGAGTCTAATCAAATGAAATAAGCTTCATCCTCCAAAAATACAATCATAACTGACATTTGAGGAGGGGGAATGAGTGGAAGAGAGGATCAAGCCAAAATTCTTTTAAGAACATAAATTAATACTAACCATCTTATTTAATGTAAGTTCTTTCCATCAAACTCTTCTGGTGAGGTAGTAAAAGATTGTTGGGGTTTTTTTTCAGTACTCAGTCTTATCCCAAAAGCCTTATTTTACTATTAGTCCCATTCTCGCTTTTGCCAAAAAAATCCTGAATTTGATTCTATAGAAATAATAATTAATAAATCACGTGCAAGGTAATCTCAGGAAGGTGTCCTGTCTTTATCATAAACAGCCAATATGCAGAACATCTTCTGGATAGAGCTGTTTTCAATTAATTGCTGGCAAGGAAGTTATTAACTCCTTCCCCAAGATTAGGAGGTGACAGCAGAGATCCAGGTATCCTGTCTGACAGAGCACTTTGCTCGCTTTTCAGTCTGCTGGACTGCTCAGTCAAGAATCACTGTCCTTTAGTCTTCTTCAACTGAGACTTTAAATGAGAAAATGAGAATCTTTAAATGAGAATTTTCAATTAATTTCTCTCTGAATTATTTTTTTCTATGTAGTTCTTTAAAAAAGCTTGTGGGTTCTTTTGTAGTCATTGCTGGTTTAGGGCTTTTTTGTATTTTAAGTACCCTTAATCCATCTTATATTGGCTTTTATTGCCTTCCCTGATAGAAAAGGTACCAACAAGATGGTTCATTCTTGTCTCAGCCAGCTACACATATTAGCAATTCTCACAGCAGTTGCCAAGTATAACTGTACATCCTCCTCTTCAAGAGTGGCTGTAGTTTTCTTTTTCCACAGCAGTTGACATTAAGTGTCTTCTGTTTCCTGCTAGTCCTGCACGTGACAGTGGTTAGTGTCAGCTTCACCGTCTCTCCATTTCTTATTCTGTGTGAGTCTCTTGCCTTTTCTAACTTCCTACATTACAGAGAATAAAATAAATCCCTATTTTCTTTTATAATTCTATGCCTACATTTGATGAAAGGCATTTTGGTCTCAGGACTTCTGCTTCCAGCTCTGCCACTGATATTATGGCCTTTTGCAGCAGTCACAGGAATGAAGTCTCTGGGTTGCACCGCAGGAGCCTTGTCTGTGGCACAGACGTGTTTATGAAAGCAAAAACTTGAATTATGTGTGACTTCAAACACATGGTCATAAAAGGTTTTGATGTTGTCACTCCCCAGATGGGCAAACAAGCACTGTTCATAATAATTACATATTTCTAGGAGCTTTCTTATCCTATGTTAGTACAAATGCAATAGCAAAGGAACACTGTGAGTTGGTCAGAGTTGCAATGTGTCTGTGTCCTTTTCTTCAGGACTGGAGCAGATGACTCCTGGGCACTAGAAGCAACCCTCTACGAGGTAAGAGAAATCTCTCTTTAATCAGTGAAAGGAGACAAAAAAATAACATGTGCATTTGTTTGGACCGCAATTGAAATATGTGGGCCCTAAGAAGGGTGTTCAGCATTTTAGGAACACTGGACATACGTAGCATGTTCAAATTACTTAAAAGACTGGTTAAGGAGTTCACATCAGTGAAACTTCAACCAGTCCAAGGAAAACTTTTGAGAAATCTAATAAAGTCTTTCTCAGCCTGTCTCATATTCATAGAGAAGTAAGACGAAAAGATGCAAATGCATCAAGCTCTGCTTTGGAGTCTGACTGTAAGAAATAAGTTGTTATTATTATTTGGATTTTTTTTTATTTTTTTTTTATGTTATGTGATATTTGTTGGCTCACAGAGCTTTCTTTTTCTTTCTCACACCTCACATTTTGGCATGACCATCTCAAAGCAATTGCTACCAAGATTACATTAACAAAAGTCACTCAGCAATGCAGGTGCAGTAAAACAAAAATGAAACTAACAAAAAACGGGAAAAAAAGGCATGAGAGAACTGTTTTGTTTTCAAATTATCTTCTTGCAGTAGAGATATGGAAAAGCAGTGAACAGCTATTACACTGCAGATAAAACAGAAAAGCTTGATTTAGAACAATGGAATCAGCCCTCCCACATTTGGAACGTGAGCTGTCAGTGGGAATTAATGTCCATCAGATCTTCTTCATCGCCTGGTGTTTCACTACTGGGCTGACCCAGGTGTGCTCACGAGGTCAGGGGGGAAGGCACAGGACAGAAGATTGTAATGCAACCAGTTTAAAGAGAGCATTATCAAAGTAAGTTGTCATTTTTAACTACCCTTCAGGAGCTGTAGTGGAATCTCAGTCAATTTTTAGTGAATGGAAGCTTTGCCTGTAATATTAAAAACAGAATAAGTACTTTTAACTTTTGGACTTGGCTCTTCTTTTTTTTTTCCTCTTTTATTATTTATTTATCTTTTTATTATGTTTTAAGGTCAGGCATAGCATATAGGGTTAACAATGTAAAATCTCTGCATTGTGTGATAAAACTGATACTGAAATAGTGTCCCCCCACTGCAGGAGGAATCTGCAATCAGGACTTCCAAGCACATGCAAAAAATAACTCTTGGATCAGTCTTCTTGTCTTCCAGTGGACTTGGCAAGAAAGACAAGCCATATGTGAAGCCAGCCATATATCAGTTATGTGGTCTTAGATATTTGCAATAAAACAAAGGACTTTGCTGTCAGTCCTCCTGATTTCATGAAGCCTTTACAGCTCACAGCAATGTCCCTTTATCAAAAGCCACAAAGTTACCCTTAGACATGTGCATTTCTTAGAGAAAATATTTTCTGAAATAGCTATATATGATTAATTCCATCAGGGAAAGGGGAAGACATGAAAGGACCTAATACAGTCAGTTTCAGCCATGCTGAATGTATCTAGATATAACAAGTGGGTGTAAAAACAATTAAAAAGGAAAGCAGCAATACTGGGGAGTTGGGGGAGGGTGAAGGAATTAAAGTACACATGTACAAGACAATAAGATCAAGACAAAAATCTTTGTGACAGTGATGTGGATGCCCTGGTAAATTAAGTGGAACTAAGACTTCATCCCCGAATTCCTCATGGCCATTTATTTAGACATTATTAACTCACAGTTTCATACAGGGATAGTGCTAGGAGTGGATTCAAAGAAAGAATTTTATAACAGTGCTTCCTTCTCCAGCTAATTCTGGGTGGATAGCCTGCACACAAGGAACCAAAAGGAAGGCTGGGGAATAGTTCAGGGTGAGCCATGAAGTGAGGTCAGGAGCTAATGAATAGCTGACACCCCAGATGGGCAAAACCATGTGGATGTGAATGGCCCTATGTGTGTGATTACTCACACATGTGGAGTTCAGTGTCCACTCAAGCTCGGGAAAAGAACTAGTAGTTTTATTTGATGTAGTGGTGAAAGGAGTCAGGGAAGGAATTTTAAAAGTGAAGTGAGGTGATTCCAGCAGTGTTTTTCTGAACTGGCCTTAAAGAAAAGGCTTAAGAGAATGGAATTGTTACAAAATTAATAGAGTTTATTATAGAACAGCAGTGATGGCTTTGACAAAAAGATTGTGTGAATTTCAAGACTATAATGACAAATGCTGATTTTTTAGTCAAGTATTATCAACTATTACATTATAAACAACAGCAAAATGAAATGGACAGATTAGCATTTCTGTTCACTTTTAATTACTTTTTTATAGCGTTCTCTTTGTGCAGACTGAGTTTTTAAATTGTTTGAGCTTTCTAGTTCTGACTCAGTGAGGCAGTTCAGCTTACTCCAAGTTTGTGTTTTGTCTCACTGAAATTAGTGGCTTACAATGATGCATGTGCTTACCATGTCATCCAGCTCATTTTTGGGTTGGTTTTTTTTCCTTTCTAAAATTTAAGGGAAAAAAATAAAATTTACTCCCCTCTCATCCTACTTTTTAATCCCTCTATATGACATCTTTGTAAATAATATTTTTAATCAGATTATAGATTCAGATACCAGTGAAATATGTGCTTTACAATCAGTGTCTCTTACTAATGTCCTGCTCAATATCATGCTGTTTCTGTGGACTCAGTACATAAAGCCTAAGGGCTCTTATTGAGGGATACTGCTGTAGCTAAGTTTATAATTTATATCTCTAGAAACAGCAACAAATTCTATTATACAAATATTTGAAGCTAGCACAAGGAGAGGAATACCTTAAAATAATCCTTCACTCAGAAGTTGCATTAGCAGCAGTTTTCAGTTACTTTTCATTATTTCACCACAGGGGAACAGTTTCAAGGAATTATTATACTAACCATTATATTAAAAAATGAGCCCTGGAAGCCCACCCCCACAAATATCATTTAATGTTCATTGTTGTGGAATATATGTAATAAGACAAGAGAGTTTTTGGCTTTTTACTTCTCACAAAGGTATGAAAATATTAGCAAATGTTCAGATCTCCACTACTCAAAATATTATGGGTCAGATCCAAGCACAGTGGAGAGGTCAGTGCTTCATCATCACAGCTTTATACCATTACGGGCTTTAGGGCATAATAACCTATGAGGAAGCTTGGTTAAAAGATGGGAAGAAAACCTGAAAAAGGTTAATTATGGCACGCACAGCCCTTGACAGTTCCTTTTCAATCTGATTCAGCTCAGCTGTGAATGCCGTTGTGTCCTTAGCACAAAGATCTGCTCGCTGCCACACTACTTTCTGTCACCCCAAGGCTGTGGCATGGCTCACCCACAAGAATGCATCCCAAATCCAAATGTCGTGTGTTTTCCAAAGGGTGCACCTGTTTTGCTGGGGATCTGGTGCTTAGAGCTTGCTGTCTGAAACCTTAACACCCAGAAACTTGTTTTGACAGTTTGGGTTACATTCATTAGGAAGCCCAAGGANGACAGGGGAAGAAGAACAAACAAAACAAAAACTTAAGCCTGTGACTAATTGGCTGAAAGGATGTGAACAATTTGGCTCCACTTGATTGAATGTGGGCTCAAATTAAAAAGAAAGAGTAATTGCCTTCAAAACTTTGCATTGCAGATTGCTGGCCTCTTCTATACATTAAGTGAAAGACTCCGAGCACATGTGCCAGTGTTGTTGCTAACAGGAACCCAAATATCCTGTTGTATGCAATTGCAATCAGAGGACTTCATTCTAGAATGGATTAGCCTGCATCATATTGATGGTGTTTTTTACAAGATGAATTTTCTTGAAAAAGTTGTCCTGAATTTGGCTGTAAATTTTGAATCATGACCATGCTTTCAAACTGCTGGCTGCTTTCCAAACATTTTCTAATCAGGAGACCTGAAAATAGTACTTTATTTTTCAAAGTGAAAATAAACAGTTTTTGGATTTTGAGCAAAGGCTGTATATTTTTACACAAATTTTCCAATGATTTGGGGAAGAGCTTCAGCTGAGCAAAGGCATGCCTCCATTAGACATGACTAACCAAGGACTAGAGAGAGTCAAGCAATTCACGCCTGAAAGTACAGAGCTCACATATAAGGCCTTTTTAAATAAAAATCATGAATTAAATTGTTTTCTCTGCACACTGACATTGCCATTTATTCTTTATATCAAAGCAATATCCGCAACTTCTAACCTTATTGTGCTATGCACAAAAACACAGAACAAAAGATTTGTCCTACCTCTCAAAATACTTCACTGCAAGAACTACAAAAACCCTTTGTTTGCTATTTAAGCAAGATTGGTGGACATCATCTCTAAGCAGAAGCTCTGAGAATCAGCTTTTTCCATCCTCTTCCAAACATGCACATGGCACATTTTCACACAAGTCTGCTGCAGCAAAAGGACTCCTAAAGAAAAGAATTGAGCAGAGCAAAAGGAAAATATTACTTTATGTTAATAACAAATGGAGTGCACAATGCACTCCACATACAGAGGTTACCCATTTGTGGAGCTGAAAGCCAAGGGCATTTTAAAACTTAAAGATCTCTTAAATAAACATATTGGTTTAACTACGAAACAAATATTCTTAGCTCAGCAGGTAGTTGGTATCTAAATCACATTCAGACTTCACATAAATACACATGTCAAAGCATTTATCTAGTAATAAAAAAACAACACTTAAGGAATGCAGTTCAGATAGGGAAGTGTCAGTTATTTTGCACATTTCCTATTTCCAGCTCATTAGTTTCAGCTTTTGACAGGGGTGGAGCTGAAAGAAATCCTGTAGAGGTTTTTCTCTCCTCCCAATTTCACATGAATAAACAGAGGGAGGGAGTCCCCTGCCTGTCTGCCAGGCTCTTATCTATCATATTTAGATGCTAGATGCTGTCAGATTTTAGATAGTGATGCCTGTAGGTATTGCCAGTTACTGAGAAATTGAACATAGAATAGAAGGTAGTCCTTTCCTTTCCCGAACTGACTTTGCTTTAGGAGGAGCTTTGGACATCCTTCAAAAAATGCTGATGTCCAGACAAAGGTGTCAGGATTAAATTTCTGTCATTCATTACTTGCATCTGATTTTATTTTTTTTTTTGGCTCTGTCCTTGGTGTCTCAGAGGCACCCCATATGCATATTTTCTTTCACCTGCATTCTTACATTCCTCTCAAATTCAGATACTCGTACCCAGAAGTAGTAAGTATAGATTTACAGTGCTAACTTTTGTTTAAACCTTCCTTATGTAAGATACCTCCTTGAGTATTAGATATCCTCAGAAATTCTGTTTTCATTATTAGAACAAATAAAATCAGCCAGTTCTCCTTGATTTCCCCCCACGAAAAGTTTCAGAAAATGAAGATATTCCTCAAGAGACAAGAGGCAGTGAACAGAAGAGTGACTTCTATACAATTCTAATTCTTGGAAAACATGATCACTAACAATCAAGCTAGCAATTATCACTCGTGCTAGAAGTTACACCTCTGTAAGTTGAGACAAGATGAGCAGGAGGGCACACTTTTCCCTTCCAGCAGTAAAGCACACCTAGCCATCAGGAACTGTGAAATGAAAGCACGGGAGCAGTCAGCTGCTGTGTTTCAGCTGAAGGTTGGTAACTTCCGTCTCGTAAAGGTAACTCCTTAAGATGATCTGACTGACATTACCCCAACACACAGTCTAAACACTTTGGAGTAGTTCTTAAGTGATGTAGCTTAATATTATACCCACCTGGTTTATCCTTTCTTTCATAATCTTACCTGCATAAGTACTGTTCTGATTTGTTTTTAACAGAATCCTTTAAATTAACCCCTAAAAGTAAAATGAAATGTATGTGCATATTTATGTGTGCATGTTTTCTTCATGTGGATGTTTATATGTATGCAGCTGTGTGTTTGGGCTACAGAGGGTAAAGACAAAAATATGGCATGTCCCTTTGAATCAGAGAGATCAAAAATGATACTTTACACATCTGGGAACATCCACACCTTTGGATCATCCTTTGAGAAAACTTGATGTAGATTGGGAGGTGCTTTTACTGCACTACCCATGAAATACTACAGCAAAATGGCTTTCATTTGATGGTCAGCTGGAGCTTCAGTTTGGTTCCTATCACCTTCCAGATTTGTTCACAAAATTCTGCTCCTAAAGTTTGATGTTTCTGAAAGGAAAGAGATGTATGACCCCTTTTGAAACCATCCTCTACATAGGAATATAGACGAAACAAATTACATCACTAATTTGTAGGATGGGACTTCAGTCTGCATTAACTTGTAAGTTGGCTGCACCAACAAAGGCCACAACCTGTGTAATTCTTGTTTTGAGTTCAAATCTCAAATTTGTTGTGTGGAACCATCATAAAGACGGTTCAACTTTCTCACAGTATTTTGAGCAATTACTAAATGTGGTCCCAGTTCAGATCTGGAGATGCTCTATGACTTCTCTCTTTCACATGCCTGGGAGATCAGGAGTCTGCCCATTGTGGCTGATGAGCTATTTTAGTGTGTATGAATGCAGAAATGAGCCCAAAGGCAGATCTATCCTTAAGTAAGAAAAGTTTTGGTGATGTAAATTTCTCTGTACTGGAGAGTAAAGCATAGACAGATGCTCATTGGTCATATAAGATTATCATTAGCTAGTGAGGGACTTTAAAAGGACATGTGGTAATAGGACGAGGGTGAACGGCTTTGAACTGAGAATAGATTTAGGTGATATATAAGAAGGAAACTCTTCACTGTCAGAGTGGTGAGGCACTAACACTTTTACCAGAGAAGCTGAGGATGCCCCATTCCTTTGAGCAACCTGGTCTAGTGGAAGGTGTCTGTGCTCATGGCAGGCAGGTTGGAATGAGCTGATGAACACTAAAACAAAGCTGGATACATAAATTATTTGGTGCCTTCCTTGTTTTGTGTTTTCAAGTGTATTGCTCAAACTGTGAAAGGAACAGTACCTAACAGGAGAGTAAGTGACCCAAACATGAATAAAATTTAGTTTAGAGCCCATCAGATGGCAAGATGAGCCATGTCTCTTAGGTGTTGTATACACTGAGTTGGATGAAGAGGCTGACCTAATGTAGCAGAAATGTAATTCTGCTACCATTGATCATTTTTCACAAATTCCCAGTTGGTTGGTTGATATGTAACTGGAAGAAGTTATTGTTTTCCCCCATTTTTTTCCTTCCCCGTTAGACAAAATAGTGAAACCATAACATCAGTGTTGTTTGAAAATATATTTATGTTTGTTTTTCCTATAAAAAGAGATAATAATGTTATGTTCCAATAATATTAAGTTGCAATGTTATTTGCAAGATTGCAGAGCTTTTAATTTTCTGATTATTTCCACAGTGGGAGTTTCAGCTCAATTTCTACCACGACACTTCTATCTGTTTCGGTTATTTTTTTATTACAGCTAGAAGCAACAATAATTGCCTTTAGTGTATGAAAACATGAGTGAAGAGACAATTGTTGTCCCTAAAGAGTAAAATCATCAGCATACATTTTTGATGTAAAATTTTTGTAAATTAATTGCAAGGTCCTATAAATATTATATTTACAAAAATTGTGTTGTCTGCTGTCTTCAAAGAAACAATCTTTTTTTCTATTTTTTTTTGTAAATTATGCTTCAGACACAGTACATTTCCTGAGGCAGAAAACAAAAACATGGAACAAAATATTAGCCTTTTACTTTTGTAATTTTACATTCTACTACTTTTCTTTCTGAACTCTGGGATTTTTTTGGTTTCGTTTTGTTGTTGTTGTTTTTAATATAATTCTGGAAGGATACAGAAAAAAAATCAGTATCACTGTCAATAATTGAGCCTCATTTTCACTGTTTCACTGTTCAGATGATAGAAAAAATTAAATATTCATTCCAAGTGATAAGACAGTGGATTTACACCTAATTTGGTCACATATCAAGAACATAATCCCAAATTCTGAACATTTTGTGGGGTATTTTTTCTACAATTTCCATTCAGAAATGATAACATTATATCTTTTAGAAATAAAATGTTAATGAAAAAAAGTTCAACTTGAAGTTCTCCAATCCGCAGTTACATCTTGGAGAAATTATCTATCAAGACTTCTAAAGGAATTATCCTCTACAGACACCTCCTAGAGGAACCAAGACCTGGAACTACAGCTGTTAAAAGTCTCTGAAATAACTGGGGTTGATGGCAAGATTAATAAACAGTGAAAATCACCCTACTTTGTTTCCTTTGTTTCCTGTTAGAAAAAGAAATAACAGTCAGCTTTTTGGGTTTGTGGGTTTTTGCCTTTTCCTTTTTTTTGGGGGGGAGGGTGGGGAGGGGGGACGACAAACCAAAAAAACTAACAAACAAAAAAACCCCACACAAAATAAAACAACAACATCAACCAAAACCCCCAAACCAACTGCCAAACAAAAACAACTGGATTTTGATTTTTACTCAGATTCTAGCATCTTTTCAGTGTTAGTTCTCAGTCTGGTGTGTCCTGTGTAACCCAGGTGTTCAGAAATTCCACATGATTCAGGAGTACACAGGAAAGCACTCAGAACATACATATTATGTCCTTTTCCTATCACTGCATTTGACTGCAGGAGATACAAAATATTTTGGATAAATAAACCCAGAGGCTTTTTTGAAGATGGGCAGTGCTACAGCTAACATCAAAAACAGTTATTAGTTCCAACAGATATTTCAGCAGATTTACTCCAGTCAGAATGGTGGTACTTGCTTTTTAGCAGGCAGCACACTGCACTTACATCAACCAGTGTTAGCAAATTTACTCCTAGAAAAATTATAGAAAACCTAGAAAAAATTAGTATTTGGAAATCATGAGTTCATAAGAAGCTCTAATCTCCATACAGGATCAGGGACCAGATTGCATAAACAGTAAGAAATATTTGAGGACATGATTTGATATGTCTTTGACAACTTCGGAGCAGGTCAGTCTGTGATTATTTAATTATTTGGGTTTTTTTGAATCCACAGTACCAGAAGGCCCCTTTTGAGCTGGTGACAGCAACACATTTTCTCACATACCAGTGGAGACTGGTGTTATAGGAGGACTCCAGCTCACCTGCCAGCACCAGAGGGAAGGTGGGTGTCCTCTAGGATGTGAAAATTCATCTCAAAATAATACAAATGAGTAACAGTGCTCTTCCCTGCCATACTACCATTGCGAGAAAGCTCACAACATATTTACCAGGTCCACGGGATTAACCAATAATATGCTGATTAGCCAGTAAGTATTGAATCATTTTTTGATTCAGAAAAGGATCATTGTATCCAAATTGGAAAATATCTTACTACTGGCTTCAAACCACATCCACTATAAACAAAGAACAGTATTTCAGTGCTGATAAATTCTGCATGGTATTTTAGTCAAAGAAGTAGTCCATATCTATATCATATATATCTATATCTAATCTATATCTACCTATGAAAATAACTAGGAACAGAAATAATAATTGAATCCTAAATGGTTGCGCATCATTGGTCCTCATTAGTATTTCATCATTTAAACATGTTTCAGCACCAGGAATATGAAAGAGTTAAACAGCAGCAAATTTCCTGTGCTAGATAACTTAATGAAAAGCATTCACAGTGCTTTTTAAGAACAACAGGCTCATGTAGTTGGATGGTAATCTTTGGTATATTTTTTTTTTCACAAGAAAAATGTAGGCAAGACAGACTTTGCTCTAATTCTTCCTAATTATTCTAACGTGTTTTATTTTATTTTAGTGTTTTGAGCTTATAAAAACAGTTAGCATCAGTTTGTTTTCAGATTTAATGGAGACAAACTCCTTCTTTTACCCTTGAAAAACTTCACAATATGGTTAGAAATGTCAGTAATAATTAGACAAAATGTTTGTGGAAACATAAAATAGAAACAATGCATCTTTTTTTAATGGTATCCGTTTGTCTGATTATCTCAAACAATGTACATTTCCGACTGCCCAGGAGGGTCATTAGAGCTTATGAAAATCAAACTCTCTTCTTTCTGCTTCATACATCATGGACAACAATCTTGTCTCCAGGATCATTATATATTGCTGGGCCTTGTAAATATATGTTAGACTTTATTGAGCTACAGTGAACATGGAGCATGAAATGCTTTCAAAAATAAAAACAACAGGGGGAAAGAAAAAAGAAAATCATGTTATTAACTAAATTACTGTTACACAAAAACTATAAAAGGAAAGATAACCTTACTGAATACAGTACTCAAGGGACCTTGGTTCAATTCTGTCTTTAGTCACAGATTTTCAGTATAACCTTAGGAAAGTAATTTCTACCCTATGCACAATGAGGGCTATTTGTTCCTTAAAGAAATGGTTGTGACAGCACTCCCTTCTGAGTTCCTGTCAAGGTGCAAAGCCTAATTCAGAAGTTTTTGTTATACCTTTGAGATATACTCAGAGAATAGACAAGTATCACTTTACCTTTTTTCTATTTGTAGAAATGGGGCTAATATTCCCTTACCTTCACTGGAGAGCTTATGATGCAATGCATTAGTATGTAAGAGGCATTCAGATACCATGATGACAAGGGCCATTTAGTGAGCATGTATCTGGATGAAGTAGGAGGAATTAAGCTAGAGTTGCCAGTTTACATCAAAAATAGTTTAGTACAAAAAAAAAAAAGGAAGTCTGAGAAGTTTATCATATGATCAATTATTATCCTGCACTCTAGGAAGCTGGAAAGCTATTTCAAAAGTGAACTTTACACCTGTTTAGTTTGTCTTCCTGTAAGTGTTGCAGTATGTTTGCTCTGCCCTGTGGTTTAAGCACCTTGCTCTTTTGCAGTGATCATGGGTTTTCAGTCTTCACTTGTCTCTTTTGGATTCAGTGACTGGATCACCCAGCAGGATGGGGTTCTACGAATGATGCTGCTTTATTTTGAAGGGGGTCCCAGTATATCAGCTGCTGAAGTGCCTAAGCAAAAATTGAAACTTACAGCAAAAGTGTAAAAACATGCAATGATTTCATTAACTATTATGTATTCTAAACCTTTTACCTTTTGATGATCTTTGTCTGTATCTAGAAAATGTGGTTTAAAAAAGCAAATACATTACAGGAGTAATCTGTTATAATCAAATCAAGCATTTCTCTTCTGTAGCATTAGTGCATGTATGCTCTTGTTAATACAAGCAAATGCTTACCAATAATGAATTCTCTGTATTGGCTGCAATGTTCTAGTCCAAAGCAGACATGATGCTTAAAACTATTTTTAAAACATCCAAAGGAATTAATAAATAAAACCCTTCTGCTACTCCAAATTTGCAATGAAGCAACTCCTTTCAGCCAAACCTTCAGTATTATATACTGGACCACTTTTTCACTGGCACTCCAGGTATTCTAGTGCTGCTGAGGGTTAAATCTACCCTGCTAGAGAAGGTTTATTTGAAGGAGGAGGAGAAGAAGGCTAAGGGACCAAGGTCTCTCCACTCTGCTCGCGCTGCCTGGTGTCTAGGCCTTCCACAAAATGAAAGCAGGGAGAAGTTGCCCAGCCTCTCAGTTGCAATATGGTCAGATATGCTGCACAATAAAATGCTAAAGCTCCATTATCATCCTCAGACAAGGGTTTTGTTCTTAATTAGCAGGAACCAAAGCAACGAAATAGTTTGGTTAATTTTCTTTCTTTTTCATATTGTTTTCTCCTCCAGAAGCTGCTGAGCACTTTGTTTAGTCCAGTAATTCCTTACATAATGACACAACTCCTTCAGGGTCACAGGTCCAAATTTTATTCCACCTCCATGGTCATATATTTCTTGTCCAGTGAAATGCAGATTCACTGCCAGAATAAACACAGATTTTGCAGATTGGAACAGCACAGAAGGAGTCACACTTTTCTCTCTTGTATTCCCTACAGCACAGAAAGCAAAGCCCAGGGAAAAACAAACCAGACTGAGACCCCCAGGTTCTGTAGACAGCATTTGCAGACATCATCATCAAAATAAAGATTTGAGAAATCATCAATCAACAGCTCAAATGCACCAGAAGAAAAAGGCCAAATTTGGGCCAAGACACAGATTCACACATGAGGCTTCCACATGGTAAATAGCCAATGTTTGCAGATGCACATGAGCAAATGTTGGAAGACATATCAGCAGGGAGGACAAGCCACTAGTTTTAGGCCTTTGGGACAGACTGAAACAACAACGAACTACACACAAAAAAGGGAGATGAATTTTTACTTCATGTATCCGTACCAGAGTGTAAAGGACAACCTCTGGAGAAGCTGATTGTCCTCATGCCCCATCCGAAATCTATGACTGTGGCAGAACGCCATTGAAGGCCAGCGTTGTCTGCCATAAACTCCAGCTTGCCTCAGCTCACAAGGCTGCTGCTCTGTATGCTCTGTTTTTCTGAGAGGGGGAACCTCAGAAAGCTCAACTTCATTCAACTGTAACATTTTCTTGTCAGCCTAATTTTTCCATGTCATATACTTGCTTCTGATATTTTCCCACTTGTGTTATTTGCTTGCTGAAGCTGCTCTATTCATGGAGTTCAATAAATGGTGTTTGCCATCAGAACAATTTGATTCTAGTTCTAATTATAGCAACATTCTTGAAACATATTATGGGTGTTTCATTATTTTAAATTGTTATCTTCTGTATTAATTACAGAAACAGTTGATCTTTTTCTGAGAAGCGAGCAGCTGCAAATTCCCCCCTTTTCAAATGTCTCATTTTAATAGGTTAAACATCAGGTAAAAATTAAGTCAAGTTGTAATATTATTCTCCAGAAGAAGATATGTAAGTTACAACACATTGCCTCCAGATTCCACAGGGTTACACTGTTCAGAGGTACTGAACCATATCCCTTAGTATAGATCATAGCAAGCCTCATGCTGCACAGCTCAATTGCAAACACAAAGCCCCTAAATAAATCACACAGCAATGGCAACATTACTAATAGGACTATCGGAATCAAAGGAGGCAGAGTGATGCATCTGAGAAGAGTCTACATCATTATTCTGCATGATTTGTTTATGGTATTGTTAGAGAGGTTGTTTCTCCCCCCTCCTTTCCCTAATCCCTCTAGATTAAGAACGGGAATGAAAAGAGCAGCAGAATGCAGGAACAACCTGTACACTGTAATTCTGCAATCCTAAGGAGTGGTGGCCTGGTACTATTTACAAGGCATTTTACTAAACTAACTCGCTCATCATCTTTATCCAACCACAATTCAACATTTGAACTTTTCCAGTTTTCTGCTATCCTCTATTTCTAGTCACTGCTCACAGTGATCCCCGTGACAGAACACAGCACAGCACACAAAGCAGTAACTAAGACTGCTAACTCCAGCATCATACTTTTGGCCATATTTACTCAAAGACCTCTGCCTGTTTTAAGCAGGGATGGAAAATTATTTATAAAATGCACAGTAATAAGTGTTTCCAATGAGAACAAAGACTTCGCCAGCTCCCCACTAGAAAAGTTGAAAGAATCAAAGACGAAAAATTTATGTTGGTGGTGACAAATATGCTGTTATTGGTGGGAAGTTCCTTACTGTTTCTATCATATTTAACATCAGTTTGAAGAAAACATTAGGATTCTATTTTTCTATTGATTTATTTCTTTATATAGAAACATTTCTGCAAGGATGGGAGATAAGTTGTATGACCTCTGACCTAAATCACTGACATCGTGTCAAATCCTTTCTGCCCTAATGTAGAGACACATTTATCTTGCTTAAGCATGGAGGTAACTCTTTTTTAAGCCCAGAGTTGGCTCTTTGCAGTGATTAGGACTTGGTCAAATAAAATTTGGAAGACAGAGACTCTCAAATAAGGGATTGCCTGCACATAAAACCCTTTTGTTTTTTTTTTTTAAATGGTACAAATAAAAGCTAGACAACATTGAGATACTTTTGAATAGGAGTTTTCAAAATCCCTTCAAATCCAAAGCAAAACAAAGCAAAACAAAAAAAAAAAAAGAAGAAATACCTTAGAAGAAGAGTTAGAGAAAAAAACCAAAACAACAACAACAAAAAACCCCAAACAAATAAACCCAGCAAACTCCAAATCCCCAAGGAACCCCCAGTAACCAATGAACTCTGTACTATAACACAGTTTATAACAAAAGACTAATTTGCCTTTTCTAAAACAATCAATAACCCTCCCAAGGATGTTTCAACCTATAAAGTAAGATTTTGGAAATTAGGAGACGCCTAAAATAATGCTCAGATCAACCAGACAGTCACAATTGTTGTTTTCTGTACTCCTCTTTCATTTTCCCTTTCTTACTTGTCCCTCCCACTTTGCATCAGACCAATTAATATCTTTCCTTCCCTAACAGCTCTCTAGATAATTCACAAAAGCATTTGTCTGTGTGGCCTAGCATTAAACAGAAACCATTAAACAGTCAACTCCTATCTCGTCTGTAAAATTAATGTCATATTAACTCCTACCATGCCTTGCTGATATGTGGTATGCAAATGAAGTATCTCAAAGAATTTGTAAGGTATTTCTCTAACACCTTCAGCACAGTCTCACAATTTAATCCAGTGTGCAGTAAGCCTGTTTTAGTTACAATATGGGAATTCTTTAACCACTAATTTTAACCCTAGTAATCGAAGTAGAAACCACCAGGACAATCCAACACTCTTCATATTACAACTGAGTTGAAGTTTCTTTATTTTTGGTACATGCACAACACTTTATGATTTTCTCTTCAAACATGCATGAAAGAGACCTGAGGAAAAGTTGGCTGTGGGAAGGAGGAGAAGGGTATGAAACTCTGTGTGACTGAGGCTTATGAGGATACTTGGGAGTAATTTTATACTCCATCCTGTCAATTTTGCTAGAACAATGTGCTCTTATTCTTGAAGGCTTAAGCACATGAGCACTCACTCACCTCTGTACGTAACAGTGTTCAGGATCCCATTATATTCCTTTATGATGATTAATAGCCTCCAATGAATTCATACAAAAGCAGTGTGATGCATGGGGAACACTTAGATCATCATCAGCACACAGCTCATCTCCTGTGATCACATTAACAACATGACTCCAGCTACCATGCGAAATTGCAGTGCTGGATCAGTGCAGGTGTGGTCAGACCTCCTTGCATCTCAGGGACTTCATTTTCTTCCTAAAACACAGTGGTGACAACAGAAATAACATTGTTTTTGACAGTGCTTTATCAGACAGTCAACCTGCTAAGGGGCCAGAAAGCTGTGATCCACACAGCTGCAAGCACATCTGGAGACACACTCAGAAACAAGATGCTTCAGCACCTCAACAGAATAAAGTATGGGACAACGCTTAATTTCATTCTGGTTTGATCAGATTTTAAAGGGCACTGAGATGCCAGTATTAACTCCACAGGCCCAGGAGCTGGATGTCCCAGCACTTGTAAACTATCAATACTTTAACCCTATTAGGACTACTCTTTTCCATTCCTGGGCATTAGGCTTTGTACAACTCCCTTCTGTAAATACTTATGATTTTTTGCTTCCTCTCAGGGAATCAAATGAATAAATTTGCTGTGTGTAGAAGAGCATGATTTCTTATTCATGGGCTACACACCTTTTCCAGAGCTCGGCCTGCTAAAGCATTTTCCACCTCACTCTCCAAAACACAGCCAGCATTTGTGTGGCCTGTGGTGACCATGCAGTATGTTGCAGGGCAGGCAGGAATGAAGAGCGTGGGGATGCTGAGGAGGAAGATTCCCTTCAACTCACTTAATCATGTTTGATTGATATTGTGTGCATCATAAAAGGTTATCAGGGCATTTGGGATCCTGCTGCTGTATGAAAAGAAAATATGAGATACTTGTGCATACATAATCTTTGTAAAACAAGACAGGATATAACTATGCAAATAATCTGTTGAACTGAATGATACCAACCTTCCTTTGAAAACTATCTTTGAGAAATCTACAGCTTTCGCACCACAGAATCATAGAATCAATTAGGTTGGAAAAGAACTCTGAGATCACCGAGTGCAATCTTTTACCAAACACCATCATCTCAATTAAACCATGGAACTGAGTGGCACATCCAGTCTTGTCTTAAACACCTCCATGGATGGTGACTCCACCACTTCCCTGGGCAGTCCACTCCAATGTTTAATCATCCTTCTGTGAAGAAATTCCTCCTAACGTTCAACCTGAACCTCCCCTGGAGCAGCTTGAGACTATGTGCTATCATCCTGTTGCTGGTTGTCAGGAAGAAGAGGCCAACCTCCACCTGGCTACAACCTCCATTCAGGTAGTTGTAGGGAATGATATGGACAACCCTGAGCCTCCTTTTCTAAAAGATATACCATCCCATCTGCCTCAGTTGCTTCTCATAGTACTTACCATCTTTGGATATCACCAGCTTTGCTGCCCTTCTCTGGACTCACTCCAACACCTCAATGTTCTTCCTGAATTGAGGGGCCCAGAACTGGGCCTAATTTGTTATCAAAGTCTTACTTGTGATAGAATCAAAAATTACCATTGTTTTTCCACATACAGTAAATCAGGACAGAAAAATAAAACAACTCAACTAAGACCAACGAGGACATCACTGTCAGAGCTCAGATGAGAGGTATTCCTTTGGGGTTTTTTGGTGCATAGTTTATTCCAAGCCTTTAGTGCCCTCATTATGCGCTCCCTGGAATCACTGAGCTGCAGGCAGTCAGATTGCAAGAAAGCAACCATGCATTCACATGTGCCTCTGAAAAGCCATGCTTTTCTGTAGAGAGCACAGAGAGCCAACAGCAGTCATAGCACTCTTTACTCTTGTAATAAATGAGCAAAACGAGCCATGTAGCAGTTCTTTGAGCATTGTCAGTTGTTAGAGACCATATAACAGTCTGTAATATATATAAAATTATTGACATCATATGTGTTTATATTAGGTTAAACAACTCAATTGTTTTTATAAGAGAAAACTGTTTCTGGAAACAATAGGCTGAATTGCTTTTTCTTGCTAAGAACAATGATGCAATGCTGCCACTACCAACAGTTGCTGTTACAGAATCAGCTGACTGAAAACACAAGGCTCTTTAACAACTTGTATCTTACAAAGCACTCCAATGCATGCTGATGCTGTTTTACTTTGTTTGCTAGTCAAGTTGTGTAAAAGCAATTTGTATTTTGCATTTTGCTCATTATTGCACTTTTCTTGTATATGCTTCTTCCTGGCTTCATTTCTCTTACAATGAGGGCAAGTATACAAAGCCCTTATTGCTGTGACATTCTCACTATCAGAACTAGTTGAGGAAATCAGAGTCAGCTGAAGGGAGGAAGGCAAATCCTTCTGGGATGTACAAGGAGCCAGAAGAAAAAGAGAAGGGAACTGACATGGAAAATACACTCCTGTCAACAGAAATAAGCAAGACTTCCCAAAAATTTGGAGATTACACAATCAGTCACCACAGCAAACATATTCTGAACAGTGTCTCGGACCATTCCATTTAAAAAAATTAAATGTACAGCTGTAGCACAGTTTGCAACAGAGCTGCATATCTGAGATGTTTTTTGATAACTAACATTATGATGATCACAATCAATTCAGATATGCTGAAACTGGGACTGTAAAATAGAGCTAGACCAAGGTACCTTGCTATTTCCCACTTACATGCAGTTTAAAAGAAAGTCCTCGACTTTTCACCATAGTTGACAGGTTACAGATTCACCAGATGTGGAGAGGATGCAGCATACTGAGAGCATAAATTGATTTTGTATTTAAGTTTAAAATGGATCTCATTGTCCCTGAAATGTTAACCACTCAACAGAAAAAAACCACTGGATTTTACAAATGCAAATTTTAAGCTCCCATGCTTGGCACAATAATGAAATATACAGCATTCCTTGTTGTTCTTACCTTTGAACTGCAGGTAACTGTACAGCAATGTTACAGGACAAAGATACACTTGTGAAATATTCACAAGCTGATGTCTTTGCAGCCCCATGGGACCTGTGAAGAGCTCTTTCCCTCCCCACCCCCCCATCTCTCAGACTTTAAATAATGAGGAGCAGAAAAGGTATGAGACAACATGTCTGTGTGTCTCCTTTGAAATCTTTTCTTACATTACCTTGTTATCTGTGCTCAAGAGCAGCAGGTATTCCAGCAGTTCAGAGTGTGTCCACAGCAAAAACACCCAGCAAAACAGTGCCAGTACACACAGGTTTCCGTTCCAGGTCCAGTCAGCGAAGCACAAAACAGATACATGGAGGGCGTGGTGACACAGCTGAGTGTTTAGGGGGGATATGTGTGTGGAAGGATGTAGAGGCAGAATTTTTGCCAAACCAGTAAGTTAGGAATATAGATGTTTATTACCCATCCTGGAGAACCACCTTTCTTTCCTAATCTGAGTTCATATAATGCCTTTGTACAGAAAGTTATCGGACTTCCTTAGTATTACAGCCTGACAGGCCCAGAGAAATGAAAGGGCTGGTCTTTCTGCTGTTCGCAAGGATTTGGATAATTCTATTTTATTTAGTCCTCAGTGGTAACTCCTGAGAAGCACTGATACAGATAGGGATTTGGAGGTTTTCCTGTAGTCCTGCATTGTGCATCAGGAAAGACCAATCTGAACCTGGTATGAGGTATGAGCTGAGTATAAGGATTCCACTTGTTTCCACGCATCTGAGTCAGTCCTGAGTACATACACCACTAAAGTCAGATGAGATTTATCAAAGGAATCCACCCTGGCATCCATCAATGCAAGTGCAGTCCTTTTTCCAAGGAGGCATCACTTCTTTAATTTCCAGTGCTGCAAGACTTTTTTTTTCTATCCTTTCTGCATTTCAAAGATGCTTATATAACAGGTACTTTCCCACACTGGCCTTAAAAGCCCTTATTCTCTTTCTTTCATTATTTCAACAGACTAATAGTGGTTGCAACACAGGTGACAGTAAATCAAATCAAGTTGAAATGTGGGCCTGACTCATTCTCAGACGATATATGATTTGTTTGCATTACATTATCTTGGAAACCCATAAGCAATGTGCACTAACTACATGTCCGCACATGGCAAGAAGATAAAGTGCTCTTAGTCAGTAATATAAAATCTAAATAAAATTACAATCAGGTTTGGTTATTAGGATAACTTTGCAACACCCTTGGGGCATTGCTCTTATCATTAGCATTATTTGCATTAGAGTAGTGTCCAGAGATCCTGCCTATGATCAGTTTCAAATTGTGCTAGGCTCTGGAAACTGTGGGAAGAGACAAAAGTTTTGAATGCTAAATAGATAATTACAGGCAACGGGTGGGAGAAATAAAGGATTGTTATCATCGTTATGTAGAGCTCTGAGGTGTGGAGATTAAATTTTTGTTATAGTCTAAGCACAGACACAAAGCAATGTTGGAGCCCAAGCTCACCTTGCATACAAAGAGTTTGCACACAAGCCCATGTTTAGGCTCCCACTGTCTTTGTGGGTGTGCTGATAACACTGGGAGAGGTAGCTTGAGTGTGCTTTTCCCCAGCTATATACCTACCTGCAGCACGGGCAGCTGGGAACAAGGTTGGCTTGGCTTTCTTGGCCTGAAGCAACCTCCACATATGTTGTCATACTGTCCTGTGACACCTTCTCAGTGCTGAGCAGGCAAGTTTGCCCGAGTACTTCCCATACAGGCTCATAGCCCGGCAGTGTAGGATGGATGGGCAGGTGAGCACAGGAATCGCAAGCCCAAACAACTGAATGGCTGCTCAGACAACATGGTTTGTTTTTTTGGTATTAGAGGGGTTTTTTTGGTGGGTTTAGTTTTTTCTCCTCTCTGGGGAAGACCGTATGTCTTCCTTAAGGTCACCAGAAAGTCAGAGTGCAGCTACAAACCAGACACCTGACTCCAGTTCAGCATCCAAAAGTTCACCATTCACGTCTAAAGTGAGAACTACTGAATTTATACAAGTAACTTGGTAGAAAAAGAGGACAAGTCATCTTTCAAACCAGTAGTGGAGGGACTTTCTTTACCTCTAAGGAAGTTTCTTTTCAAGTAACATTTCAAGGTGTCCTTCGTACGGGCTTACAAAATTTTTACAATGATTACACAAACACTCGTGACAATGCTGCACTGATGAAAGAGGGGGTGGATGTTTATGTGCTCCTGTTTCACCCCATGTTGGCAGGGATAAGAGAATTACAAAGTGATAAGGAGAGATGCAGCTGGGAGGAGCAGACATGAGTGCTTGATCATTTGCTTAATTAAGCAATGCTGGCCACATCAAATTGTAATGAAGTGTGCATATATCTATAGCATGTTTTTAGTCCCAGGCAATACATTGGCTACCTGCCCCTGAATGGACAGTGAGGGAGATATTTTCAAAGGCAGAAATGTTGACTAGCCAGGAGAGCTGGATGGCTACCAACATTTTTGCCCTTGAAGACTCTACATAATCATTTAGGATCACAGTCTCACCAAGTGATCCAGTCACTCACAAAAGTAATTGTGCTTAGGTTAATGAGACAACAGGCAGGAGTAAGGCTTGCAGACCTAGACCTTGTGCTCCAGAAGAGCCAGTTATTTCCTCCTTAAGTTATTCAAGAAGAGAGATTTTTTTTTGCAAACATGATAGGAACTCTAGTTATTATTTTTCAAAACTAATGTTATTGTTTTTTCTAGAACTTCTGTCGTTCTGTAATTCTAGGGGCCCACATCTAATCCCCTAAGTAACATGTTTATTAGATGCAATATTTTATCTCTTGGATTCAGTGTCTGACACTACAATTTTGTTCTTGCTTCAATAAAATTGTTTTCCCTTCTCCTCACTTTGTCAGAATGTAATGGTTTTCTTTATCACAATAGAAAGTTTGAAAGGTCCCTCCCTAAAAGACAAAAATGGACTGCATGTGTCTGCACCTTAATTCAATTTGTATCATAAAATCCAGACCAAATAAAGTAACTTTATAATATTAAACTTTCAGAATTGAGCTGGGATTTTTTTGTTTGTTGCTTGTTTTTAATATATAGGCATGTAGTCTGGGTAAATCTGTAGCTCATTGGCTTCATTACCTGTATCCTTTTGAACACAGAATGAAACTACCAAATGTTCATGTGATTTCTGGTTTTCTTTGGAAAATCACTATCTGTGTCCTTTAATCAAGTGAAAATACGTAGGAATCCTCACAACTTTCAGCTGACAAAAGCACAATATTAGGTTTTGATGAGAACTCCGCTATGGATATAAATTCCATGTGGATTTTCCAGGGCTTTGTAAATTTATTAAAAAATAATATATTCTATACATAATTAGACCATGAATTTTAAAAGAGTTAGTAAAGTAATTTATTGGGAATGTGAAAACATCTAGAAAATGCAGGCATTTTCATATAATTGTAACTATCATATGTAAGGCACCAAAAGCATTTGAAACGTTGGTATCCAGACCCAGAAAATCTTTCCACCAGAAATGTATTCCTTTCATACCATCCTCTGGAAGAAAGGACTTTATCTCCTGTATCATATCTTTGTAGATTTTTGCTGAATGTACAGTCAAACACCACTGTTGAATGTAGAGGTTGGAAAAAGCTCATCTTTCATATTCATTTTCCACACCTTGTCAACATCTGCATAGCTCACCAGTAAAGCTGGTTTTCATGCAATCCACCGGAAGGTTACAACTTATAGGTCAGGGATGGGAATTCGCTTTGAAATCACTGGGCAGCTGAGACTACATACATTACTGAGGTGACAGGTATAGCATGCAATGATGAACCTTCTGTCAGTCAGAGAGAGGTCACATTGGTATCAGTTGCCTTTGTCCCATCTTAAAAAAAAAAAAAGGAAATTAAAAAAAAGTCTGGTTTTTTTCCTTCTTGTGGAAAATGGAAACAGAGTTGATGGTGTTTGCTAGTGTCAGGTGGCTGAAGATTTAGGGCCCCATAACTCAGGAGGTCTTCTTTAGCTGTACTGACTGTACTCTCCACAGCAACATAAATTGCTGCCTGAACTGAGCCCCTCATAAGCTATTCCAGAAGCAACAATGACAGTCATATTAACGGGTACTCTACTGGAAACAAACATCTCCAACCCAATGTCAGGAAAGCCAAAATAAGAGCATGACATTCTCCCATTTCAGACCTACTTTTTCCATAATCAGCATCGCTTTACAAAACCTGTAAAGTAGATCTAGTTTAAAAATTATCACCTTTACAGACTGAAAGATTTTTAGTTTTGTTAAAGAGGTTTCTGAATCTCACATGAGAAAAAAGTAAGTTGTAACATGAATAAAAAAGAAGTGAGTCTCTGAGTTTGCTAGAGGTTCACCGACAACTCCATAACTTTAGCTCTGTCATGAACAGATCGGAAGACCAAATCTATAATATGTACAAATATCTCGTTATGCTGCCTTTGTCTACTGTATTGAAGAAATGCCAGAGATTTTCCAATGTACTCAGGTGCTTGACTGTTCTATGTGTTTGCTCCGCACAGATAAATACTGGCTTTTCTAAACAAGGTAGTTTGGATTACAATTTTTTTTGGTGTCAAAATGAAGTCTTTCCATCGGAAAAAAAACCAAACAAACCATCAGAACAAAACAAAGAATAATCCCTAGCATAAAGCAGTATTAATACACATGAAATAAGTTGGTTTTGTCAAGGCTAAATTTTTCTCTTGGAGCCTATACTTGAGATCATTCAAGTGCTCTCTTGAGTTATCTCATTGTATCAGTGTTTGCAGGACGGTGCCTTGAATTTTTTTCTGACAAACAAAGTTGATATATAAGAAGACAGGATTTAATTGAAACAACTCTGAGGAGTCTTCAGTAAATCCTGTATTTCTTTATCAGAAAAAAATCTTTTTATAAAGGAAGAATCAAAGAGTATAAGGAACCTTTAGCAGAGATTCTGATAGAAAACACAATTATACTCCATAATAAATGTGACTGTAGTCTATAATAAATACTTCTTCATTTTTGTGTGGGAAGTTTTTATGGGGGAAGGATTTGCTCATTAAAAATATTTTTATTTTACTTTGGATATTGGATTTTAGAAATACATTCATACCATGGATTTGATGAAGACATAAGTTTATGCAGAGTCTTTAGCTGCAGAGGACTCTGACCTTACAGAGGATCAAGTTTTCCAGAGTGCTATTACCAAATTAATACACTTGCTTAAATACTGTAGTGCGTATGAATGCAAACTGTGGAGATATATCTGAAGTTGTTAGCCTTTTCTGTATGTGCCCATTTCTCCTTCAACATAGCTGTCAACGAGCTGTCTTACTTGTCCCAGTACTTCAACATAACAGGGATTGAACCCAAAGCTTCCATATAACAAAGTCTGATGCTCAGGTTCCTCCCACCTAAACTCAAGGTAGTAAACTGAGTAGTATCTACATTAATAATGGAAACACACTTTAAAAACAGGGATATTCATGCCTTTGTACAGATAGACTTTGTTTTGCTTTTTGTTTGGTTTGTTTTTTTTTTCAAGGGATAGTTTTAGAAATTCTAAGTGTGTTAAACTGTCTTTTTGGGGGTTGGTGGCACTGGTTTTTTATACCATCCTATTTTTACCTCTGGAAGGTTTGGTTTTTTCATCTGTAATTATTTATCAGGAACACCCCTGTGCAGAGACAAGGAATCATTTCTGATGCTTATTCAGGAACACCAATACAAGTGTGTTTTATCCGTTCCTGCCCCAACAACTACATTACTTTAAAAGTTGCCTTTTAGCTTTGTATAGAGGGAAGTCCTAGTAGCCAAGTTAACTGTGGCTTTCACTGCCAGGAATGAATGGCAAAGAGTATGAGGAGTTCACTGCAATAAGCTAGAGAAAGAAACAATAAATAGGTTGCCGACATTCCCACGTCAGTGGTCTTTTCCTGTGTCTTAGAGTTTTCCTTTACTGTGGAAAGGTGACTTCGGCACCCTTGTCATACACAAGGGTGATAGACAAGGGTGTACACAAGGGCATAACTGTCAATACCAGTTACAGTGATGTACACCAAGAGCAACACCATTAAAGTCAGAGGGTTATAAAGGTATGTAACTGGGGATAATAAGCCTGTAGTTTGATCTCAGTAGGTAGGACTGCAGGAATTAATCATGTTTTCAGACAGCCAATTCATCTATCACGTGACAATAAAAAAATAAATTTAGAAAATATGAAATATTACCTTTCCTTTGTTAATTTTTGAGGAAATGTAACTAGAGGCAAAGCTTTAAGCTTTTATTTTAAGCTCAGAGTTCAGTCCTATCTTGCAGATTTAACGCTGATTCTGTGTGAATAAAGTCTACCATACCCTTAGAATTTAGCTTTATTAAACTTTCTGCCCCATCTCAGCATCCATTAAATTATTGTTCTTCTCCTCCTCCTCAGTTCCCCCAAAGATACTATTCATTAAAATGTAGAAAATAAAATCTGTCTGTGTGCATTTTTGCTTATTAGCTGTGCTCACTGCCTCATCATTTGCCAAAATCATATTTCTTGAACAAGGAGGGCAGAAACAATGTGAAATCAATCTTTTTTGCTTGGCCAGGTAAACATAAGACACAATGAGAGAAAGAAAGGCACAGAGAGAAACAGATAGGGGGAAAGAAAATAAAGCAGGAAAACAGCAACACCATCCCAATGGTGATGGATAACTGAAGTGAATGTGTCAGGATGATATTATGTAAATTACCAAAGCAGCTGAGCAGTGCACTGATGATTACAGAGGATGTGAACAATGTTGTGGTCCCCAGGTGCCACCATGCCTTGTTATTTTTTCTTCCCTCCAACTACCCTTGGGGTAGATTCTTCCTGACCTGAGTCCTTGAAAAAAATCATCCAAGAAATACGTTCCTAAAAAAAAGGTTAGAGGACATCTATGACATTTCTCTAAAGCAATAACTGCACCCTGTGTGTTGCCAATTTAACATTCTGAAAAGTGCTTTTTACCGACACCTCTGAAGAGTTTGACTTATCAAACACCTTGATTACAGAATAGACTTAAGGTTAACACAATTTTAAACAGAAAAAGGAAACTGAAGGGTGAAGGACATACATTCAACCATGCATTAAACTATATTTTAAAGTTACTATTACTAGAAATAATTTTTTCCTTCTCATTCGACATCCTGTGTATCTGCTTGAATTTGCATGTTTGTGTCTATGTTCTCTGGTTTTCATTTCTCTTTTTGGGGTGTGTTGATTTAGATAAATGTTGAACAAGATTGTGAAGTGATAACTCACTGATTAGCCTTCATTTAAAATTATGCTTTCTTTGAGCTGAATGTGGGCCTAAACCCCAGAATCCCACAGTCCATTGATAAGCTCATAAATTATCAAGACAAACATCCATACCCTCTGCAGACTTCTCAGGATTGGATCCTAGAAAATAACAAACCTCCATTGGTTTTGGTTATGCAAAACCACTCATTGACATGTCAAGGATTTCACCCAAATGCTTCCTTGGAAAAAGTGTTAGAAATGAAACAAATCCCCCTCCCCCCCAAAAAAAATATAGAAAACTATTTAGAAAGATTTTCAGGATCTTTAAAGTAAATTATTTTGACCATGATCCTAATTAATTTGCACTCTCTTTTCTCAGATGGATGGAATTATGTTGTCTTATTAGCTACATGTTTAGAATATATCTCTACTTGATTGAGGTTGATTTATATTGATTATCCAAAGTGCCAATTACAATAATCAAAGTTTCATGGAGTTCAGGAAAACCTAAACTCCAGGAGGAGGGGTCCCACACACAAAAGAATGTTGCAGCAGGGTGGGATTCTCTGATTTGCAGATCAGTTTAGATGACAAAAATTATTCCATCTCCCCTTGAAATTTGGGAGAGACATGAAGCCCTGGTAGTTCTTTATTTCTGCACAACATCTATTAAATCATGTCCAACCTCATGTTTGGATTCACTGGACTCTGCAACACCAGTAATAAATAAGAATCATTAGTATTTATGCCTTCAGTAAGAGCTCCTTGAAGTATGTAATGCACTACAATATCTTACAATGTGTGCACAGTAGCACACTTTCCAGCTGTGCTACGGGCAACCTCATGGAACTGACGGGAACTTGGTAACTGACACTTGTACAGGTTTAAATTTGAAATTGTATTAAATTTGTATATCATGATGTAATCAAGAACAAGAACTTTTAAGAAAAGCATAGCAGTAAAGAGGTATGTTGCTAAAAGTATTTGCAATACAGTAATTAATTCAATGGGATTCATGTCTGTGGAGACTATTACAAGACCTTTTTGTGGCAGATTCTATTTGTTCTATTTGCATGTATAAGTGGGGAGACACTCAGTGAGTGATGGTACATGTGAACTGGTAGAAGTCCAGAAATATTCACTTCTGGAGTGACAATTCCCTTTCATGGAACAGGGACAGCATGAGCAACTATATAGTTCCTCTTGGATTCAGTGATGCTTGAAGCAGTTTTCAATGTGGAATTTACCAGTAAGGTCAGTATGACTTCTCCGTGATTCTTTCTTGACTACTTTTACTGGAGTCTCTGTGGCTGTCACTGAACACATTATTTAGTTTAAATTCTTGGCAAGAGAAAAATAAACAAACTTGAGGGGAAAACAGGTTAGACTGACTACACAGGGAAACTTTATCGTGCCAGACTTATCTCTGGATCTGTTGTTAATACACAGTGGTTTGCTATCCCAAGACATCTTAAAAATGCCAGTGTAGGAATACATTTTTAATGGAAGAGTTGCTTGTTAAACTTCTATCATTTGGATTTGGTTGGATTACTGAGCCTGTTGTCTGATTAGGCCCCTTCTACATTCCTGACTTCAAGTATGAATAGTAAAAGCTACGATGTAACAATTACTTCTTTCTTGGTTCTCTACTATATTTAATTCAGAGGTTTTTTATATGACTTTAAAAATAACTCCTATAGAAAGGATATAGAAAGTCTCTTTCATGTGACTTTATCATTGCTGTATTGTGTAAGATCGCAAAAAAACCCTTAAGAGCACAAGTCTTGCTAATTGGTAATTGGGACATTCAATGGGACTTGAGCACCCACTTCACTTAATTGCTTTTGAGCAGCCAACACAGCTTGGAGAAGTGGCAGACATTTGTGACCAGATTTACTCCTCTATCCTGGGTCCAATTTGTCAAGAGCAAAAGCATCACTTACAAAATGCCATTGACCCTCAATTGTTCAGCTTTTCTGCTGAACCCAGACTATCTGTTGCAGGAGTTATTTTGTTCCACTTGGCTTTTTGTTACAGAAGTAAATAGATAAAGAATTTTTATGTTCTATTTCCGTTGTTTTAAAACATTTATTTTAATGTGATTTTTCACTCACAAAAAAATAGTAATTCTGACCATGTAATAATAACTTGCATTCAGATTGTATCTTTCATCTCAAGTGATCCCAAAGCACTTTACTAACTTAACAAGCTGAAACACACTATATTAAATACTACACATAGGGATCACTTCACCCACCACTAAAACAACCACTTATGTGGTGAAATGAACCAACTGTTTAAGGGCTCAGTTCTGCAAGGTGTTGAGCTCTATTAGCCTGATACAATGCCCACTGAAATCAATATAAAGACTCCTAAAGATTTCATTGGGCTCTGAATTAGAATTTATTACAATCTTCAAACAAAGCATTTAGGAACATGCTTAACTTAAGCACTTGAGCAATTCCATTGACCTTAATAGAGCCTGAAGTTGCTTAAAGTTGAGCTTGCGAGTTTTTGAAGTAGGGCCAGATGTCTCAGTGCTGTGCAGTACAGATTACAGTGGGTGCATTGACACATCATAGAGAAGCAGAAAACAAGATCTGAAGAATACCCTAACTCATTAAATTCACACCCTTATGAAATGATCAAGGCAACATGAAAGTAGAATTAGTGGTCCACTCCTTGAAACATTTATGCATTCACTATATGCAAGTAAGTTTATGTTATTACCTCTGTTTTATTACCAGTGCTTTCTTATTTAGAGATTGTAAAATTATGAATATTTTGTGTTTGCAAATCACAGATTCCTCTTAATGTAATCCAGTAATTCATTACTTTTCTTCCTGCACTGATAGCTGGATTAATAAGCATTTCTACATTAGTTTATTAATTAAAAAATGGTAGAAAAGAATAGGCCTATAAGCTGGAGCAAAGCATCTGGAAAGAACTATAGCAAAGCAAATGGAAGAATAAAACTGCGGCTGCTCTGTTTAGCACTAAACAGCTCCAAGGATGCTACTTCTTACTCCCAAAGACAGTAAGGTTTTGTGATACTAGAAAAGATAGTAAGACCAGGTCAGAGCTGGGACAGTAATAACCCTTCTTCATAACCTGACTGCACCCTTCCATGTTAACATACTGTGAACTGAGCACAAGTGACAAAACCAATCCATCACTGCACAGCCAACACAAAGAAGAATAGAGAGGTTAACAGAAATTGATGACATCCCTGCTCGAATTTTACACTGATTCGGCCAGCTTTACGATTGAAACAGACAAAGATTTATAGTCCAAGCTAGGACGCTGGCTCTCCTTGATTGCCTTGATTTTTTTTTTTTTATGTGCTTCTGCATATTTATTTCCAAGCTCATCACGGGCTTGTATCATTAGAATGCTGATTTGATTTTACATTCCAAGAGGAGTAGACATTATGCAGCCATTTGCATGATGTGAGAGAAATCACCATAACGGTTTGTGATATGGGCGACCAAAATGATCGGTAATGTTCACCTGCATAAGCAGGATTGTGCAATATTTTTTTTTTAAATTCAAATTTTTTCCTTTTGCTTTTCCCTCTGTGAAAAAAAAAATAAAAAGAGGGAATTATTCCATATCCTGTGGATGAAAAATTGTGTTTTGTCATGCCTCCGAGGGCTACAGTGGTATTGAGCTTTTATGAATTCGTTTGATATCAGGGCTGAGCATTACGAGTTCCAACACAAATTTTTTTCCCCATGACATTATTACTGAAAGCTTTTATCAGTTCATTGTGACAAAAAATTGATTATTATCCTTGACATTTGATGGATAGCTTTCATAAAAGTGCTTTATTTTTAGGGTCTTTTTTGTGTGTGTGTGTCTATGTGTAAGCCTGTAAAGTTTTCTTAGGAAGGTTCTATTTTCTGGAGAGACAAAAAAACAAATCAAGCAACAACCACTTTTTCCATGGAGTATTCTTGAATCACTTCTATCCATGAAAAAGTTGGAAGTGAAATGACAATCCTGTTTCCTTACAGTTTCCTCCACTCAAACACTAGGAAAATGTTCATTCACAAAGCTTAGAGGTGAATTTGGATCAGTAATATAGCTGTTCCATAGCTGAAAAATGGATTTTGAAGTTGTTGAGACAGAGACATTGATAGACACTCTTTAGTTAAGGTTAATTCAGGCCTTTGTCTTTGCCAAAATCCAGTACCTCTTTGGAGTGTTTATATTTTACACAAACATTTTGTAGGTGTCTGACAGAAGAACAAAAGTGCCTTTAAATAGTTTAACTCTTGTTTATTGCGTTCTAGCAACAAGAAGCAATAGGACTTGACTCACTCTGAACAACGCCAGAAGCTGAAGCTAATGGTGATTCAATTACAGTCTCTCAGAAATGGGAATATTCACCTCTGTTTGTGCATTAGTGTTGATGGGAGCTCTGTGCTTGCCTTGGGAGGAGAATATACTTTAAGAGAATGTGGCAGCACTGTTTTCTTCTGGAGGAAATGGCTGCTTTCCCTGGTTGCCATTCTCAATGATAGATTCGTAGGAATCTTCTGAGGGACCCTCGCTGAAGCAAAAGGTGGGAGGATAGTGAATTTTAGAGAAATTTGTGAAGACAGAGTCAGCCAGAGGCCAGACGAGCCATTCGCTAGAGAAAAGGGGCTTTAGAGTAGATAAGATTAGTTATAGGAACAGATTTTAACCTTTTGAAGCAAATGCTGTTAAGTGTCAGATCAATTAAGAAAAAAAAATCAAAGAGTTTTCTGAACTGTGTGCCAGTTTAAGACATTTGGTGGTTCTCAAGATCAGGGAAGTCAGCAGTAAACAAAAAAATGTTATAAAGTAATTAAAAAAATTAGTCTTGCTGCTACTATTGCATAGCAGCTGAAGTGACGGAGTGGTGTAGGGGCAATTGCAACATGAGCATGAAAGAGAGGAAGAGGTTACAATGACAAACCTCAGTTCCCCCAGTATGTGCTCTGCACTAAGAGAAGGGATTCAATGGCTGCAGTCTTCTTAATTCCTTCCTCTGGATTTT
Source organism: Campylorhamphus procurvoides (assembly GCA_013396655.1). Classification (NCBI taxonomy): domain Eukaryota; kingdom Metazoa; phylum Chordata; class Aves; order Passeriformes; family Dendrocolaptidae; genus Campylorhamphus; species Campylorhamphus procurvoides. The sequence continues at coordinate 430,922 of WBMV01006288.1, read as the reverse complement.
TCACTTCTCTCCACTCCCAACAGCTCTGTCCTGGGCACAGGTTTAGCAAGTGGGGACCAAATATAAATGTCAGTAATGCAGTAGGAAAGAAAGAATTCTCCACTGTACACTTTGCACCTGTTCTTAGAAAGGACAAGGTTAACAACACCAAAACAGGTTTTCTTCCAGCAGTACTGAGAAGAAAGGAATAGCACAGCAGTTTAAAAAAATAACTGAAATTTAACTATGATGAAATACTTCACACATGATAAGGTCAAAGGAATGTCAGACAGATTAATTAATCTGGAAGACTGAAAAAACTCTGGGGTTCTGGAAAGAAAAGTGGTTCTTATGCCACTGTTTAAGGAGGACATATACTTAAGCAAGCTGTCACCTCATTAAATGGATATAGAGCAACTAAGTTGAGATGATGGGAGATGAAATCAATGAAGAATTAAAATAATGGCAATATACACACTGTCAATCAACACAGCTCAATGGAAAAAAATTATCAAATAAACTTGCTCTTTTTGATTGGGTTTATGATTTCGTTGGTAAAAATTTCTAAAAGGCATTTGATTTCAGTAGGATTTAAACTACTGGAGGTAGGGAATTCATATTCTACGGGATAGTTTTTGGAAAGAATTCTAATGAAAAAATGATCCCTTTGTTTTTTCCCTATTGGCTTCCTTCTGATCTGATTCAAGTCATGACCTGAGCAGTGATGTGCAAAATGATATACAATCAGTCTTGTTATGATTTACATACACAAAAACAACAAAAACAACAGTATGGTAAATAATGAGAAAGACAGATCTGACAAACAGCCTGGATATTGCAATGATTCTGGATTTGCTTGAGTAAGATTTATTTTAAATTTTCAAATGGCAATATCACATTTCTAGGAATCAAGACTGCAGGTCACAGTTCCCTTTTGAAGGAGAAACTAATTTTGAAAAGAAGCATCATAAGGAGTTGGAAATTTCTGGGATTTATATGATATGGAAAAGCATATGATCAGGAAGTTAAGGGAACAGATATCAGTCCTCAGATCTATGGCCAGAAAGAGTAAGTTGATGATTAACCAGTGGAATAATTTATTTAAGGATCTTGTGGCTGCTCCAGCTTTTGGTGGTTTAAAAAGTGGAAAAGCTTTGAAAATATATGTTCTGTCTTACCAGCAGGCCTGATGCAAGAGATAAAGTCATACTGTTCCCTCCACTGCTGAGTATAAATTATCTCTGAATTGTCAGCCTCATCAAAACAAAATTAAAAATACATAATTGCCTATGAGTTTCATAAACAAAAGGACTGTTCAAACTGGGATGGCCAAATTAGGCACTGAAAACACACAGAAGGTAGTTTTAGAGTACCTACATGCCAGTTTTGAGGCCAAAGGTGAATGTATTCGAGGTCTTCTGAACATTCTTGTATGTAATGTTGTCACTTGCCTGCTGTATTTTAAAAATTTTTGGTCATTTTATTGTTTCTCCTTGTATGATATTAGGATTTTATCTGCAGCTTTCAGAGGAGAGGCAAAAGCGTGTTGTGTACTAGTTTTCCTGTGTTAAAATAATTTTCAGACTCTGAAAATAGGGATGCACTGCGACTGAGCATGAAGCCTTGGCTCCATTTGCCAATGCACTCCCTATATGTGACTTTTTTCAGTGGCTGCATTGTCTTTACCTCGTGGGTTAGACTTGGCCAAAAGCCAGGCTTCCCCCAGCTACTCCCTCCTTGCTTCCCTCTGCTTAGAAGGATGAGGGGAGAAAACAGGATAAGAAACTTCATAGGTTGAGTTTGACATAGTGAGATTTCTTACCAATTACTATCACTGGCACAACAGATTCAACTTGAGAACAACTAATTTACTTCCCCCCGGCCCCCCATTAAAATAGATTTGGGTAGTGAGAAACAAAAGACAAACATGAAAACACCACCTTTCCTTCCCTGCCCACAGAGGCCAGCCCTGCAGCACCCCACTGCCAAAGCCTTGTCACACACACCCCATGCAACATAATATAAAAGATACTATCTAGCAAGTGGTTTGAAATAGTGAAAAAATGATATTTAAGTTGCATCTGGCTATTGTTTTATATTTTCTGTTCTGTAGGAATTTCTCTAGCTAATTTTCTGTAGAAAAACCTTTTAGCCAAACCTGACGGTCATAATTATCTTTCTGTTTATATAGTAACATCGTGAACTTAATTTTGAAAGGCTGATTTTAGTTTTATAAAAAGAAAATGTCTTTGGATTGTTCATTGGATTAATTTCAACTCACTTCTATTGTAATAGAAGATCATGGTTTTATTTAATTTCTATCGTGATGACTGCATTTGCAGGGAAGCTGATAAAACAAATCTGTTTTGATCCTAGATAATATTTTATTTAAACTGAAAAATTGTTGCTGTATATATATTCAAGTGAATATCATAGAGCATAATATTAGGTTATTGTCTGGATCTTCCTGTCAAAATTGCATTAGTTGCAATGAATCTGCTAAGAATCTAATGTACTATCCCTATTAGAAATTTGTGAGGACTGGAATATCTGCTGCATAAAGATTTTTCAGGAATTTTAAAATTTTTCTGCCAGCACAAGTGATTTCACTGAAAAGAAAATGATGGTAGAGCAAAGGAGGGGAACTTTGGGTCATTCAGATATCTTGCTTCAGAAAATTAGAAAGATTTGTTTTGATTTCAATGCTTGAGTCTTTATTCTATTAGAGCACTTGTCATTCTGTTATGATTATAATTTCACAAATTATTTCGAATTGAAAAGTCAGTTTTCTTGAAGAAGTGAAATGTCTAAAATAACCTAAAACTCAACCATTTAAAAACCGTCTGAAATTTTCTTTATATTTGCAAGCGAAATCATAGAAATATGAATCCTATTTCACAAAGCATTTCTGTTAGCAATATTTTCCAGGGAATTGTAAATCAATCAACTTTTCTCTTAATGCCTCTAGTCTTAATCTTACAAATTTACATATTCTTCCTCATCAGTTGCCAGTTTGGTTCATTTTGCACCAAAGTACTGAGTTTAACAAGTAGGTCTTAGAATTAGAGCTAAACATAGAACTGACCAGAATAATTTAATTATTTCCCAGTTCAAGTGGGTTTTTTAGTTAGACAAGAATTCAGGATAAATTAACTAGTATGTTGAGTTAAAGATAGTCATGTGTTGACAAAATGACATTACTTTACACTTAGTCTGATTTCTGTGCAGACCAAAAGCAGGAACAGGTAGGAAGATACCAACAGCCTGAAATATTTGTAGTACTTTTCATGAGAAGAATAATGAATTTATTCTCATGCATAAAAGTAAATCAAGTTTAAACTGTGAAGTTGGAGTGTATCTGGAGAGAAACAATAAACTAAAAATAAATTGTTCTCTATTGTTGTGAGTGAATTATGCACATTACTCCAAACAGATTTTGCTGAGGTGATTTAGCCATAATCCACTTGTTTTGTGCTTGCATGCCTAAATTTTATGTATCATTTGTACAAAGATGAATAAAAGACTGTTTCAGAGATATAAATATGCATATGCAAAGTCGGGTACAGTAAGATTGAATCATCTCCATATACGCTGTAACAGAAAAATAAAAAAGATGACAGGGAGCACCAAATTACCTTATTTTACTAGCTTCTCCCTCACACACATTTTTAAAAGTACAAAACAATATAATTTGTTGTGGCGTGCTACTCCCTGTGTTGCTATTAAGCTATCCAGGTGATGCTCTCTTGGGAATCCACTCTGAACAGAGGCCTAATTCAAGACTGGATCACAACATCTGCACCAGATAGAATTTGTCATCTTCTGTCTTCAAGGCCATTGGCTGTTGCTTAGCAACTGGTCAATCTCACAGAGTATTTGCCATGACAAATTAGTAGTGTTGTTACCATGACAACCAGCTTTGTTACTTAATTAAATTGATTTGAATCAGAATTGGCTTTCGGGGAAACAAGTGTGTTGTGTGAAGTAGTGAACATGAGCTTGCAGCTAAACCATTCATGCTTTGATGTAGTAGTCCCTAAAATCAACACCATCAGGATGAAATCCATGAACAAGTCCTAAAATCACTGTGAACAGACTTGCTTAAGATTTTTCCAGATTTTTAGAGCACTTTGGAGGTATTTAGCAATGATAAGGAAAAAAAACAAATAAAAAACCAAAACCAAACAACAACAAAAAACCCAACAAAAAACACAAAACCCCCCAAGAACAAACAAAAAACAACCAAACAAAAAAAAAAAACCACAAAACCAAACAAACAGACTAAACCACCAATCCCCCAAAAAACAACAACAAAAACCAAAATGAAGAAAAAACCCCAAAGCAAAAAATAACCCTACCTCTCAGGAAAAAGAACCAAAATTAAACCCAAACCTCAGGCTGTTCCATTTTCTTGATTAATGCTTTGCTAGGGTAAGTAGGAAAGTTACTGCTCTTTAGCAACTATTTGTGGAACCATGTTGCATTTGTCATTGGAAATTGCACAGCTTCATACAGAAAAAAAAAAAAGGAAAATAAATTATGTGGGGTAAAGGTCTACAAATGGAATTTCTTTGACAGTCTTTCTGTTTCTTCTCCAGTGGCATTGTGGCTGCTGCCTTGGAGGACTCAGTGTTCACCATAATATGTGACTCTGCCTGGCTTGAGGAAGTGAGGGAAATCCCTTCTTTTGATACTCAGGGCCCAGGCATCACAAAATTAAAATAAGGCAAGCTAGAAATTCAGATTTCACACTACTGGCAAATTTCTTTTAACAGAAACACCTACACACTTTTTAATTATGTTTTCTACCCTTCTTATCCTCTTTGCAGACTGACAGAGGCACAGGATTAGCATATTTATATCATACATATATTTAATGAATGAAACCTACACGTTAAGTATGAGCACAGCTGTTGCAGACTTCAGATACACAATCTCATATTTTTTAAGTTTACCTCTATTTTATCATTGGTAATGTATGTGTGGCTGCTCTTGCTGTCCTTCCTGATCTTCCTGCAAATTTAATTGCACAACTCTGGTTGCATTTTCCTTATAAAATATTAAATTAACTGCTTGGAATGATTTGAAATTTCTCACTGTGTGTGACTGATTTAAAGCTCGAATATGCTGCTTTGCATGGATGTTCCAAAGCTTAAACCTACGTAAACAATAAATGGGAAACATCAACCAAGTGGTGACTCAAAAGGAAAACTGCAAAATGTTGACAAATTCTAAATTGCAAGGTGCTGTGTGGCCTTGCTACATCGCTTGTGTGCTATCTGTAATTCCCACTGCTATCATTACAATATGCAGACTGCCTACTGAATATCTCTGAAGTAGATTTTTATTCCTTTAGCCATTATTAGCAGAGTCCGACTTTTTAATCTGCTTGTTTTGAGAGCTTGTCTTTATTCAGAAGCTTCTGGAAAAATAAATCATTTAAAAGAAAGAAGAAACATTTACATATGTACCACTAGCAAAACCAGCTAAGACTATCTGTCACACCTCTAAATTAATTCATACAAAGAATTTTTCTCCTTAAATTGTTTTCGCAAAACTTAACAGTTGCAACAACTGGTTTCCAGCAGTTTACTCAGAAGTTCCAATTACTTTAATGTCTTGTCCTTGTCAATATTATGCATAATATGTATCACCCTGATACAGTGATTTCGTCTTCAAAAATCCTGGTGAAATGTTATATTGTCCTTCTCATACTTAAAGCAGAATTAATAATAGGAACTGACATCTTTATTAGGGAGAGAGGGAAACTGCAGAGGAAAAATTAAGTCATTGTCAAGAGTTCAGAACTCAGAATCACTGTTCACATATCTGTCACATACATCAATGTTAGACTTCAAGTTTGACCAGCTAAAATTGTCATACAATAAAGTATTTCTGCAAACTGATTTTCAAGTATTTTTTGATTACAAACCACTTTATATTTTGGGCAGTGGCTATAGCTGGCGGCGGGGGAAAATGGTCTATTAGAAGAAAAAGAAATTCGAATGAGTTTTTGGGTTTTGATAGATTTCACTTGTGTTTTTCTAAGTCTGACTGTTGAAACAATACACTTTTGGGAAAAAAGTTGTTTTCTGAAAAATAGCTATCAAGGTTAATAAGTGAAAACTCTAAAGAATTCAAGTGGAGAGAAAGTGTGGAGTAAAATTATGTTCAGGTGGTAGACACAAATCTAAAACAGGGTGGTATTTTGGACTGTCCTGAAGATGCACAGGCAACTGAAAGAAGCAGAAAAGACATGCATAAATCAGAAAGAGAACAATTTAGGAAAAAAAAAGATACAAGATATTACCTTTTTTTCATACATCAGTGAGTGAACAGAGGTGCGATATCTCATCTGTTGCATTGCTTACTAGTTATTTTGGTGACCAACGACAATCAGCATCTTCTAATTAAGGTGTAGCTTTTAGAAATGGGAGTAATTTTTCTCCAGATGAGATCAACAGACATGCCAGCAGTTTTTGCTCATTTAAAAGAAAAAAGGTAGCAATACTGTAAATACTTGGATTCCTTCCTAAGAGTATTTGGCCTTCAGAGGTCATGAACTAGGCAAGGGGGTTAGCAAAGACACAAATTTAGAAGTTGAAGACCCTGTACAGATATCGTTCATGACTGCAAGGGGATTCTGGGCACAGGCATAGACCAAAGAATGACATGGGTTTAAACACAGAGTTTCATTAGTGTAATCTCTCCAACAGTATAAACAAAAGAGTATTTGCACCACAGCCCCGTTGCACTGAGTGATGATGTGGACCCAGAAACAGGCCTTCTAGTTGTGAAAAGCAGATATTCAATGGCTCAGCTATGGCTGAAATGGAGTCCCTGACTTCTATGGCCACTTCACAAGGCACCAGTGAGGTCAGTCCAAGGGCGACTCAGGCAGGCAAACCATCTGACCACCAAGCCTGATGAATTATGCTGCTTGACCTTGGGCAAAGAGGGTAGATATTTATTAGACACTGTTCATTCCTATTTTATTTGATTTGTTTAATAGACAGTAAAAATCCTGTAACTTGGCTTAGCCACAGCTAACAAATCTCACAGTCTTAAAATATTCCACTTTTTGTTGGAATGTTTGATAGATAAGCTAAAACAGGAATTTATAAGTCTGGCAAACAGATTTCAGTTGTTTGTCATCACTTATTACCCTTCTCAGTCCCTCCAAAATAATAAAAGGGTGGGGACATATTTTTCTTTTCAAGGTTATTGAGTGTTTTTACATTGAAGATGAATACTCCAAAATCCTTCTATAATGGTCAACTTCAGTTTCCAAGCAAGAAACATTTCTCTTTTGGAAATGTTTTAACATACTGTATCTAGTATCCTCTTCTGGTTCACTGTAGGAAATGATGGGTTAATGATATTTTTCCTACATGCACCTTAAGATTAAAGGAAGAATTGAGCAATTGAAAGCATGTCCCTTCTCTCTTCCACAAACAGTGACAGATCTGATCCACACAAATATAAACAGATGCAGCAGGAGTAATTTTTCTTAAATCTAGTTAGCTCTGCCAAAATTTCAGGTAATTAACTCTACAAAGCTTTCAGGTTCTTATCATGAACACAAACTGATGTTGTACTAGGCACTGTACAAACAGAGCAAAATGTTATACAGATTCATAAGTCAAAGGTAAGGACATTGGTTCTCTAAGTAATACAAGAAAACAATGAGACAAGTAATTAATGTGCTATGCTTCAGTCATAGAACCATAGAATCACAGAATATGTTGAGTTAGAAGGGACCCATTAGAATCATCGAGTCCAACTCCTGTCCCTGTGGAGGACATGCCAAGAATCACATTGTGTGCCTGAGAGCACTGCCCAAACACTTCTTGAAGTCAGACAGGCTTGGTGCCATGATCACTTCCCTGGGGATCCTCCTCCAGTGCTCAACCACCCTCTGGATGAAAAACCTTTTTATGATACTTAACCTAAACCTCCCCAAACTCAGCTTCATGGTGTTTCCTCAAACTATTTCACTTCACAGGATTAATATTTGAAAAGTAACAGTCCTAAAGATTGGTAAATGTCATTAAAGAAAAACAAGAGATAATAAGTAGGAACAAGTTTGCGGGTAAGGGTATCAGGGTTTAAGTTCTGCGCTATAAAAATGCACATTTTAATAAATTGTAGAATCCTACTTGTAGAAACTGGGATATGATATCATGAAAGCTGACAATAGTTTTAACTGTGGATGGTTAAAAAAAAAATTGTATCTCAAATGAATTATGTAGAGATCATTTGGATGCAAAGACTAAGGATCTGTCAGAGATAAGCCAAATTGCAAGCCTGAGAAACATGCAAGATAGTGATGAATGTGATCAAAAAGAAGAAAGAATAAAGAATTTCTCCTAGGCCCATGAAGAAAAATAAACCCAAGGTGATCATCAGTCTAAAGGAATGAGGTGACTAGGAACTGTGATTTAGAGGAAAGGAAGAATATCAAAGAGCAAGACAAGTGGTATCACCATTATAAGCTGAAAGTAATTGTGAAACAATGGACCAGAGAAGAGATCAAAGGGAGGATTAGAAGAAACAGGAAAAAAAGGGAGTCATGAAAGGAGGGGGAAGACAAGGTTTCAAGTGTGGGATTGATTATGCTTATGAGATAAATATGATTTTTAATTCAGATCTTTGACTGAAAATCCTTAATATATTTGCTGCTTAATATCTTTGCTTCAGCTGTTTAAAAATATAAGAAATAATAATAAAAAACAACAACAACCAAAAACACCTACCACCTTACGCATAGGTGAAAAAGGAAAAGGAATTAATGGACCTTCCAAGACAAGAAAAGTTAAGTCTTAGTTTGTGTACTAAGACAGAAAACATAGACATAAAGTCATGAAGAACATAAAGAAAAAGATTCTCCAGGAAAAAATAATCACTAAAACTCATGGGAGAAGGAAGTAAAAGGTCAGTATGGAAAAATCATATAGTTACTCCAATATTAGATCGGAACATAAGGTCAAGTAATCTTGAATGGTATTTTTAATTGCTTTTCAGTTTTTCAGATTATACATGGAAGATTATACTAGCTTCATAAGTAGCTGGGTGCCTAGAAAGAGCTTGCAAGAAATTTTTAGTGACACAAGTCAGATCATAATTGGCCAAGTATTTACTAGAACAAGTTTGTAAAGGAGATATAACTGTAAGAGAAAGCTCAGCCTGGAACAGGTCAAGTCTTGACTGGAGAATCAGCAGGAACCTGGAAAAATTATTATTCTTCTTGCAAGACTTCACCTTTTAGGGATTTTATTTAATTCTACTGATCCTCCCACTCTCCTCTAATGAAAAAAAATTTGCCAACATCAAAATGGCATGTTGCTAGGTTACAGATTCTATTTCAACTCCCATTTCCTATTTGTAATATAACCTCAAATACATATGTAAATACATATGCATGTATATATACACACATACACACAACACTATAAGGATACCTTGCAAGATCTACAATTAGATGTCATATTTACTAAGGAAGAACATATAACCAAGAAAACCTATTAAGCCATTTTTATCTATTAATTGTAGCTTTTTATCCATCGTGTGATAAAAATGTATAGAAGTCTGTAATTTCTTAATCTTCAAAATTTTGTGTCTTTTCCTCACTCTTTACAAAGTATTTAATATTACATTACATAGAGACAATACATCTGAAAGCATACTTTCTTAATAGCGCAAAACAAAGGACAAAGTTAAGGTTGAATGCATGACACTGAAAGGAAATCATGGTGACTGATGATGGATTGTATTGCAGTTTGGAGAGGATGCATGTTTTCATTCACAGAGTCACAAGGTTGAAAATGACCTCAAGAGGTCAGCTAGTCCATCCCTCTGCCCTAAGGCAAAACCAGCTATACCTATGTCGTTCCTGACAGTTGCTTGTCTAATCTGCTTTTAAAGACCCCTAATGATGGAGATTGCACAGTTCTGAGACTGTCTTTTTCCAGTACTTTCTTAAGCTTTTTGTTAGAAGACATTTTGTAACGTTTCTATGGACTGTTCTTTGCCCCAGTTAAGCCTATTGCATCCTAGTCTAGGCAGGCAGGGATCTATTAATTTCCATATATTTAGAATTCTTTTTATTCAGAATTTTTTTTAAGAATAAATTTTATATGGGGTGTTAATTTTATGTCAAGCAGGACAGAAAAGATCCATTAAAATATTTTGTGTCTTTACAGTTATTTGAAGAAATTATTTGGAGGTGGAAGCCTACAGGTGAAGAAAGGATTACAGACTGATTTATAGCGTATTTTTTTCCTTTACATTCATGAAAATAAACATTTGATGAGTTGTAGGAATATAGTGTACATTAAGTGGGGAAATTATGAAAATAATACACTTTTATATGAAATGTAACATTTGAAAGCATCAAGGAAGAGGACTTTTTTGATACTGAGAATTGTATCCGTGACTCAGGCTGACAGAGGTCACTTCCCACTGGCAACCACAGAGAGTAAAGAGCAAGGAGTACACTGAGGAAGTGTTCACTTCACTGTCACTGTCAACCTAAAATATAGCAGTGGTGGCCTCACACTTGAGTTTTTAGGTTCCCATGGCCGTAATTAACATCATGGAGCCTTTCAGGTAGCACACAGCTTCTGAGCAGTGGCTTCAGAAATTCTGATTTATAAAACACATTGACTCTAAATAGATACAAATAGATACTCCAAACAAGGAGACACTGAAGTAGCCTAAACACATTTTATTTTCCTTTTATTTTTTTTCTAGACTCCATCACCAAACTAAGTCATCTTATTCTTGACAATGCATTGATGATAAAATAATGAGGTCAAGGATCTTCAGAAATCACATTGTTAACAAAAAAAATACACAAAATGTGACCACAGAAAATAAAAATATAAAAAGTTAATGTATGTTTATCCTATCAAGACAAGAAAAATCAAGTAATTCTCCAAGACAAAAAGGTCTTTGTCCAACCACCTCTAATTAAAAAATTGTGAGGAAGTTTTTGTAACTATTCTCTTTGGAACTAGCTGACGTGACCTTGGTCAAAGATTGTCAGGAGATTTCTATAAAATTCTTGCATATTGTTTTGATGCTTTTTCAGTTCAACTATCCCTAGATGCAAAAGTCTTTATATTCCATGCACTTATGTGTTTGCACCATTCATCAAAGCATTTGCAAAACTTGATTTTTTTTACCAGAATAAAGCTTCTGGTTTCGGACCATTTTCTTCAGTTACTTACCACTCTGAATTATTCTGATTTATATGGTAATCATGTAAATACAGTGAATACCTATAAAAATACTTAATTTAATAAAAGTTGGAATACAATTTCATTTTGATCATCTCTTATTTAAAGGAATCAGAATTTAGTGCCCCTGTGTAAGTAGAAGAAGAAGAGAAAGAAGCAATCTGAGAAAACTAGAGTGCATCTGGGCACTGGGATATTTTACCTAGTGTCACTAACATTCATTGTCTATACAAGCTGGGGGATTACTAAGTTTGGAAAGAGCACTGAGAACTGTTTTCTCACAGCCCAGGGACCCCACAAACCAGCCTGATTTTTTTTTGTTTCCTGCACAATCTATATACCACAATCTAATCTAGAATAGCCAACAAGATTTACAGTCATGTTTAAAGCATGTTTTAAATAGTGATTTACCATCTCTTAAATAAATGTTGTTTGTAGCAGACTGTCTCTAGTTTAGTTTTGTTTTCCCTATCTGCCATGAGAATCCCGTTTTCCCTTTAGTATGCTGACAACAGAACTTCGTTAAGGCTGGTTGGTTCCATTTGCATTGGACATCTCTTCTGCATATAGATTGATGAGTTTAATCAGCAAATCAAGAGAAAGACTTGGACATCAATCAGTGTCAGTTTTCTTTCTAATTTCTGATTTGCTACTTCTAGTTATCAATGCAATAAAATGATGCCACTTTAAGATAAAAGCTTGGAAATAATGCAAAGTTAGTGTAAAATTGTCAACAGGCCCGGGAGCTCTACTGCATTATGATCACTGATATTTTGAAAAAGAGAGACCGTATGTAACAGCCAGGAACAGTGATGAATCCCTTGTTCACAGTTCAGTAAAGCAAGCATTTAGTAGTCTCCTGATTAAAACATAGCATAGTGTCTTTCATCTTATTAGTAGAACAAAAATATTCCTATGCATTTCCATGGACTGCTAATGAACAGAAAGGACAGTTTGTGCTTCAAAACACAGCCTCATCTATCTTTAGAAGTAACATATTCAGTATCATTTCATACTGCCAGTGTACCGGGAGGATCTCAAAGTACTGGTTCATGGATCTATTTTCACAGCAAACTCAGGGAGTGGAAAAGATCTGCATGCCCATATCATGCTTTAGGAAGCTAATTCTGATCAATTTAAATACAAATAAGGTTCCCAAATTCCTGTAAGTATCTGGGTCTGACTTGTTCAAGATCCTCTGAAGACAATGAATCAAACTAGACCTCCAGGCTAATTCCAAACATTGCATTGTTCTTTCCCTGACGGAAAACACCATCTAGTTATAGACCTTTGCCAGCAGCAGACTGTTTTCCTGACTGTGGAGGGGATGGAGCTAGTGTTTCCTTGTTACTAGACCACCTTTATTGTCATACTTTAGGATATCTAGGATATCTAGGATAAAGAGAAGTGTATAGAGTACTCCTCCCATACCTACAGGTTAGAGATCAAGAGATAAGGGAACTGGCAGAGAGATCACTCATCCTCATGCCCTAGCATGGCCATGTAGTTTTGGTCCACAATGTGGGCCTAATTAAGGAATTAGACTAGCATCCTTTTTTACAGGGTTGTAGATTGAAAAACAGTATAGTTAGACCAATTATGCCTATACCTCATAAAATGGTAAAAAAACTCAGCTCAAAAGCCAGCCACCCAAGAAGATAAAATGTCTCATATAATTACACCTCTTGAAGTATGTTTCTGCGTTTATAAATGCTACTACATGTTAATGGAGATTCTGCTTTAGTTTACATGCTAGAAGTCTGTGGTTTTGAAGCAGTAAGTCCTAAGATTCCTCTCTCAATATTGAATGTTTCTGGTTTAGTTATTTGCAACATTTTCATTATAGGTGGAAATCACACATGTATTTGTAACGTCGTTTTGTTTTTTTAAAATCTCTGACCAAACAGTGTTGCCAGAAATATCCATTCCATTTTGATTTATATGTAAGCAATCACAGAATCACAAAATATAATCACAGAATCACAAAATATAATCACAGAATCCTGTGGTCAGATATGCTTAAAATGTAAACCACTTGCCTCACATATTAATTCATTCTGCAGTCTGCAATGTGACACTGACTGAACATGTACCATCTTTTTAGCTTCACACTTTCAGAATAATTTTTCAATTTCCTTTTTTTTTTTAATTCAGACTGATACATCTACTGAGAATGGTAAAGACAATGATTATGAAATAAACATGTTAATGAGATGATACAAGTATCTGCACAAAGCCAGATGTACTAAAATGTAGATTTCTTATATTAATGTATGTATCTATAAAATATATAAAAAATTAATAGGTGTATATATACGTATATGCATTTACATGAGCATATAAAAATGCACGTATATAAATAAGCATATCTGAATATAAGTCTATACAAAACAGTCTTAGTACTACATGTATTTCAATACATATGTTACATAGAGAAAGTGGGAGAAGATCCAACTGGGCCTTATTTAAGAGTTACATGATCATTCTAGTCTGGAAAGAAAATTATATGATTGTATAAACCAAAGAAGCAATAATAGAAGAACAAAAGCAACCCATCTCAAATGTCAGAATATAAGCTATTTACTCTTAGTGACACTGGTGACTGGAGTAATTCCTGCCTATCCAAATGGCAGCTAGCTAGGCTTTGGGGTAACAATTCCCTGTATATAAAGAAAGCCTCCAGACAGAATTCAAAGGCTTTCTTTCTCCTAGAAGAGGCTTGAAAACATGCTGAGTTGTAGATCCAATGCTGTCTAGACCGGAAGACTTACAAGAGTATCCACTGCTTTCTATGTTGATTTAATTACCAATTCTGTAGCCACAGCAGAGTAAAATCGGAAGTTCCGAATGCAAAATGATTAAACAGTGATTTTAAAATATATTCAAAGTGCCAATATCACACCATCTAACACAGCAGTAGTTCTTCAGGTGCTCTGAATTCTGTCACCCAGCACCCATCAAGGTTGGTTGACGGCTTTCAAGCCACCAAATTGTATTATATCTCCTATAAATTCAGACTGTGCTTTGCTACCTTCTCCTGCTGCTTTCCTCATGGAAACAAAGATAGATGCTTAGGGCTCGCTTCTACAGGCACTGAGAATCACAAAGGCACTTAGTATCATTTGAGATGCCCTAAAACATTCCTGCCCAGCCTCAGCTGCCACTTCAAAAAGACACAGGTCTGCTGTAGGTGCGGCATTGTATTTGACAGCTGTATGTGGATGCCTTAGGGTGTGTCAAGCAATGCTTGATCACAATGCATAGAGAACCAAATCAAACCTTCCTGGAGAAAGGCTGCAATAACAAGTCTTGCCACCCTAGGCAGGTACCTCAGGCAGCCAAATCCAAAAATTTGCCCCCAGAGAGGTGGGGCAGACATGTCTGGATCCTGCTGCATCTGTGCTGCTGTGGCTCCCACCCCACAGATGAGGACAGTGGGTGAGAAGCAGATGGAGACAGGATGCCTGGATCTGCCATCACCGTGTTGAGTCCTCAGACTGCCACTGCAGGCCTCATGTTGCAGTAGCCTTTTCTGAGTGTCTTTGCAGTCAATCCACTCCTCAAGGGAAAAATTTTCCTTTTTCCCTTATAGCTTGCTGTGGAGACACTTATCACCCAGGCCATTCAAACTGGCTCAGGGGTCCTGTTTAAAAGCGATCAGCTGCATAACATATGGGGCCAGCTGCCCTTGTACTGATAGCTAACTTTAAAAATAAAAAAAACAAGGATTTCAGAAGAGGCTGTGCTCTTACTGCAGGGCAAGCTCTTATTCAGCAAGCAGGATGCAAAGTCCTTGGCTTGCAGAGTCTTATTTACAATTAGCTGTAATAATTGAGAAGAGACAGTTGTCCTGGAACTGACTCTGTGGGAACACCTGATCATGAAAACACAGAAGCTGAAGAAACCTCAAGGGACCCACACACACTTTTCACACCTCCCCGATTAGTGACTGGAGCCAGGCCCTTTTGCTTGTGATAGATTAATCAAACCTTCCCTCAGCCTCTAATAGGATGACAATCAGGTTCTCAGGGTATGCTGAATGAATGAAAAAATTCTCTTTCCCTTATATTTTATACGTCTTTCATTTCTGGCCTAGCTGTCTTTTTTTTTTTTTTCTTTTTTTTCCCTTTATTTTATTTTCCTTTTTTTTTAATATGATTCATTTACTTTGTTACAATTTCTCCTCCTTTAAATGAGCTGCATATTTTCACCCAGCATTACTAACTTCCATCAGTTTTGCACTGAAGACACAACCTTTTCGTCTTATTATAACAGCACAGCTTGCAAAGTGATAGCTAGGAATCAGATTGTGTCAGCACTTCCATTACAAACCTCCATTTTCAGGGAGTCATTTTTAGTGTGGCCACAGAAATATACTCAGGACTTACTGCTGCTATCTAGGTCTTGTTCAAAGAGTGAACTTCTTTTTCCTCAACACAGATGAAAATGAAAATATTTGACCACTTTTAAACTCCAGGAATGTAAACAAAACAGCATAGGGAAGAATGTGACAGCTTTATGAGGCCAAGGTTATGATAGTGGTTGCTTGGTTGATCCCTTTTCTGCCCTAGCACTCTCTAATATTGGAGGCTTTATCCTTCTTCATAGTGATCGTGAGTCTAGTCAAAAGAACTCTATATATGAATATGCAGGAGTGTCTGAGACCATTTGCTCCACAGAAGAATTTCAGCTCTTGAATGTTTGTCCAAACTTCCTAGGGATATCTGTTTAAATTTTTGTCCTAGTTCACCAATGTCAGCTGAAGATGAAAGAATTCTTAAATTCCACTTTTAGAACTTTGTTCAATGATTTAACGTTGGGGTTGGGTTTCAATTTTGTTTTGGTTTTGAAAGTTGTTTTTTTTTTCTTTTGTTTGCTTGATCTTGTGTTGGTTTGTTATTATTTTTATCCATTGGCTGCTGATGATATGAATCTGACCTGAATTCAAGAAAAATATTTTTTTTATTTTTCCCTCAGAAATTTTTTTATAAACCCTCAAAGGGTCTATATCTCTCATTAATTGATTTTTAATAAATATTAGCACTCTTGATTCAAGGGGAAACAAAATGAAGGTGTTCCCAGAATGATTTTACTGCCTTAGATTTAGTAGTAACTGCACTGAATAAATTTGCTAAATGAATTTGATTTTATAGTCATGCAAAATCACTTCTACCAAAGCTGACCAAATATTATGAACACAAAGTGTCTCTAATTGTTATATGTGTGACTTACTTTGTCCTAGGCCTAGGAAAACTGAGGCATGTAAACTGTGGTGCCCCTGCCAATCGAAGTCTGGCTGCACACAATCTGTCTATAATAGACTATTATAGGTCCCATATCAAACTCTGGGAATTTTCTCTGTCCAATGAACATTTCTTCAGTGGAAGACCCTTGTACCAGCTTCTGCCATGTAAGTTAATATCATGCTCACACTGTCACTCGCACCTAGAGGTCTACCTAGGTCAACTCTGTCTTTTAAACCAAATTCTCTTTTTCCCCCAACACCACTTTAAATGTAAACATCATGTCCTTGTCTATAAGGCCTCACCTAACCAAACTCCCCTCTGTTTTTGTCCAGCCTTTAAAGGTTATTTTTATACTGATGCTTCATATATACACAAATTTCTGCACAATTACAAAGGAAAATCATCACATTTTTTCCATCTTTGAACTCGTTAGGTTACATAACTCTGGACTGTCTTTTTTGTAGAATTTCCCAGCTAACAAGTAGACAGCAGTGATCAGTTGACTCCTGATTACCTCCCACAATTCACTCCATAAACACATGGGTCTTCCCATAAGCTGGCTGTGAAAGAACCCTGATGTGCCATTACAAGTGTTGCCCTAGGAAGTTCAAATTTTTTCAGCCTGTTTTTCTGCTCCACTTATACTTTTCATCAATGAATGAGATTATTTGGTTGACTCCATCTGTGACAACCATTTCAATTGTGTGTATTCAAATCATGTGAGAACCCATTTCTTTTCGCTACCTGCAAGCACTAGCTGATAATTGCTCATGTGGAGATCATCCTATATTAAAATGGATTAACACACCAACTGTGTGTTAAAAAACTTATTATTATACTAAAACTTATTATTTAACAAGTATATTAATTATCCTGACCATTATGGCTGTATGATGCACTCATCTAGACCTCTTTAATAGCTTAGACTATTGCTTCTATGAGATAAGGATCTTTCTTTGGATGTGGTGGGAATAGATCCAGAAGGCTGTAAACCATAGTGTACAAAACCTTAATTATCATAGCTCATCTTGGTAATAAAAGGGAAATTGTCCTAAAATAAGTTATTCTTTTCAACAACCCAGTATCTTTTTTTTTGTCTGAGCATCACAGTAAGCTTTTCTTTTTAGTTGTTTTGTTTATATCTAGTACTTGTTACTTAAGAATTCTCTTTTAAAACAAACTAATAAAATTAATTTGTATTTTCCAATTTTTATTTTCCAGGCAAGCTTAGCTTTTAGAAATCTTACATATAACGTAGTTTCCTGATTTCAGCTTAAAACCTAAATACACCGGGAATTATTCCTGTCATTCTTTACAACATTATTCCAGTGCCTTTAGCAATTGTTATGTTGTTCCGTGTGGATAAGACTCTTCATTTTAAACTAAAATTTAGACTCTGCTCTCAAACCTGCTTTTTGAGACCTTTCAACTGCAGAGTCATGGAAAGTAGGTAACAAAGCTGAGTGACAGATAAATGTGCAAATGTAAATTTATGTTTCTTAAGGTTCCAAACATTTCCCATGGAATCCAGTATGTTACTACAGCTTTACTGCAGCATACATAAGAGCAGATTTAAGAGGTGATGCTTGTGATCTGAATTATTTGGTGAAATGGTGATAAATTTTTGACCATGAAATAAAATCTGAGATTGCTGAGCAAATAAGCACATAGCTGAAGTCCTTGTTGTTCCCTGACTAGGGGTTATTGGAGAGAAATGTGTCAGGTTCCAGAAAAGAAAAGATGACCACTGAGAAGCTGTTCATTGAGACGATCCACATTAGAGTGGTCAGAGAAGCCTTTTACATATGGATGGTTAACTGAAGAATGAATGACCAGTTTCTGGTCCCCTGAGATGCCATAGGTCACCTTCCTCTGCTGTTATGTTTGCATAATACCACCTTTAACTCAGAATTATCTAAAGGCATAATTTGACTTCATACTCACACATTCCCAGGTGTAGCCTTCAGGGTATTTGCCATAGGTTATCCTCATATTATATTCCTTTGCTTCTGAAATTGACCTTTCGGTCAATTTTTACTCCATCTTCCCCAGCAGCTTTGCGCATCTATAACACCTTTCCTCCAAAGGTCTCAAAGTGCATTATAGCCATCAATAAAATAAAGGTGAGATTTTCAAGGGCATGGAGGGCACTTAGAATGACTCCTCTTCCTGGCTTTCAGTGAGACCTTAACATTTGTCTTTCACTATTGTATCTTTAGATATTTCTCTCTAATACACCTCTCAAGGATGTGAAGAGGTTAAGTGTAGTTAGTTCCATTTTACAAAAGGGGAAACTGAGGCACAATTGAAGATGACAGGCTCACAAGTGGGGCTCACAGCTGCACTTTTCTGAAAGGGCACCTAAGGGATTTAAATCCTGAACTATTTTAATTGCTAGAGTACCCTTCCAGACAAACCTTCACATTTCCTTCTGTTACCTCAATTCAGATTATGCCGGTAATCTGAAAAGATCCTTCTTTAAAACTGTTCCAGCTTCTTCAAGTTCATTCTAGACTATTTTAAAAGCAAATTCCATGGAATGTACCCCAGGAGCCTGGAGCAAGTTTTTTTTTTTTTTTAGCTGTTCTGGTCTATTGGGTTCATATGTATTTAGGGCTTCAGGCATTTTATGTAGCCAGTTGATTAAATATATATTTAGAATTTTTTAATATGCATATTAATTACCCAGTAGACTAGAATGACTCTTTAGGAGAAATTTCTGCTTATTGTGTAAAAGCATTATAAAAATCCTTATGAAAAATAGAGACTGCATGTGCTTAAATGCTTCTCTTCTTTCTATGCTGGTCCCTTCTTCTGCTCCCTAATGTAACAAAACCAAGTTATATCATACCCTGGATTAATCACTGGATAAATTTCCATTATTGTGTTACATGGATGCAAAATATAATCTTAAGTCAAAATGTTTTCCCCCTAGACCACAAATTGATAAATCTTCCCAAGTGCAGATTGCTACAGGATAAGGACCTTTACAAAGTACCAGAGAGCAAACCCACTATTATTGTTGTTAGTGTTCTAATATTTTTNAAGATATTTTAGTTTGAATCTGTTTTATGTTCCCATGTTCAGGTGTCCGAGTGAGAAGGAATGCAGAGTAACAGAACTGTACTAGAGGTATTGGTAAGACAAGAGGTATGACCAGGTGAGAACAGCCAGGCAGAGTGGTGCATGGGTGTGTGTGTAATGACCCAGGGAGCTGGTGAAAATACTTCTTTCCCCATTCATCTCACTCCTTCCCAAGAGCTCTGGACTCTGTGGTATGTGTTCCCACATCACCTGCCACATTCATGGTTGTATGTGCAGCCCTTCCTGTCTAACTCCAGGAATACTCTTCTAATGCATCCCAAATACTGAAGTCCTTTTTCTCATACTCCTGGTAGCCCTGTAAGTATGTGTTTGAAGATGTGTGCCTATGCTTAGGAGACAGCGGTTTACAAACTGAGAACCACAAAATGAGGAAAGGAGGTTGATTGCAGAAGAGCAACATAGGATTACCTAGATCCTTGCAGACACACATCTGTTTTTTTGTTAAAATACTGGAGACATAATAATCAACAGAATCATCTCATCTGGGTCTCCCTCTGCCCACTAATAAGACCACAATATGAGGACCATAATGCAGCATGGTTGATTGAGAACTCACTCTATTTCCTGTTAGGTTACAGGAGGAAGATCCCTGCACTTCATACCAGGTTTCTGGATCCAGATCTCAAACTGTGTGTTTTTGTATATGAAGGGAGATTGCTTGGATGAGATGTGAATGACACTGAACCACTTGTAGCCATGAAATGAGGTGCTGCATAGCTCCTCTTTGAAATAAAGCAGGGACTTTCAGTCTCAAACCAGACTTCTGACATTCAGGAGTTAAGTCCTGCCTGCTAGTTTACACAAATTTATAGCAACTCCTCAACTGACTGATCTCTTGGAAAAGTTTCAAAATTAATCCTGTGTTGTTTTAAAGCTCTCCTGGCTCTTTCCTGAGGGCAATGGGCAGAGTAGCACACCATTCCTAATACTGGCTGTAAAAGCTGTACCCCAGCAAGTCAATATCAAGATAAATGCTCTGTCAACCTGTTCTGCTGTTATTAAAGGAACACAGAACACAGCTGAAGTGTGTGCTGATGGACCATGAAATCTGAGGAGAGCCACAAGTTACTCAAGGTGAGAAGTATGTTCTGGGGGGGTCACACAGTATCTTTGATGTTTCTGTGAAATTATCACACCATAAACTGACAGACTAAATTATTAGATTTTGACCTTTTAAGTCAATCATATTGCTTTTTATCTCAAAGATCTTTCATTTGCAACTTGGTCTCATATCAGAACGTTTAACGTCCTTCTTGTGGTGAAAAACAGGTGCAAGCAAACCCTCTGGGAAAGGGTGAGCTATGAAAGCCATTCGTAATCTTGTACTCTTGCCACACTATCTCACTTCAAATGTGGTATATATGTGTTAAGTTAAATCTTAAATAATACCACTTGTACATCTGCCTGAAAAACTCAGGGAAGATAGTATGCACTGTGTTTTTCACAGGCATGTTCATGTTCAAAGTGCAAACGGAAACCCACAATGAAAAAGGCTGAATACTCAATAAACAATTGCCAACATGAACTCTCAAGTAAACATCAAATCCAGTGAGCCACTAATATTAGTACAGAGTAAGAGCAGGGAAACACCTTACCTTTGGTTTGCCTGGACTCACTTATTGGAAAATACTGGTAATTCTGATTAACACTTCACTTTTTCTTGGACTAAACCAAAGATTGTTAAGGTTGTCCTTAGAAGAAGAATAAGTAAAAAACCTCTTCAGCATGAAAAATTCAGATCTGTAGTACTAGTACCATTGTCAACATGGTTGCCTAAGATTAGAAACAAAATACAAAATATACTCTAAATTCACATATTTCTCAGAATAAAGGAAATAACTCATTATATAGATGAGATAAAGTCACTATACTTACTGAAAATCAGGTCTGCTAAACAGAAATCCCATTAGGTAATTTAAGTGTCCATCATTTTTTGGTGTCTTACAGGAGATGGCCAGTTTCCTTTCCTATGAATACCCAGGAGTAGGAAGATGGTCAGCAGGTGCTGAAATGCATATTAAAAATGATACTTCTTTAGAACAATCACCTCAGACACTGGTCTGTTCCATAACTCTCACCATCTTTTATCCTGCCCCTTGACACTGGTCTGTTCCATAACTCTCACCATCTTTTATCCTGCCCCTTGACAGGGTAAAGCTATAAGGCTTCAATTGCTGTAAGATGGAAATTCTTTGATTATGAAACCAGCCAGAGCTCAGTGACTTATTCTATGATGAGTCAGTGACTCCATAGACAAGGAACATATATCTCAGAGCAAACCCTGTATTCACAGTCTTTATCATCATGCTATAATGTAATGTCCAAGTGGGAAGAATGATGTTGTATATGCTATATTTTTTTCTCAGATATCATATAATTTGAAAAACCCTTTAGCCTCTGAATTAAGTGTAAAATTACAGAATTTCAAACAGAATAAATTACTGAATATGAAGTGAAATAAAATAAAATTATTTTATGTTGTT
Organism: Campylorhamphus procurvoides; assembly: GCA_013396655.1. Taxonomy (NCBI): domain Eukaryota; kingdom Metazoa; phylum Chordata; class Aves; order Passeriformes; family Dendrocolaptidae; genus Campylorhamphus; species Campylorhamphus procurvoides. The sequence continues at coordinate 408,869 of WBMV01006288.1, read as the reverse complement.
TTGGATAGCTCAAAGTAAAAGATTTATAGTATAAATTTCATTTATAGCATGGATTTGACAGATACAGTATAATTAAAAATACTGAAAAGTAAAGAGAGTACAGTGAGGAAAGGAGAAGCCAAGTGAATTGAAATAAGAAAACATATCTTATAGTAGTTAACACAGGCCTGAGTTTTTTTATTTTTTAATTTTTTTTTTTAGAAAGCTGGTGTTTTTCTGATGAATACTATGACTTAGAGAAAACTTTAGGTCAGTTCTGCAGAAAATGATCAAACTACTTTTTTGGTTTACTTTTATTTGTAGATGGCTAAAAGAATAGCCATTCCAGATGTCAGATTTCATTCAAGAGTGGGAAGAAGATGGTTCCATCAGTGTTGTGTCCTCCCACAGGAGTTGGAGATGTGTATTACAGGTGGGATTTCTACAGCACTGCCCAAAACTACTAATCAACCCAGGATCTGCAATGAGGTGCTTTAGCTAGGTTTCAGGTTAGCATCATTGTATATACTATGCAAGTTTGTAAGCTAAATAGTTGTGTCCACGTTATTTTAAACCCATATGAATGGCCCATTCTTTGATCAGCTGCTCAATAACCATTGTTTATCATTCTTTCTTCCTCTCTCTAGTTTGTCTCCTCCTGTTTCTGTGGTTTGCACATTGAAAAAAAAACCCAAACCAAGCATAACATTTAGATAAATACCTATTTTTCATAAGTTACACAAAAAAAAAGTCACTTCCCATCCTCATTTTAATTTTTTTTCACATCTTACAGCATAATATGCATTCTGACACATACATGACTCATAGCTGCTCATAGGACAGCCCTGAGCTTTCCCACCTTCCACTGAGTGATTGCCAGCATCCTACAACTGTGTGACAACAAAAAGTAGTAGATTCAACAGGTTTGCAGGTTCTTCTCAGCAGCAGCACTTCTGTTGGTCATGCAGGGGTGGATGAATATTAGCTGCTGTGAAGAAAAAGGCAGCTGATACAACACAGAGAAGTACACTGCTGGGATGGGCACACCAGCAGGAAGAGCTCTTGCGTGGTATCTGCAGGGAGCCAAGTGGGGACCGCACCAAAAAATTGAGAAGTCATGGAATGAGGAGTTGAGGGACCAAGTCAGGCTCAAGAAAAGAAATAGCTAGCCAGGAAAAGAAATAACCAGAATTCAAGAAGGTGAAGGAGATGAGATGGAGGATCAAAGGGGAATGGCAGCCCCTATATATTTTAGGTTATTTAAAGAAACTGACAGAGAAATGACTGAATTGTTTGTTGGCTCGCATTTTTAGGTCAAAATAGAGCTTAACATAGCCTTGTTGGCTTCTATGTTCAGAACACATTGTGGGATGACTCTCCTTTAAAGCAGATAATATTGACTTTGCAAGTAATACATAAGATGTTCAAAAGCACTCACTACCTTGAAGACTGTGTCCGGTCAAGTCATTGCTGTTTTCTATCAGGCTTGACACTACTGTGAGGTCTGTGGGAGGGCAGGCACCTATGGTGTCCCCATGCATGGAGCATGCACACCATTTGTCAGTCTGACTCAGAACAGGACAAGCATTGTCACAAGGGAGGGTGCTCAGTCTTCTCATCTGAACAAGTCCCCATGTGAAATGAATAATAATACTTTTTCACTTTGAGATAGCAGAGTCTAAGTATGGCCCAGCTACAGTCTACAAGAACATCCATCCAGACCTTGCTGTTAAAAAACATCCCCCCCCAGAATAAAACAAACTACCAAAATTCAGAGAAGGAAAAAATCAGCCTTCACTGACAATTTCCTCCCAGTAGCTGAAAAGAAAACTAATTTTCTCTTCCAACCCACATATATTGCATGGTTGGACATAAAGACTAATGGTGGATGGCATTGTATTGTCCACCTCAGGGACAGGGACAGCAAGTGTGAGGCCCTTTTATTTTGAGTTCGTTTATACATCTTGAGAATAGGTTCTTAGGTGCTGCAGTCATAGATCCTGGGAAATAAAGCTAGTGATGAAGAGACCTGAAAGCCCATCTGTTACATACAGATGTCACATATTGTACAGAGACGAGAGGCTTTGCAGGGTGTACTTTTTTCCTTTAAATTAGTGGGAGGAGTTTCTTATAATTGAGAACAGATGGGAAAAAAAAGAAGGGAAAAGCACCCAATCATCCTCCTTACTGTCATGCTTCAAGAAACATGGTTTATTTTTTTGCATGCTGTTCATGTACCTGGGTCTCTACCTGACAGTGTGTTGTCCACTGTTTAATTACAACAGATTTTTACAAAAACTCCTTATTTTAAAAGATGTGAGACACTACAAATAGCTGTGTAAGGTACATGAACATGATTGCACAGGAAGACAGCTCAAGCACTAACTAGATGGTGACTGATCCTCCCAAAGCCAGACAACCTTACAAATTAGTCATGTGTTTCTTTAAGCAAAACTGTATGGACTAAACCTTTCAGAAGTGGCCTTAGCTTGGTGCAGAGGACAATGAAAATGGAATCAAGTCAAGCAGAGAATATCTTGGGAGTTTGATCTGTTTCCTGGTAGAATTTTGTTCCCATTGCGAAAATTCAACGCCACAATCTCATTTAACTAATGATTGTCATTACACCTATGTCTGGCTTCTCAGATATTGTTGCGTAGACAGAAGAGCAACTTCTGATTGTAATCTCAGATATCCCTTCTGTTCCAACATTTGAGTTTCAGCAAAACTACCCTGATTTATCTTGTGCTACTTCAGGCCCAGGAGCTGTCATTTTAGAGTGCTGGAACAGGTATCTATGTTCAGAAAAAAGTACATTAAGCTCAAAGGGCTGGGTGAATAGAGAAGTGAGGTAGTAAGTGTGAAGGTAGAAATTCAGGAATGTGCAAAGTTAAAACAATTATTTCTCCTGCTCTTTTTCACTGGGCTTGGGTTTTGTTTGGTTTTTTTTTTGTTTTGTTTGTTTGTTTTTAAGCTGAGTTTTCTGCTGTTTTCAGTCAAAATAGCCAAAGTGAATCTCAGCTGTCCAAGTAAAATCTGCATGCAAAACCCAGACATGTAGTTTTCCAACAGATCAGCTGCATGCCCACATTCAGGTACACAAACACACACAAAAAAGTGGTTACAGGTTCATGACTATATTGTGCAGTTAGAATGTGGAAGCTGGGACCCTGGAATGAGCTATCATTATCTACTCTGACATCAGTTCCACCTTCTCTAGCTGCACTGGGGGCCAAGGCACGCATGGCTCCTCATGTTTCAAGACATCCTGGTGTGCATTGGCAAGCAAAAAGAGCAGCCCATCACAGCCATACCGCAAGGAGCCGTGCTAGACTTGCTGCTGGATGTTTCTGTTTCACACCGCTTACATCAGCTGAAAATAATCATCTTTAATCCAAACAGGAAATGGTTTGCTCACACCACCACAGCCAGCATGCAGGGCAGGGTGTTCCTGTTAGAACGGAGCTCAACAGCAAGGTTCAAATATAGATGGAGAAAAAGATATGGTGCATCAGCTCAGGTGCAGATATATGTGTCAAAAGAAAGCAAATTATGAGACTAGTTAATGAGAAAGTCTGTTACTCATGCAAATGTGGCCATACCCACCTCATACTCTTTTATTCATCTGTTTTAAATCAGGGTTGCCACTTTCCAGCCTGTGTCCTCTGCTTCTGCAGGAGTGGACATTCTCCTGCAGTATAGATTTGGAGGCAGATAGCATGGGGAAAGATCAGTAAGTGAGCATTTATAAAGCAATCAAGACCTGATTGATTACTAGCAAATGACCCTTAAACTGTGTATCTGTGAGTGGAGAGGGATCCAGAAATTTCCAGTGCTTATCTGAGTTTCCTGAATAGCCTTCAGGAGTCAATAATTGCATCCATTTCTCAGGATGCCTACTGCACACTCTACTAAACCTGCCTTCTACAGATATGTCCCTGTCATGACACAGGATGACTGGGAAAAAGAAAGTCCTAACTCTCAGTTCATTCTCATTTTGGTGTGATCAGGTGCTCTGTGCATATAATAATTAAAGCATTCTAGTAACATGCAGAATAAAAACCACATTTTTTGAGAAACTGAGACAATTAAGTACCTGTGCAGGTAGATGCCTGCTAAATTTGCTAGTGTGAGCTTTAGGATCGCTAAGTGCTTTTCAACTTTGTAAGTCCTACTGAACCCCTTCTGTGCATTTTAACATCAAAGAACCTGTAAAAATTTCTGTATCATCTATGTCAGAATTTATGAGATCATAACCCCCGGAATGTACAAACTCCCAAGTTCTTATTTCTCATGAAATTTTACTTCCTCTCAAAAATACGTCTGTTCTGAAAGGACAAATATCTCTGCTTTCCACAAGGCACAACCAAAATAGTTAAGGTCTCTGACTAAGAAACTTTTCTTCCTATTAGTAAAGAACTGACTCAAAGCTTCTCTATGTAATGCTGTCTGACCACATTCATTGTCAGTTATATTCCTGGAAAAAAGTGAGCTTCAACTGCACATTTGGAGTGGAGAGCACAACTGCAATAATTCACAGAATAATCAAAACACCTCAGCATGCTTTAAAGATAAACAAGATTACAGATATCTGTTTTGATACACTAAATTAGGGACCACTGTTTTAGCAGTCTTCATTAATTCCCTATTAAACATGTTATAGCATTTTCTAATTGTGTAGGAAATACTCATGTCTGTATTTCATTGGCTTCTAACTTGTTTTGTCAATTTTTACTGTAGCTTTTGAGTCTTCTTTATCTCCAGAAAGATTGACAACAGTAGTTTGGAGTTAAATTTTAATAGAAAATGGATATGCATTTCTCCTTCCAGATCTAATGTTTATATTCACAAAGGTTTAGCAGGAAACTGTCCTTATGTGACAATTCTGGCATTGTTCGTTTCAGGTCTTCTTTTTTCCTTTAAGTTTTTTGTTTTGCTTTGGGATTTTTGTTTGATTGTTTTATTTTGGTTGGTTGGTTGGGTTTTTTTTCAAGTATTTTTTAAAAATCTTATTTAACTAGGGTGAATATGCAGATCTTTTGGTGTTAGAGGAAGAGAATAAAGTACAAAAATTGAGTGGATACTTAATGAAACTCTAGTTATACAGACAACAACCAATTGCTTGATTCAGTTTTTCCAGCATTCATTTGAAATAATTTTTATTTCAATGTAACTGGCTGGCTTGAAATTCTGTGGTCTTTGGAGACAATACATTTTTATGTTTTTCTTGTCTATGCTTCAAGTGAATCCTATTTCTTGGAATTTCCATTCATTCTGGAAATTTTAATCCTCCTCTATTAATTCACCCTCTTCTATATCCCAGTTAAAGCTCCGCCTGAAACCATTGAATCCCTGAATGAATAATAGCGAACATGAAATCAAGGTCAAAATGCAATTTTTATTTACAGTGGTAACTTTTCAATGGTTGATTTTTCTTTATTATTATTTTACTGGCTTTCTCATTAAATAATTTGATCCAATTCAATTGCTGTTTTGTTTGGGTACAATTATCAGTTGTATGGAATTTCATTCTAAGGAGAAATTTAATACTAGATTAATCATGTTTAGTGATGAAATGTGGATATCTGGATGATGATGTTGGTGTAAGTATATTTACTAAATGTCATTGGTGCATAATTATGACTATTAAAACTGAATAAGGTGACAATGTGAAAATATTTTTCTTTATTTCTTGTTTCAGATGTAGAAACAGCAATTTTGCATTTTTTGCTGGTTTGGTGTTTGGTTTTTTTTTTCCTAATATAGGGATCTCTTGAAAATATCATAAAAGTCTGAAGTTTAAATGAGTTTTGCATTTTAAATGGAATTTTAAATACACAAATGCAGTTGCAGAGGTGGCTGAAAATAGCAAATATTTTTTGTCATTTTTTGAAAAACTAGTCTCATACTTTTCATCCACACTTGCATTCCAATTACATTTTCATAACATTTTCAAATTTCTGAAAACTTCCATCAGCTTTTTTCAGTAGTTTATATTAAAAACTGAGTGGAATTTTGTTTAGTTTTCTATCCTATGTCACTATACTGCATATATGAATACATAAAATATATACACATTTTAAATAGGTCTCAGAGTAACCACCTCTTTAATATCATATTATGAAATTTCTAGATATTCTTTTTAGTAAGTATAAGACTCAGAAGGCTTGAAGAAAGCCAAAACTATGAGGTGTTTGGGCAAATCTTAGCTCAGCCATGTCTTTCAAGTCAAAAAAGAAACATCCTGTAGTTACATCACTTTTATTTTCTTCTGAACTCAGTGAATAACATTTTACGCATTTTGCTGCAGACCATTCACCCAGTAGATATCTTTGTCTGTATGTTCAGAGATTTTCTCAAGAGTTGACTATTGTTTAAATGTGGAAAACCAAATGCAATGCAATTTAAGGACCAGAAAGACTTTGAATAGGATAAGACTATTTCATAATGCAATAAGCACAGGCACCAAAACAATATATTATCAGTGTAAGCTTTAGACATGGGCAAAAACATTGCTTTTTCACTTCACACATCTTTTGAACCAGAGGCTGGCTTTGCTGGCACAGCAATGTCCCATCTCTACAGCTTACTGCTCAGAGACTGCTGCAGGATGAAGACAAAGTAGGAAGAGTGGAAGAGGTGGAAAGAAATCTGTTAAGGTGAAGGGTGTTGGAGAGGAGGCTCACAGGGTCACAGAGGCATGTAGCTGAGAGGGGTGAAAAAGGAAAAAGAGAGGAATCAGGATCACATGATCTGAAAGGTGGGAAGGCTGCTAGGGGTGGTGAATTTGAAGGAGATGAAGAGAGAGAAGGAGAAACTCGTCTTGGCACAAGCACACCTCCAAAACTTTCCATAAACCAAACTTTACTCAGGTACCATAACAGAATTGATTCTGAGGTCTCAACAGGAAGAAAAGGTGTGTCCTTGTTTTGATCTTTAGTATGATAGACCCCAGTTTAGCCTGCATTGTGAACAGCCTCAGAATAGCTTGCTACAGTTCAGTACCTTCTTTCTGAGCCTACTCTTGGAGTACTCACAGAAGCAAATCAACCTATAGAGCAAGGAATAGCTCAGGAAGAAAAATAACTGCTAGATGACTTTGAGAGTGAACAATCTCCAATCCTCCAGCAGATATTATATCTGATTTTCTGTGTGGGAACACTATTTCACCTAAATTATTCATATTCCCATCTAATTTCCTGAGATCTCACCCATGGATTTTAAGTTTCAGGCATTCATATACCAATATGACCAAAAAGGAATTTTCTCTGATGCAATGACACAATAGTAGTTTAAAAACCCAATTTTGTAAGACTGCATTCACTGATAGATGAGACAGTGAATTATTGAACAAGACAATCAAATAATTATAGAAGTCCACATGGCTTGAGACTAAGTTAAAAACAGGCTAGTAATTCGAGATTCCTGTTTTCCATCTACTCATACCAGAAAGATAAAAAGAGTACAGTAGAGACTACAGCCAAGCAAAGGCTAAACTTATTCATATTAAACCATCAGTGATTAAAAAAAAAAAAAAGCAAAAAACCAAGAAAAAGAAAAAAAGCCTATTGACTGATAAATTGCATTGTAATTACTTTCAGTTCCATATAGTTGTCTTTGTTTTTATACTAAAAAAGTATGTTCATTTGAATGGATAACTGTGAAACAAAAGTCTGCTATGTTTATGTTTATTAAATCAAACATAATTTGAAAAAAAACATATCCAATAATAATTTTAGAAATTAAGATTTTTAGCCTAAAATGAATATTTTTACCAGAACTTTCCATTTAGTTTATCAAAGCATCTCACAAGTGTGAGAACAGTTCCTTGGTCAGGGTTCTTGACTTTTACAATTGTGCTCTGTGAAGAGCAGCTATGCTAGGCCTTTAGATTATCAGAACAATTACAGTTTTGGGGGGAAGTAAAAACCATGAGCACTTAAGAGCTTGGGAGCTTGTACATTCAGGGAATTATGATAACCTAGGTTCCAAAGTAGCTTAAAGAGAGATTTTTTGATAGAGCATCTGTGAATTGAAAATGAAGAGGACCTGGAGATTAAGAATATAGAAATGGCTTTTAAAAAGTCAAATGTTCACCTTGACTGACCTTTTACTTAAAGTCTGAGCAATTAAAACAACGAGTGTTCATTCTGGTAAAAACTACATGAAGCTGAAGTTAATCTGAGACTCCCTTGCATTTGCACTATTGCCCTGTCTGGAACTAGCTGGGACAAGCAGTGTGCTGTTGTGTTATCACCAGTTTGGCTAACATGACTTAGAAGAAGGAAATGTGAAAGGATTTAATTTTGCCACTCTTTAACAGTGATGCCCAGCTTAGGTCTGTCAGCAGAAGAAAATATTCTAGTAAAATAGGATTAGTGAAAAGATTTTTTTTTCTTATTATCACTTTGCACTTTTGTTAGACCCAAATATACAGCCAATCTATTTTCTAGTTTTACATTTCTGATGTTCATAGTATTGAAATCAACCATATGAGTTTTAAAATTCTACAGTCTCCTCCGTGGATCAAGTGTACCCATAAACTGAAAAGACCTGTGAGAAAGAAAGGTCAAGCTTAATCACATTAAACTTTTCCAGCAGCCTGAGGTGAAGAAGACAATGGACAAAGTAACTTGGTGGAAGTAGCTTGATTCCTCTCTCATAGCCAGCTGTTATCAGATATGGGTCTGATAATAATTAGGAGATTTATCAAAGAGCAGATTGACATCCTAACAGTCATTATTTTCATTTCAAGTCCAGCTGGAAGCCTCTGGAATACACATTGTTAATCTTTTTTCCCATTATCTCTCTCAACTCTATCCTCAAATTATTCAGACCCTATGTATGCTTTTGTGGGAAAATCTTAGCCTCATCTGTATGGCAGATGATACAGACAATACTTTCATGGTTATTTTTGACTGGTTTTAATCCAAACAAATCACAATGTTATTATCTATCATCAGAAGTTGGAATAGTTGCTCAGGAAAAAGACATGCACTGTAGAAGTTAAATGATGTAAAGTTCACCTCATGATGAAAATAAATATACTTTTTCTCTTCTGCATAACACTAAGCACTGCGTCTCTTCCTGTAATACTGCAAAACATAACACCAAGTGTGGCCTTGACAGAGGCTATCACTTTTTTCCTGGGCCTCAGGTGGTTGAAATAAGTTTGGATTGGTTACCAGAATACAGTATTTTTACAACTACAGGAACATTCTCAAGTACATCCCCCACGTCAGTTGAAAAGCAGTAAGGATTGTCTCTCCCCATACTATTCTTTTCATTAGTACTAAGTTTTACAGATAACTCTATGTGGTCTATACTAGAAAATACTGATATAAGCCTCAAGTCTTTATTTTCTTTATTTTTCAGGACTTTATTTTCTCAAAAATTACCATAATTTTCTCAATCAGGGATGATGTTATCTTAAGGCAAAGTTAAAAAAAACACATAATTTACTATTTCCAACAGTGCAGGGATCTTTTCATTTAGGACAAAAGAGTATTTAGCCACTGTTCAAGACCTAAAATCCTCCTACTGAAATGGCCTGGGATTTTTCTGTTTCTGTAAATAACTTTTATGTCTGGTAAAGAGTGTGGGTTAAGTTTATTCCTTTAGAATGTAAATTAGGAGTTGTTGTGAAGCCTGGGACTAAGTTTTATGAGTGTTCACTGAGGTTTGCAAACCCATTCAGCCAAACTCGTGGCTGGTGAGTGAAACTGTGCCCCTCAGAGCTTCAACCCACTGCTGAGACATGAAGAGCTCTATGAGGCACACAGAAGCATTTAGTAGAAATGTTGCTGGTATTAATTACTACAAGAAAACCAACTTGCATTTTTTAGGTTAGATCATAAACCCTCCAGCTGCTGAACACATCTATAGGTATCTTCCTACTGCATTTATTTGCCTCCTAAAGTAGCACAGTGCTGAGAAAATGGCAAGAAATAAAATGAAGCAAAGTAATTTCTTGCATCTGGATGGCAACTGAGAGTCCAGATAAATAAAGTCCTGAGGAGTTTTTTTAAAGATTCAGCTTCTGCGGTTTTTTGTTCAGCAGCAGTTTAAGCATCAGGCAAACTAATTGTTTCTCTCTAATGCCTTAAATTAAACTAAAGACATCACTGACCTCAGGGTAAGGAAGAGACTTTTACCAAACTCACAGACTTCAGAAGTGAAAAAGAATTCCTTAATGCTGCTGTGAAGGAAGCTTTATGCCAGAGTGTCACACTCAACAGGAGTTTCATGAGCAAAGTAGAAGGGAAAAAAAAGAACCCCATGGCTTCTAATTAGAGATTAATTCTGGTTTATTAGAAGCAGGTTCAAACTAAAAAGAAAGGGAGAAAAAGAAATTGAAGAAAACAAAAGGAGAAAAAGAGAGAGTTGTTCAAGGACACTACATTTGTTACAGATCCAGATCTGTGTTTTGACCCCCACTGCACTGACAATTATGGCTTTTTCCATCCAGCCTTTAAAGCAACACAAATGAAAAACCTCTTCACTTCCACAAAGCAAAGCTGTCCTTTTGCATCCCTCAGTTACAGCTGATATATGTAGTAAATGACACCAGAAAACCCTGCTGTTCAGTGAGCAGTAGAGTTTCTCGAACTCCCCAGTGTGTCCCCATCCTCCAAAAACATAGGAGTGGCTGAGTGGGATCTGCTACTTTTTTGTGAGTGAAGCTGAACATCTGCTTCAACCTGAAAGTTTCCTGTGCAGTCTTGAAAGAACTCTGTAAAAGACCCCAGAAAGGGAGTTGGGCCTGAATTTTTAAATTCTATAGGTGTAAGATAAGGTGCTTAGATAACAGCTTAACCCCCTAATTTCTGCTAGCCACTTGATGATCTTACATGAGGCTGATCTTGTCCTTTAATAGTGATGAAAATGTCATCAACGGATTTGCTTTTGGTCTGCCAACTCATGACAACCTCAGTTAGAACTGAGCTGGAGAGACATCTGGGTGATTACATCAGTCCAACTGGATGTCCTCTTCTCCCTGTGATGGCTCTTTCTATGCCATTCCCTGGGTATTTGATCGTTCTATCTGGATTTGGGTGGCTGAGCAGTGAGATGAAATAAAGAGTAGCTAAAATATTTTGGAAGAATCTGCCCACAAACATGATTTTCATTCTTCATTAATTTTTAAAGTCCTAAGTTAAGCATGCTCGAAAACACAAGGCAGTCATATCCAGTTTGGCTAGGTCTCTGCTGAAAGCTTGATAATTCTGATGAATACAACAATGAAGACACATTATATAAAGCCTATCTTCCTATAAAGGTCTGCATTGATGGTCAAGTGATCTTTATTTTTCTTTTTCTCAAATCCCCTGTGAACAGCAGTTCCTTAATCTTCTCCAGTCCTTAGATATTATGCTTGGGTTGTTCATTTTAGAAATTCCATTCCACAGAGCATTTAACAATACAGAATATTTGGCTTTTAATGGCCTGTATGTACTGGTGTCTGGTAAAATACTGACACCCAGAATAGAAAGTAACCGAAGAATTTCACACATTTAGATTTCTTTCTTGTAAACAACCCAGAGAAATAATGTGACTTTGTAATGAAAATTGTACAAAATGCTACTTACCAGTCAACATATATGCAAATGTTAATTTCATGTTCATCTTGAAATTGGTAATTGCCTTAAAAGAGTGAACCTCAAACTTAAGAAAAGGTGAAATGGCAAATGAAAGAAAGTAAAAGAGATAAATAGATTTGCTTCAGGTTTCTTTGCATTAATCTTTATTTCTCCTTTCTGAAGGAACCTGCTTTCTGAAGGAGATGTGACCAGGGTGATCAGCCTGTCTGTCTGTTCCTCCACAATAACCTTCCTTCATCCTTAAAAAAATTCAAACCAGTTTGAAAGAAGAGGTAAAACTTGAAGGGTATCTATTTTTCTATAACTTTTGTGAAAATTGAATAGTTAGAGGGAACACACACAAAAAGAAGTGCCTCCACTGAAGAAAAGACAGGAAGAACTCAGCTGCTGGATCTTATATGAGTCAGACAGTCAAGGAATTGGTAAAAACAATCTTGTCCATGCAATTTCACGCTATTTTATTTATTTCAGAGTTGCAACAATACACAGATGCATTTATTGCAGCTAGTACTAGAAAAGTTATATAGTGCAGAGGACATGAATTCGTAGGACAACAGGCTTCAGTAGTTCAGCTGCTCACAAAGGCAGTCTTCTGCATTCCCAGCAGTGCATCTGAACATTCTTTTATGTTGATAGAAATTGGATGCTTTTTTTACCCCAGTGCTTAGGGTTTTCATTAGAGCCTCTCTGAGGACAAGGCCTATTTGCAAACTTGCACCTCCAAATCTGAGTTTCTCTTCCTACTGGGACTTGTTTTTTTCTTGACTTTGATTGTGATGCTTAAGTAGCTTATAAGGAAATTACAAAGCCAAATTAATAAGTCCTGTGTCTTACAAATAATTTGTCATTGTGGACGTCTGGATGGGGAAAAGAAAATCTACTTCTCTAACCACATTTTCAGAAAATATTTTCCTTAGGCAACACTGTTTTGGAGCTCATATCTGTACAAATCACACAAAGTACACTAGAAACTTGTAACCTTTCTTAAGCTCTGTAGCTTGACGGGCATATATTTAATTATCTTACATAGCTGCTTGAAATAACCTTTGGCAGGGCTAGGTGACTAATAAAGTTCATTTTAGAGAAGTTGGAAGCATTCAGTGAAAATCTGAAGTAGTAGTTAAAGTATTTAAAGAATAGTCTGACAGTGAAAGGTTTGAGAAGCTCAGTCTGTTCCATTTGTAAGAGATTAAAGGGCTGTTTGTTCAGTCATTTCCTTACAATGGGTAAAAACTAACAACAAATTAATGTAAACAAATCCAAAATATTATCTTGACTCTGAACAATGTAGTTAGACTATTCAGGCCATGGTTTTAAGATTCTGTGATAGTCACTTCATCAAAGATTATGACTGAGGCAGCAGATTCTGACCTGCACCCAAATGAACAGAAGTGCCCAATTGTCAGACACCCCAAACTCATGCAGTGAAAACACTAGAGCTTTAACATCACTTTATCAACAAGCCTAGGAATACTGTAAGTCCTGAATGTAACATTTCCACTCTTTTCACAGGCTGTCCACAGGCCTATAAACCTTTAATAATCCTTTTACATTCATTTCAGCTCCACTCTGTACAAAAGGTACATGGCTCTTCAACTAAAAGTTTTATCTTTACTTGCTTTAGTCCAATACATAGTCACGAGTTTATTTCTCCCACTCATTTTCTCAGCTTTCATCCTAGCAGTAGCAGAAGAGTACTGCAGTGGAATAGGAACTTCATGTTTATCCACAGCCTTTATAGGTGAACTGCTGCTACTGAAATTTAATTTCCTGTCTTCATGAACAAAAGGTGTAACAGTCTTACAAACGCTGGTTGGCCGAGACATAAAACCCCAAAGGTGTGTCCACTTTATAAAGCATTCCTTTTTTTCAAAATTTTTCTTCTTTTTTTTTTTAATCAGGCAGTGAAAACCCCAAGTCAGACAATGAAAAAAAAACACAAAAAACAAAAACCACCACCACCACCAGCAAAAAAACCTCACTAGGTAGCTGCTATTGCTTCTGGAAATTCACCTTCATGAGGCAAAATAAAAACTGGAATCAATGTGTTTGTTGCCTACACACCTGGTCTCCTCTGAAAAGGTCTTGAGTTGATTAGTTATCCCTTCCAGACAAAATGTTTCTCTCTCATCCTAACCCTTGAGGTATTCCATTATTTAGGAATAAATGCTGCTTGGCGAAGCATGGGTCCAGCACCAAAGGAAAACAAGAAAAAAGGAACAGAAGCACCTACTTATCTTCCTGACAACAAATTAATCTAAGCAGTAGACTTTAAGGACAAAGAACAGGCCATTGCTAATGTTACTAGTGACTTCTCCCAGTCAAAATGAGCTTGTTAACGGAGTGAGATACTAGTTAAAGGAATCAGTTCCTATATTTTTAGAAAGCATATATATATTTTGCTATCATCAGGTATCCATTTTATGCCCACTCCTGACTATACCTGAAAGAGACATGTATCTGCATTAACATTTCTGCTTCAGGTATAAACATTTTGGCCTGCAATCCCTTAAACTTTTAGCCTATACCACCATGCCTTGAGATGATGCACAACAGCATCACAGTTTTGCTCCTGCCACAAGCAGGATTAGGAACAGGACACAATTTTTTCCTAAAGGTTAATAATCAACCTGGAGTATGGTGCATTTTTTCCTCCTCTGGAGCTGCCATCACTGGATAAGCAGAAGCAGCAGCTTCAATATGCACTAAAATTCTGCTCTTCTGTAGTTGTACAATAGTAAAAACAACAGAAAGGCTGTGCAAGGCCCAGTGTGTGTAAGTGTGGCTGTCTTCCTCAGTGCTGCCATCTCTCTTCAAACATAATCTTCCTTTTTTTTTCCCGTTAAGGAAAACCTATGTCCTCAATCCAACATAACCTGTAAAGCAGCTTACTTTCAGGTTTGAAATCCAGAATGCAAACCCACAACCAGCTCCCATTTACAGTGTCTCTGTCATGCAGAAACATTACACTAAACTGGAGAATTGCACTGTTTCGTTGAACCATTATGACTGCCATTATCACTGGCAACACAGTATTGGGGCATCCTAATGCAGAGCTACAAGATCTCCTGGAGAAAAATAAGCAGATCTCCTGCTGTCCTCTACATATTAAGCCATCTACTTCCTCTGGTAAAACTCAACTCATTTCATAATGCCTAATCATCTCTGAACCCAGGTCTCTTGCAGACTAAAGGTCCTATACCTGTAAAATGCACTAACCATCACCCTTTCTGATGAGTCCCCACCCAGATGCTTGCCAGATGTCAGACTCTCTGTACAATGAAAAGAACCCTGACTTGCAATAAAAAGAACCCTGACTTACTCTGCTTTCATTCTGTTTCATGAGCAAGTAACCACAAAGAAATGTGTTTTATAGGTATGGAAGTCCAGCTGTGAGGAAGTGGCTCTCAGACTCCCACAATGTTGTTCAATACTAGCTTCCCTGTACTACCAGGATAAGGAGAACTGTCCAAGTCAAGAAATATTCCTGTACAGGAGTGCTATGGAGTGTGATGAGACAGCAGAGGAAGAATGACACGCCCAGACATCCAGAAAAGGTACAGGTGCTCATTAACACACAGAAGACATCTTTACAGTTTTTAGCCTTGCGATTAGAAACGAGTCCCTATGGAAATATTTCAAAATAGAACTGAAACTAGTTTTAGAGTTATAAATAGTATGTGTCTTGGCATCTCCCTGAAGAAAGATTTCTCCATTTGTTTTTCTTCTTCTTAACCTAAAGTTACAAGTGTAGATATATTCTTTCCTGTTTTATGCTTCCTGAAGATCTCAGGAGACCTAATTTAAACCCTACACTGCATTATAGATCCCTCTATGGCACAAGAGTTGGGAGGCTCTGACCCCAGGAGGATCCAAAGTATTTTTTTCTTTTATTCCCTGAGAAATCTCACTAAAGCTTCTCTGGTTGCACAAGTATTTTCATGCTGGAAGGTTTGATATGCTTCATACATTTTCCGAAAAAGTAAGTATGCATGATGTACTGTGGATCCTGGTAGTAAGCTATATGTTGTGTCATCTCTTTCAATCAACAGCCCTTTCAGGTCAATTTTTTTTTCTGTTATATGTGTCTCAAAGAACATAGCAAGAAAGTCTGCATCCCTTTGGAAGCAATCCTACCTTACCATATGATGGGCAGATCACAGACTCATAAGATGGTCTCAGTTGGAAGGGACCTTAAAGATCACCTAGTTCCAAATGCCCTGCCAGATGAGGATAAATTTTTGACTAAACAAAATTTCATTGTGTTCACATTTTTAGCATTAACATTGGCAGCATTCTTCAGACCATCCTATTAGCTATTTGTAAAAGTTAATATGTATTAAAAACCTCCTTCTATAATCTGTCCATTACCCTCAGAAAGTCACATTATAAGAAAGAGAATAGGCTCATTTCTTACCAGCCTTAAAGAAGGCTGACATCTGAGCTTCTGGATGATTATAAGAATGATTTTGATTGCATTAATAAAGTAATTATTAAAGCATAAGCTTGATAAAGTTTTTTTTTCTATTTAAAATACACTTTTGTCCCATGGTAAACACAGAAGAGGGAAGGAGTCTATATTTCTAGTTTTCACACAAATACATCTAAGACTGCAAGGTATCAGTATAATGCTTAGAAAATACTTAATGGTGTCATGGGTTTACTGTTCTGCTTACAGTTTGGCTTCAGTCATGTACCCATCTTCAAGGTCCTCTTCCATGAGCATTAGTACAAAGAGCAGGCATGCTCTGTTCAACTCAAGCAAGGCTTCTGCAGAGATAAAACTACCATTAGGCATCCTAATGCACATAGTTTAAATCACACAACCAAAAAACACAGTTCAGCACAACTGTGTAAACTGATGTCCTTTATTAAAATACAGACATGGGAGGACTGTGGAATAGGAAAAGTCAAATTAATTCTTCTTGCCAGATGAGTGATCCTTTTAAGTCTAGGTTTAAGTTCATCGGTGCAGCGATGGGAGCAAGCCATGCCTGTACAGTACCTCATCTAAAGACAGATAAATCTTCAGAGCTCTGCAGGGAGCCCAGGTGCCATGGTATATTTTATCATCACTCTATAAACCATGCTCTGCCTCCATGCCTTTATAATGAGCACAAGGACACGACGACGAAGAGCCTTGCTGCATATGCATCATGTAAATCTATCAGTTTCATTGCTAAATTTGAGCAATTCTGCTAAGGTCAGTCTGTGTAGCAGCATCTTTTTCTTTCTGTCTCTTTACAGAGATTGAAAATTAACTTTTTGTAGTATTTTATGGAATACAGTATACTCAAAAGTCTTTATTGTCTACTATGTAATATGCATCCAATACAGAATGCATATCACATATGCATTTCCTTTCTTCTTTTTTTCTCTCTTGCTGCCTTTCTCTTTCCATCTCTACGTGTCTCCTTCTCTCCTTCTCTCCCTCCCTCCCTCCCTCCCTCCGTCCCTTCCTTCCTTTCTTCCTTTCTTCCTCCTCTAATGGAAAATGGTACATACTTTGTCTGAACATAAAGAGTCTAAGTAATTCCTGAGCCTGAATATTTCCTCAGCCTTGTCTCTCCCTTGCATGGCCAATCCCAAATATGATCCCAGACTTATCAGAGAGTGAGAAATAGCTTACAAAGCAGCGGTAAAGATACATGGGAGGGTGAGCTAACAAGTCAGTCTAATCTGAGAGGGAAAAGTCATAATGAAAAAGATACTGTGCCGTTCTGAAAAGATGTGTCACATGGCCTCTGGTGCTGGGACAGACAGCCTGCCACACTCTGCGCCGGGAGCTCTGACACCACCTCCGACTGCCACTGACATCGCTAATGTCAAAAGTTTTTTTAGCCTGCATGTGGAAAGCAGTTCATAATTGGAGTTTCTATGAAACTGAAGTTAGGGGGCAAAAAGGAAAAGCCAAGAAAAAAAAGCACCACAAAATGTGACAATCTGCAAGTAACACTGTTAGCATTTTTGCTACCACTTTGTTTTTAAATGACAATATTAATGCTATGATTTGTATGACAGAATTTGCCACAGCTTTGAAATATGGCAGGCCAGAAAGCATAATTTGATTTTATAGGAAACATAACAATTATTGTTATATGTAGAGGATAAATAGATAGATAGATAGACAGACAGATAGATAGATAATCTCTCTCCCCCACCTATTAAGATTTCTTTTCATTACCCATTTGGCAAAAAATGATCCCTTTCAAAATCTGCCATGAAAACCTGCTCGTGGCTGGAGGTCCAGTTTAGGATTTGCAGTGGCTTAACAGCACCACAGGCAGGTACCAGGCTGGGTGTAGAAGCAGGTTCACAGAGCCATGTTTGTGGCCATGACCCAAACAGTCCATGCTGATCCCTCTGCAGCACTTTCATAAGCACCGTCAGGTTGGGGTCACTGTTCAAATAGCCATGACATCTCTGCACTCAGAATTTAGACATTGACCCTAGACTTCTAAATCTAAATCCAACACAAATCATTTTCAAAATGCATTTTTTTAAGGGGTGTGTGGATGTTTCTTGCTATTACAGGTTTCATTTAATGAGATGGATGAACACCAGAGGCCTCTATAGAAACATTCTCCTTAGGGTAGCAAGAAACTTTACACTGAAGCTACATTGTACGTTATTATCAGACACAGGATTTTAATTTATTTTACCGTTGCTTAAGTGCCCAGGGTCCTGTTCTCAAGAGATTTGCTTATTTATTCTAGTCAAGGATAACTGAATACTTTCATGATATCTTTGCCCTCTGTCTCCTCAGTTAAGGTGTTTGCTTTTCTTTCCTTGCTTGTCTATCAGCTGAATACTTTCAAATGTCCATCATCTTAGGTCTTTTTGTCCAAATCTTCCTGAAGTATGATTGTCTTACTGCGGTCTCTGTTAGGAAATAATGGCTACAAGGCCATGCTCGGTAGCCATTTTGAGAGTCTTGTTAAGTGCTGTGCATCAGTGTAAAAGCAAAGCTGGATGCAGAAAAATCTGAGAAGAAAGTAACAGTTACTCACCCTTGTTTTAAGGGGTTAAGCAGCTCCCTGAGCCCTGGTGGACAGGGAGTGCACTTGCACTGGTGCAAGCAATCCAGCTCCTCTGTATGAGTGGGAGCTGGGAAGACAGGATGTAGAAGTCACAGGGATTTGGAAGGCAGAAAACAGTGTTTGGATACCATCTGAGAGCTGAGTGGTACCAAAGCACATGACTGGAGCCCCTTTGCTTTATCTGAAGTGGCAAAATGAGACACAGGCTTGAAAATAAGGAATAGCTTTGAGTAGGTGACAGCCTGAGTTAAGATCCGTTTGCTGATTATAATGATCCTGTGAAGTACACCTAAAAGAGCCTTGAGTGTACTTCTTAGTTATATTGGCTCTCTGCAGTGATTATCTGTTTGTCATCTGTGTCTATTTTGGAAAATTATATTTTAGTTACTGTGAGTTAGTCAGCAGCTTGCACAATAAACAGCTAGTCACAATGAGAGTGTCAGGCTCCTACTGGGTCCAGCTACAGATATGTTTCCACCAACAGTATTTATAAATGAAGCACACAAAATGCCAGCCTCTTAAACACAGGGCTGTGGTAAGACTGTTCGGCGCAGCAGCAGTCAGAGCAATTGCTTGGAAAAGGCTCCTCAAAGAGTCAAACTGAACTGGGCTTCTCTCTCAACAGTTTGAATTCTCTAAGTCTGGGGGAGACAGGATCACCAGTTCAGGGACAACAAGGATTAGCTTTACATTATACAGTTCAGGGGACGGATGACAGCAAAACATCAGGGAGGTGGCAATTCTACTCAGCACTATTTCCAGGGAAGACAAGGAATGCACTGCAGCTCCATGTGTTCCCCATACCCAACAACAGCACAGTTTTAATCCATGAAACAGCATTTTCGGAATGGCTGGAATAAAAATGAATCATGACCATCTAGTCTGGAAAAATACATCAATAAAATACCTGTAATTTTATTGCTATCTCCTTATTCATGCCTGCTTTGGAAGTGACACATCTTCTCCAGAAGCCTGTCCCACTATCTTGAGAAGAAAGCTGTTTTCCAGGGGCTGTGTGGGGTAAGGGTAAGGAAGGCTCTCCACATATGCAGTTGCATCTTTGGACTGTGCAGAAGAGTCCTCCTGAAAATGAGTGACGTGAAATAATTTTCAAGCAGTCATTTTGTTATTTAACAACCCTCAAAAGTGCAAGGTGTTTCTTATAGATTTTGTCTATGCCACATCCTGTTAATAGCACAATCTCATTACCACAATGGTAACAGTCACTTGATGCTCATTTAACAGAAATCTTTCAAAACAACAGTATTACATTTTCACAGTTGGCTCTGTATGATACAGGTTAGCAGCTTCTTAACTCTGCTTTCTTAGCATAATTACATAATTTAGAATTAGTCAGTCATGTTGACCTTTAAATAGAATCAAACATTCCATTTAGGTAGTCATTTTGTCATTAGCAAACAGTAAGCAGCTGAGAACATTTGTGCCATTGGCTGACAATGTCTTCATGAACACGTTCAAGTCCAGGTAAAGTGCAGCATCTGTATTAATTATGCCTGTCCTTTGATTTGGGTCTGGATCCTCATCAGTCATCACAACAGTTAAGGTCCAGTCTCACCCTTTCGAAACACCCTTTCATTCTTTCATTAGTGGCAGACTCAGCATGTTTACAAAAATAATGACTGATACACAGAAGATGAGGGGATAAATTCTGCCCTGGAATACTTCTCATCAGTTCTTACTACTACGGTTTGTACATATGGAGGATGGTAAATCTAAGCCCTTGTGTATTGAAGCTCTTTTATCTCAAAAGTTTCCCACAGGCAGAAATCACTCTGACCACCAAGAAAGTTGTCCCACATTTGGGATAGGATTCAGCAGAAGTCTTCATTTTTGTGCTTAGTTACCTGGCTTCACTCTCTCGGAAATCAAAAAGTTCTGCTGGGGTAACAGAAAGTGAAACGTTGCCTGTAGCTTTTAGCTGCTCCAATCATCGGCACACATATCCCACACACAGTGGTTTGAGAAAAACAGGAAGAAACAAGATAAGCCAAAGCTCCGGTGACTACAAAATACACCTTACTAAGTCCCTAACTGATACTGCCTCTTATCAGATGAAATACCTTAGTATTAATTCCTTTTAATTAAATTCATATTTGATTCTCAAGTGATCTTTGGTGCATATTTATAGGCACTCTGCTGTGGTATGATATATTCTAAGTTACAGAACTGTTCAGAGTATATAGATGAGCATTGAAATATATGTTACAAAACATGAAAAAGGATATATATTCTGTTTACAAACATACAAAGCCACAGAATCATATAAATGTTAGGGTTGGAACAGACCTGTGGAGATTATCTAGTCAAACTTCCCTGCCAAGGGAGGGTCTCCTAGAGCAAGTGACTCAGGCATGTGCCCAGGTGGGTTTTGAATGTCTCCAGAGAGGGAGACTCCAGGACCCCCTTGGCAGCCTGTTCCACTGCTCTACCACCCTCAGCGAAAAGAACTTCTTCCTCATGTTGAGGTTAAACTTCTTGTGGTTTAGTTTAAGGCCATTACTCCTTGTCCTGTTACTGGAAACACCAAAAAACATTTGAGCACAAACAAATACATCAGCAGTGTAAACAATATGAGACTAGACACTGAGTAGATTTGTTGACTGCTAATTTTACTCTCTCGGGACATTTTCTTTCACTTATAGTGTTTAATGTGCTCTTTTATGGATGAGGTCAAATTATATAATAGTCTGCTGATAAATTGTAAGTTGCCTGTGAGGCAAATGATCTTTACTAATAGTTATCAACTTTGGACACACAGCAAACATTAATAAAACATCATGAGGTTAAGGAACAACATGAAAGTGCTGAAAAAGCCATAGCAAAGACTAAGCTATGTGCAAAAACTTGAATATGTTTTTAAAATTTAAAATTTTTTTCTGGCAAGTTTTTTTGAAGCTTTGCCTACTTTTGTTTTCCAGACAAAATGTAACTTCTTTTTACATTATTTTAAAAGAAAAAATCATAGAAGGATGCAGGAAAATTGTTTGCAGATGTGTCTGATACCTGTCTCCAATGAATCAAAATGCATTCTTTCTGTTAATATGACATTTATTTTTCATAATGTGAATTAATAATGAATAATTAAAAGAATGTGTCCTATACAAAATAAAAATATATGTAACAGTGCAATAAGTGTTTTCCTTTGGTTACTTAAGCAGGTGAGTGTAAAGTTACCATTGTATTCACCCTTGCCTTAGCAAGGTACAGTCTGTTGACCATATGGACTACCAGTCCTGGCAAACTCTCAGAAAACTATCACTTCTAGACCAGCCTTTCTTAATGAATACAGGGTTTTGAATGACAAACGGAAAAGGCCTATTCCATACTGTTACACATAACAGAAAAGAAATATGTATTCCTGAGCTGCTATATGATAAACCAAGGAATTCCAGTTCTAATAGCCTCAGCAATGAGTCAGTGTTATGTAGAAAGGTTAATCATGGTTAAGGACTATTATTCTGTGGACAGAAGACCATACTTATCCTCACCATTTGTGGCTGTTTTTGAAAGGAACTTCATGACAGTCCTGACTAAAGCCTTACCATCATGGTTTGTGGTCAGATGGTCCAGCTGAAGCACCAATCAGAAAGCATTTACATACTCAAAAGCAATTTCTGGTGAGATTTCCTCAAAAACTACAGCTTAACTTTTAAAGAAGTAAATGATATCTAAAGTTAAAGCAAACATTTCTGAAAATAACACTTCCTTGTTTGGGGATAGGAACAATCTGAATGAAATATGGAAAAAAAGAAAATATGATCCAACTGTATTACTCTTTAGCACACTATCAATCCTCCATTGCAAAGGAATAAATTAGACATAGAAAATTAGAAATGTGCAGCCAATCTAGAGCCTTTTAGGATTTTTTTTGACAAAATACCAGTTTACAAAGCTCTGAACTTCTCAGTAGTCTATCAAATTTAGTGGATATTTGACAAAAAAAAAAAAAAGGCTTTGCAGGACCAAAAATAAAACTACAAAACCTGTCTTACAAAAATGTCAAAATTAGATATTTTACCTTGTGTATTGGAGACATGGTTTTGAATTCAAAATTAAGCAGAAGATAAATTCTTCTGCTGAGAATCTTCTGCATCTTGAGTCTGTGCCCTGTTTAGGGATTCTTTGCTAATACAGATGTAGCTGGAAGCTGAAATTATTATCTCTGAGAAATCCCTCAAACACTTTCATTTTTTATTCTGATGAAGTACAAAAACAAAGTAAATTTTCCCAATTTGGGATTCCAGTTTCCTAGTGATATTTAGCTTATACCTTCCAGGAGAGATATTAAGGCCAAATTAATAAATTAATTTTCAGGGCCCTGTCCACATCCTGAAGAGTGGTTTGCTTTCCCTCTCCACAGGAAATCATGTCTGCACCTTAAAACCTGAAACTCAGCTTTCTCCAGGAATTTGTCATCTGTGGTAGCTTTTATCAAGTTGGGTGTTTTAATTTAGTTTGAATTCTTAAATTTGTCTGACTCATGTTTAGATGAATATATGTTGCAAAATAAATAAATATATAAATGTATGAATCTTGCCAGCCTGGCTTAGTGCTGTTTAATTTATCGGATGAACTTTCTCTCTGTGTGAATGTGCTGGAGGTCCAGATTTTTGAGAAATCAAAGCAATTCCTACCTATGAGAAAATTAGCTCATATATTTTAGATACTACTGAGCCTTGTTCTGGAGAATTTCTGACATAAATCAAGGCAGTCCATAGGTCCATCAAAACAAACTGAAGCAGATCTATTTGAACACCTATGCTCAGCACAGGGCAGTCAAAGTGGTTTCAGGCAGCAGTGTATTCCCAGGGGCCGGAGTAGTTAAAAGAAACCAAGCCTTGCTGCCAGCATGCCCCAGTTGGCTGATTAGCAAGCACACAGTCTGCTTTTGTGCTTCTATCATTTCATCTCACAGTGTGTTTTCTAGGGTGCTGGTCAGTGTTTACCTGTACACTGTGACACTTGGAAAGCATTTCTTTTGCAAGGAGATAATTGTCTATAAATCACAACTAAATAGTAGGCAAAGAGATTTCTGATAAACACCTAACAAATTATTTAAGGGATTCCTAGGATCACATTTAAAAATTCAAAGAGTAGCGTCACTCTATGTGTCTCACGTGGACAGATGCAGTTTGGCATAATAACGCAACGCTGGGAAGCTCTTTATCTTTACCTGACAGAATTCAATAAGACTCTGTAAGCATTATGATTATTATTTACAGAACACCGTGGGCATGTATCCTATATTCATACATGTCTGTGAATGAGTGCAGCATGTCCATGCCTCACTGAAATTGCATGCTGTGAAGGAGACAGAGTGTTTTGTTTCAGTCTTGTGTAAGGGTTGGCATGTAGCAGCAGCACTCTAGGAGAAGCCCCAGAGGAACAGTGATGGGACGGTGAGTCAGAGAATTCCCATCTCCTCTCTGTCTCCTAAGGGAGTTATTTGTTTTCATTTTTTACTGATTGCAGTTAATTTGCCTCCTCCACCCACTTCCCACCAACTTGCCTGCCTAGTGCACAGATAGCAGTGGACTGGTCTCCCAGTCCATTTCCACTGCCTTCTTTTCACCTGTGGATGTTCTTATATACTTTCCTGATATCCCCTATGGAAAATGGCAGCAAAATGTGATGAAGAATCTACTAGTGGAACCAGAGGAGAAAATGGAGACACTAATGGCAAGAAAGGATATATTTTGCATTTAAAGAATCAGCACTCCTAGTGCTGATGCCAGCTCAAGAAAAAACACTCACAGGGGGCATCCTTTCATGTAAGGAAAGGAAAGTCCCTAATGAGATGTCCTTATACCCTTTTTACTGATGCAGTTCAGTTGCCTGAACTTTCAGGAAGCCTGGGGTTATATGCAAAAATGGACAGGTAACAGCTCATCTCATCCGTTCCTTGGTTGTAAAGGCAGATACAATGGATGTAAATTGGAGGTGTGGCTGCTCACATGTTGTTTCATTGTTCTTGATAGGTTACATTTCAAAAAGCTGCCCAAGGATAGAAATATTAAGTCCAGGAAACCCTTTCTCCCAATCCCCCTAATATTAACTACTACCTAATACTCCCTCTTGTGTTCATTCACTTGTTGTTTATGACTATGACGGGATGCTCCTCCTGTATACCTTTTAAACATTTGCATTTGAATAAAATCAGAGGAAGTCAGTCACTTATTAGATACTGTAAAATGATCAAAACCAAACCCCTTTGGTTAACTTTAGAATCATGGGAAAATCAGTAACAGGACTAGTGCCTTACTCCTGGGCACAGCTAAGGAGACAAGTCATACACAGTATTGACTGGAGTCAATATAGGAATAGTGACCAAAACTTGAAAATATATGAATGACAGCACAGGAAGAGGATACTGTTTGAAAGGCCAACTTTTATTCTCTAAATTAGCACAGTAAAGACTATAGAAGAGAAAAGAATCCAGTATTTTAGGAAATTATTTATGAAATGTAGATGGGCCTTCAATTGGGAATAGGGCTGGGCAAAATGTTACTGGTTCTTTGTTCTTGCAGCTGGCCTGTCGAATTACACAGAGCCAGCACAGTAAATAATACTACTATTGTCTGCCTGTGTCAGAGACAGACAGAAGGTACATTTGGACTTGGTCCAAACACCACAAGGGCCACTCATAGCCACAGTGTCCAATTACTGCTTGCTTGACTATAAAATGCACTTTTTTTGCTGAGCTAATTTAAGAATGGCAGCTTTTAATGGGGTTTGTATTAAAAGGGAACTGCTGCTCTGGCTTTTGCCTGCAGAAAAAAGTTCTATACTGTACAGGAAGCAACAAACACATACACAGTGAAAATAATCAAAGTTTGATAACATTAGCACAGCAATAACAGTAGTGATAAGAAAGTCAATGTCTTGCAAAAGGAAAAAAGATCAAGCCCTTCTTGAAATAGCCCTAATAGTGCAAAACATGGAAAAGAACAAATAACTAGGTTGCCTCACTAGCATTCACTCAGTCTTTGCAGATGTGCACATATTGCAAAACTTCTCTCAATCTTTCAAACTATCATTGACAACAGTTTTCCCACTCTGCACTTTTCTTAAAATTTCAGTGGCACTTAATTTCCCTCTTACTGCTGAATGTTTTGGAAAGCAGTAAACTCTATGATTCTTCTTGCAAGTGGTCAAAATTCATTTGTATTGCAAACTACTTTTATTTTTTTTAAAAATGTATTTATAGAAGGTTACTCATACAAAAGGAAGATCCCATGGGATTAGGGATGCAGAAGTTCTCCCCTCCAGAGTTAAGTGCATATCAGGGCTTTGATTTTCCTTGCCTATCTATTAGCTAGAGATAAATTTAGGTCTCCTGTTTAGAGCAATCTGCCTACAGTGCACAAGAGATCAGTAGTTGTCAATGATCTATGAAGACTTACTGTGTTTCTCTCCTCTGCCATGCTGACAAGGTGTTAATTTCTTTCTTGGAATAGCAAGCAAAAAAGCCCCAGCAAACTGATAAATTTAGGCGAAACTCATGCTAGGACCACATCGCTTTTTAAGGCTTCCTGCTACCACCATTCCATCATAAAAGTCTTATAAGTCTTGCATAACAACAATCAATAACAGTGTTCCTGTTCTCTAACTTTAAAATCTTGCTCTGTTCTGCAGTTTTTATATACACACATGAGTGTTCACAAAAGTATTTGCACTCACAGTTGTAGAAGGGTTTTAAAAATGTGCCGCAGGTACAGAAACACTATCAATCAAATGTTAAAGTCTTCATAAGCTCTATGTAGGTGAGTTCATTCTCCTTCTCTTTTATCTTTGGATGTCTTGCAGAGTGCTTCCTTTGGAGAAAGACCTAAAAGCCACATTGGGTAACAAGAAGGGATAAAAGGGTAAACCTGTCTGTTCATATTTGCCAGTCTTCAACATGGAGAACACAGCAAGCATTCTGTCAAGGAAAATGAGGATATTCTTTTTTGCTTCTTTGAATCCTCAAAAGATGCATCTTCTTTGTAATAGAAAAGAAGTATCTCAATACTTAAGTCAAAATAGCAAACTTTTCAAAGGCCAGAAACTTGAATCTGATCATGCAACTTGTGAATTGCATGCTGTAAGATTGTTTGATATGGCATAAAACAGAGAGAACCTGAAAAATTTTGTCTTCAAAATGATGAATATGGACAATCCTTTCTCCACAAAGCAACCTTCAATTATTAACAGCAGGACTATCTTCCCACTATCCAGAGTGAAGCTCCCTCCAACAGTCATGGTTGATTCTCTTTCTCTTATCTTATACAGAGACATTAATTCTTCTCCAGCACACATAAAACTATTCACATAGAGAGAACTCTTCACCTACAGAGAAATATTCACATACACACTGTTAAAGTCAGGTTAAGGATGTCACTTCCCCAGACACACACAAAAAAGAAGAAATATTCAGTGTTAAAGCACCTGCTTGTTCCTTAATTCATGCTTTTGCCGGAAAACATATTGGTCTGTGGGTTACGTAAGCTAACATATAACACCAAGACATTTGTGGTGCTGTGAGTGAGTACAAAGACTAAGGATAGTATCCTTATAAATGAGGCTAAAGGAATTACTCTCATGCAATATATGAAAATCAAATTTTAAGGGTTACATAAGAAGTTAACTTGTCCTCATATTTAATGTTTTTATGAGTTTAAGAAATAATAGAGGATTTTTTTTTGTTAACTTTCTTAACTCAAGTGAAGCTTGTTTTCTTTTAAGATGTAATATTCAACAATTCCTTTGTATGGACTGTCTGGTAATCTAAATGCCACTCAGTATGTACCAAGTCCATGTTCTGTAATGTCAAGGACTATAGTACCACAGGGGCTCCTTAGTATGCAAATTATTGACACAATAGAACATAGCAACTCTTTTGAAATCGTTATGTTTTATTGTGTCAGGGTCTCATTGAGGACTCTTTAATCTAAGGATTCTTGAGAAGATAAAATCTAATAGTTCCTCTGGAGCTATAAAGTTCTCTGATGTCATAGGCTATTTGGACACTCCTTATTACAGTATGAGGATTATTAATACACTGACTATAATGACTTTGTGACTCCTTTGTGGTCTGTTATGACTATCTAGAATTTTATAAGGCTGGTCATCACCATGGCATGTGAGTATCTACCACAAGAAATTATCTTCCTTTTTGTTTCCCTCTGCCATTCTCCCTGTAACGATACACCAACTAATTGCTGTTCTTTAGAGAGGAAAAAAAATACACAACACCTTGAAAATGTAGAATCTAGTGTTTTGAAACACTTTACAAGAATTTGAGTCACATAGCCTCACTTTGTATTTAGTTTTGAGAGACTATGGTGTCCAGACATATTTCATCTGGTGGTGTCAGTGGAAATTTGCCCAGTATAACACTTTTCCCAAGCAAAGAAACTTAATTCCCTAATTCTTTTTATGGAAATTATTTGCAGTGTTGTCCGGGTGTCCATGTCTGTGCATGTCAACATGAATGTTTTACTACTATTAGCTGCAAGTTCACCCCCAATCAGACACTGAAAAGAGGAATAACTAAAAAAGAAAACCAAATACAGCAATTTGCATTTCAGACTGATGATCTGCCTCAAAACCAGAAGCTATGAACTCTGTTCCATCTCATAAGCTCCAGGAGTCCTTGCTGTGTTTCCCCAGTGAATCTGGAATTTGCATAGCTATGGGCTCACAACCCTTGGCTTACCCTATCCTAAATCTCTTTGGGACTGATACTCAGCTGAGAGCCAGGATTACTAGGATTTAAATATATATCAAATGTAAAAGTGGGGAGGTGCAGGAATTTCTACAGCAGCTACACGAGGCAAGCCTTCACGATGTGTGACAACAGAGTTTCTGCCATTTCTCAGCTGGAGAGATAAATGGCAGGATTTTTTCATTAGTCCTTAAGTGGACCCTTATGTCTATAAAGCTTTTTTTTATCTTTTTCATTATTGCTGTCTCTTAGTCAGCATACACTGTAAATTTCTGTATTTTTTTAAAATTTAATTTCTATAAAATATATATTCCAATTTGTGCTGATTACTTTGCTATTTTACCCAGAATTACACATGAAAATACAAGATATTTCTATATATTATTTATGTACCACAAGGCAAGCCTGTATACTAAATGAGCAGACAATCAAAAAACAGTCTGTGTCGCTTACAATAGGACAAACAGAGGAGGCAGTACTGGCCGGCAAGACAAGAGATGGTGAGAACCCAACAGCAGCTTCTCTGCTTGCATCTTTTTCATAATCATTATAGAAAATGCATTTCAAGAAAGAACTTGAAAGAATACAATGTGAACAGCTGAAACACATCAACCAGGCAGGAATGGTAGCAGGAAGGATTTGTGTTCAAATTAAAATGGCAACTGATGGAGGTGACATTCTGGGCCATAGATAACAGCCCATAAGAAAAACCCAGGCAGTAAAGGAAGTCGTGAGCATCTTTGAGGGTAATGAGAAACACTAAATGCAGAGAAAGTGTTTGGAAGGATCCAAAGACAGAGGGAAGATGGTCCGTGCATTTGTCTCAAAGATAATCTCTGAGGAGCACTTAGGTAGATACTATTCTTGCAAAATTCAATCTGTCAAAGGCAGAGACATGCATGCTTCATAAACCAGAAATCCAAAACAATATGAACAAGATTCAAAGTTTCACAGTGCCAAGAGCAAGGAGAGGTTGTAAACCGGGGGCATTATGCAACAAGTGTTTGCAAGATGTGAAACATACAGCTAAGGAGATTGTGTTCACTGTTCTTTGTATCTGCCCTTTGTACACTGTGGAGAGATTGGAGAAGGAGCTAAACTGAGCCCTTTTTGAGTGACCTGCAAAGCCAGTAGTTAAACTTTGCTGTGCACCGTTGCTTTGGAAAGCCAGGAATGTGGATGTTTGTTGTGATTCCAAACTTAAGACAATTTTCAGCTGAAGGTTGAAGTACACCTCCAAACTTCTGTATCATCAATGTTCAATAGGAACTGCCAGTGCTTTCTGCAAACATTCGTTGACATAGCCTCTAAACCATATTGACTTAAAACATATCCACCTAAATGTGCATAGTCCACACCAAAAAGCACTAGCAAATTAATGTTCCATTATACAGTAGACTAAAAAAGGTTGTGTTTTGAAGAAAATTATTAAAATCCTTTCAAATATTTTTCAAACCATTTAGTAGCACTCAAAGTGGTGTATATTTGGAAAACTTCCAGAGCAGCAGCATGCACACACTGCATGTGGTTTAGTGTCTGTGTAATCCTTATTTAATTTGCAAAGGTCAACAGATAGATTTATGCTCTTAAAAGACTCAATATATATTCTATGCATATATATGTAGGTTCTTTATATGTCCTATAAGATTGTTTCAGAGTTTTCTGGCTTTTATATATTGCTAAATATATGTTGCATCACTGAAGCAAAGACCAGTTTTACCTGTCCCTTCTTTGTTGGAAAAGCAGCTGTCCTTGTGAACAGCTCCGTATAAACTCAAATTCTCCCTGTTTATTCAGAAGGTTCCAGAGACAACTTCCGTACCCAGGCACCTAAAAGAGGTATCCGGATTTCAGAACCAGCTCCTGATAAGTAGATTCAGCATTTTTTTCATAATACTTCATTTTAGACTGTGTTGACACTTTGCTAATTTGTTTTTTTCTTGTTGGAATAGGCAACATTTTTCCAGACCCACAGATTCAGAAAGTGATAATCCTCCTTTTTCTTACTTTACTGTGAAAAAAATAACCTTTAGCTGAGTGATGAACATCTTTCTCTCAAGCTGTGCTCATTTTGATTAAAAGTGTGTTTCAATGGCAAGTCAAAAACTAAAAGTAAAATTATATAACCATATAACCCAGGTGATGCAGAGAAGAGGGAAGATTGACTATCACTAACTTTGGTTTGAGTTGTTTCAGGCTTTTTTCCATTCCAATATTTTATTTGCCTTTGTTTTAATCTAAGTACCAGTATAATATATAATCATGAAGTTTGTCACCAGTCCAGGTTATAACTCAAATGAAATATGGATAAACCAATCACACTCAAGACAAACCATCCCAATGCCCAAATGCTTTTTTTCTGTACTCATCCTTAACTTACATGTAAGAAGACAGGACTAGAAGGAGACTTTTCATGTCTCTGTTTCCAGTTTTGCTGCACTTCTTTGGATGCATTTCAACACCAAAGTCATGCAGATGATGTTAGGCATGTGCTGAGTTCCTTGCTGAGTTGGAAGTGCAAGCTTCTGGCACAACAATAGTGTATTGGTTTGTACCTATTCATTACCTGAATTTTCACAAGGTGAACATAGATGTCCCTGGTGAAAATCAATAAAGATATCTGATGCATATTTGAAACCTCTGTATATGCCACAGATGATCAACCACATAAATGCTCTAATAAGACTCAGCTCAGTTCCCATTAAAACATTCTCATTAACTTTCTTGGAATTAAGATCAGCCCCTTGAATACCACAGTTGTAAATCAGTTCAAATATTATTGCAGAAGTTTAATGGCATGTCAAGAGAGGAGAGGAGAGGAGAGATGTCATCACCCAACAGAATGTGAGTCCTCTACCACCCGACATATTCATATTGCAGGAGGTATGTCATACACCCCAATGAATTATTAAAAGGTCTTTATTTTGTAGCAACCATACTAAGTGTCCCAGAGTATAAAGATCAAACAGATAAAAGGCAACTGAAGGAAAAGTTTAATTGCATACGGTCACCTAAATTGTGAAAGCAAACTTTTGAAATCAGGACACTGATATATTAATAAAAATATAGAATATTTCGTTTTGTAACAAAAATTTACTAAATTGATTTTTAATAATTAAATTAAAAGAAAATAAGTTTAACAATTGAAAATATGAGCAATTATATAAAAATCATTCATTCTTACTACATGACATCATACTGCCTCTACAGGAACAGAGCCCACTATCAGATGCCCTATAAAGTACCTCATCAACATGACGTAGCTCTCATTAACTCATACTTCTTTAATTCTTTGTTCTAAATGATAACGGAGGTTGCTGAGTCATGACATGTCTCTTTTCCCAAATCTGTGAAGGTTCACAGTTGCAAATATCATACACTAACTCTTTATTCATACTTAATTCTTCCAAACTGTGCACTGTTTAGAACATTGAGGGTTTTTTCTCTTTAACAATACTGTTTGATCTTTTAGCATTACATCCTAAAAACACAGCATATCAGAAACGAACAGAAAAAATGTCTCCAATTCTTGATTGAAAATACTATCATATTGGAAATTTTTGAGTCAATTAATATAGTTTCATAAGATTAACCATGAAAGCAAGAAAAATAAGAATGACACAGTTATAGAACGATCACATAATAGCCAATTTCCAAGGTTAAAAATGAAAACTTCTGAATTTCTAGATAAAACTTCTAAACTATAAAACATCTCTGAGCTTCAGTTCTGCATGTGTTGTGGATTTCAGCAAATTATGTGGCAACACAATGATCATTTGGTCCCTTCTTCACTGAGTAAGGGAAGAAGGGAAGTGATTTGTATAAATTTGATTAAGAGAAAAAGGCCATTTGACATCCTGGAGTGGGGCAATGGAGGGGGTGGAGAAAGAATCTGTGGATGTAATATAGCAACTCATTCAATCTATGAAAGTAAAGAAATATTCTTTCCTTTGCCAATTTTGAATGCAATTATTCTTATTATTTTTACTTTAGCAGTGCCTTGGGGGCCTTAAGTGAGATCAGATCCTCTTTGCAAACACAGTGGGAAAGTTCTTGCCTCAAACATATTGCAGCCTATATAGGCTATGCAGAAAAAGGATGAAGATGGGAACAGAAGCACTGTGGTGTGCTCAGAGATATACAATAGACTGCAACGGATCTGCCAACAGATTTAAAGTTTCTGCCCCTGTATTCACAACCTTGACCAGGTTGGCTCAAGAATGATATTCTCTTACAATGAACTGCACAAATGCGTGTCAGTGTAATACTGAGGTTTAATGTGAACCGTGCCTCTGGTAAGAGCCCATATTCATACACATGAGCAACGTAAGTGCCACATGGTTTTTGCCTTAAGGAAGGGGGAAAAAACTTTCCAAGACAACTGTATATGGGTAAAGCAGAGAAGAGTTCTTTTACTTGTATGGTTTTAGGGTACAGAATATAAAGGAGTATAAAAGAGTATATAAAGTATAAAAAGTATAAAAGAGTACAACATGTGTTGATAAGTAACAGATAGAAAAGACCGGTGCTAGGATGAACTCATGGCCTCAGGAATACCATGTGAGCTCTTTTCCCAGCACCACCGTTTCAAAACATGCAGAGTAAATTAATCTGAAAGGCATCCCTTTCATTTAGTTCCCAGCTGTTTCCAGTCAAACCCCCTGAGCCACCCTGNAACCTACTCAATTATCATATCTAAAGGTCCTATCCAATCTAAGATATGTCCATGCCCAAGACCTCTCCTGGTTCCGCTTCATGGCACGCCTCTCCTAGAATTGAGTTGGAGGTCTTAAGACCCCTTTGCCTTATTGGAGCTTCTCCAAGGTTGCTGGGCTTTGCTTTCTTGTTTTGACTAACATGATATCTAGTTGCCTTAGCTCTGGTACATGTTTTCTTAGCGCAGTGTTCCAGCTATTATCTGACCCTTAAGACAGCTAACACAGGGTCAGAGGTTGTTAGCTATGCTATATGTGAGAAGTATACCTAGAAGTATAAAATCCACAAATTCATGAAAACCCTAAGGCAACAGTGTCATAGGAATTTTCAGTTTAGTGGGGAAAAATGTGTTACAGACTTTCATCATTCAGCCCTTATATTGCCTGATGAATCTTAAAAGGACACTTGGAGATCAGAGAACCAATAACAAGCAGCGATTTGCTTGCAAATAGAAGTCTGTAGATGTAGTCTACCTAGACTTCAGCAAAGCCTTTGACTCTCCCATAACATACTCCTGGAAAAGTCGACCGTCCACAGCTTGGACACATGCATACTTCACTGGGTTAAGAACTGGCTGTATGTCCAGGCCCAGAGAGGGGCAGAGAATGATGATGCATCCAGTTGGCATCTGGTCATTAGTGGTATCCCCCAAGCATCAGTGTTGGGTCCAGTCCTGTTTAATATCTTTATCAATGATCTGGATGAGGGATTGAATCTACCACTCGGAAATTTGCAGATGACACCAAGTCAGACACTAGGAGGGCTCTGCAGAGGGACCTAGACATGCTGGATAGATGGGTCGAATCCAATGGTATGAAGTTCAACAAGATCAAGTGCCACGTCCTGCATTTTGGCCACAACAACCCACTGCAACGTTACAGACTGGGGCCAGAGAGTCTGGAGAGTAGCCAGGCAGAAAAGTACCTGGGGGTTCTGACTCACAGGAAACTGGATGTGAGCCAGCAGTGTGCTCAGATGGCCAAGAAGGCCAATGGCATCCTGGCCTGTGTCAGGAATAGTGTGGCCAGCAGAACCATGGAAGTGATCTTTCTTCTGTACTCTGTGCTGGTTAGTCCACATCTCAAGTACTGTGTCTAGTTCCGAGTCCCTGAATTCAGGAAGGATATTTAGATCTTGGAATGTGTCAAAGAGGGGCAACAAGGCTGGTGAAGGGTCTGCCTTAATGCACAAATCCTTAAGTTAATTCAGTGGACCGTTATTTGAATATGCCTTTATATGAAGCAAACTTATTACTACTTAGTCCTCAATTTGCAGTTGTGATTTATATTTAGTGTTACCCATTTTTTTGAAGACTGGAAAGATGTATTTCAACAAAGCATTTGTGGTACAAGGAGCCTTAAGAATGAAGCCTATAAAATTTTTTAGAAAGCCAAAGAAAGGATTTGTAGGCTTAGAAAACCACTAGTCAGTTTGATCTCACTTGTAGTAAATAGTGTGTTGGAGGTTGAATACACGAATTAAATAGGGTAGTATACCTTGCAAGCAAAGCTCCTTTCATTTGCTTCCTTAGATTATTTGGTTTAATGAGGTCTTTGTTAGCAAGAAAAATTTACTAGAGTTCATTAAGGAAGTCCCAAAATAATTCCAAATCCTGAAACAGGGAAAGAAGAATCTTTGTGCCTGAATTGTGCACCGTCAGCTCCCACTGGTTTCAGAAGGTGCTCAGATTCAGGAAGAAGATAATCATCACCTCACACAAATGGGACTTTTTTTTGCTGGAATGCTGAGGTTGGCTTTCAAGGAGTCAAACTCTCCACCCAGGTAACTCCCTGGATTCAGCCTACAGCTTCATCTAGAACTGGTTATTCCAAACTCAGCACTGGAGGATAAAGCCTTCCTTTTTCTTATTTCCCCTGTTAAGTGCTCATGTGTACTTTTCCCAGACTAAACAGGCAACCCTGACCTGCAGCCATCTACTCTCACACAAACAATTAACTTAAAGCATGTGTCCTAACATGAATTCTGGCTCCACAACCACCTAGCATTCCTATGGGAAACAACCCAAATTAATAATAGCCTTCCTTCTGAAATACCTGAAATGCCCTCTCTTAAAAGAGAGAGATAAGAACACTCTTTTCCCCTCCTCTTTGGACTAATCCAATTGATTTTTGGCTTAGAATGGTCTCCCACAGAACACTTATGATGCTTCCTGTAATGAATACAGTCAACATCTCTGTTCCTGTATCACATCATTGTTTTCCCTAAGAAAACACGAGAGTTAAAACTAATATGATTTCCAATATAATAACCCATTTTCACATGCTCTTACTAGTCAGTACTGTGTTTGGACTCTGTCCAAAAGAGATGTAAATGTGTTGGGTTTGTTTCTCCCCACTTCCTTGAAAGCTTGAGTCAGATCTTTTTGTCATTTCAAAACATATCAAAGTAGAGGGAGAAAAACATGCATTTGTTCCCATAATTTTGAAAACAATTTCAAAATTATTTTGTTCCCCGAAATAAGTTTGCTGGTCTAATTACATTAGTGGCCTCTCCCATGAAATGAATAAAAAGCTGATATCTGCATATCTCTGAGGTGCCAATCTTACAGAGACAGATCTCCTTTTCTGTGCATTCCTTGGTTGCGCTTGAACTCACAGTTCAACTTGAGGCTCATAAATTTCACAGGGGCATTGATGCCAGGGAAGGCACGTGCTCTCCACTTCCTCATTCTAGGCTATAAACCCTTTTCCTTCTACATTAAAACACATTTAAAGACAACAGATACCATGGAGTCCTCTGTTTTCAGCTATCTCGAAGTCCCTTTTTGCAACATAAGCACTTTCTTCTTCCATTTATTCTGAATAACAAAATGTCCTTTGCACTAGCCACAGACAAATTCAGATTTGTACTGTTCTACTGCATCTCTTAATAAAGCCAAGGAATGACCACAGGATAAGGCAGTAAGAATGGGTAATTTCACATTTCTTAGAAGAACATATTCTTGCTCTTTTTATTCAACTTTTAGCAATGAAATCCTTGCTTTTGGTCTGTTGAGGTGGGGAGTGCTTCAGTTCTTGGGGCATGATTCTCTGAATGTTTGGCTGGGTTAATCTTTGTCCTGCTCTAAATTCTGCTAATTTCAAACCCACAAAATATCCACCTGACATGCGTGGCAATGTGCCCCATGAATGGTGTTGGTTCTTACATGTAAGACAGGAGAAAAAAGAGTTGAAAAACCACGTATGAAGTGTTGGGGCACACAAACACTTCCTTCCCTGCAAAAGTCACCAATTGCCATTCTCCCATAACTCGGAATGGTGTCATAAATGGCAATCCTCCCTCCTTAGGTAGATGGGGTCAAAAACTTGGTGTTGGGGGTGGGATTCTCATTCTTTGTAGTTGGACTTTTCTCCCAAGCTCACTATCTGACAGGGAAGAGAGTTTGCTTGTGAACTGAGACCTCATTGTTCAGGAGGTACAACACAAGTACTGGAGACTTTATCAGTGTGCATCAAGATGGTTTATAATGAGATAGGTTGTATAATTCAGTCACAGAATACATAGAAAAATTGCACTTTATCTTCAGTTTCTTCTTCAAAAGTATTCAGGTAAATTCCAGTAGGCAGCAGAGGAGCTCTGGAAGGTAAAATTTCCAATTTGGCATTTTGTTTTAAATGCTACTACCACAAAGTTACAATAAAGATGTTAAAACTGTGATTCCTTTTGACTCCTTTGGTGATGTTAATTCAGCTGCCTGAACTTCTAGGATGTTTTTCCTTCAGTTTCAAATGTTCCACTACATGCACTCCACAAAATACAGTGTGTTTCTATATGCCAGCTACCTGCTGCTTTGCCAGCCTTTGCTTTTGTGTCTTCTAATGCCCCTTTAATTTACCTATGCAACCTTAAGTTCACATTCCCATATATATATCTTTTTTTTTTAATTCAACATATTAAAATCCTGCTCCAGGCTTCTCCTGTGATCATCCTCTTCCCATTTATCTTTCAGACAGCAATAAAAATATGTAAATATTAAGCCACAAAAACTGTATTACTGTAATTTTAAGGATGTGACTAACACCCACAGAACGCCAGAGGTTTCAAAGTCAATGCTGCATGTTGAGCCTGGCTCTTTCAACACTTATGTTAAGTAAAATTCAATTAAAAAAGCTCTGATGAGTTGCAGATAAGATTATTTTACTACCACTACTACTTGTAATAGTTGAATTATGTGAGTGTTTGCAACATTAGCAGTGTCCATGCACCATGGACCAGAACCACAGTTTCAAATGAAGTTGAATAAGTAGCTACCACCCAACTCTTTATGATTCTGTGGCCCCTGAGCAAAAGGTAAGCTTCTTGATACAGCAGAGAACAGGTTAAGGCTGCTCCAGTTTACACCAGTTGTCAAAAGACACAGAGAAACAGAAGGATCAGCAGTGTGTAAGTGAAATCTAGCAAAAACTGAAGCTCTGTATCACTAGCTACTCACAGGACCTGAGAACAGCGACTGTTAAATAGACAGGTTGGGATTATGGGCAAACTTTCCAAACATCTGTAGTGAAAGACCTTCAGATACAGGTAATGAGACGATAATAGAATAACCTAAATGGAAAAGACTTAGGACTTGGACATCTGAACATTCATTTACAGCCATGCAAAGTGAGCAAATAAAAGATCACAATGGTAGTAAATGTGTGATAAAGAGCAATGCACACTCCATAGCAATCTCAAATGCTTTACAATATTAAGTGATCAAGATTCCCACAGAACATTTGCAAGTATGTATCACTATCAGTAGTTTACAAATCCACTTTTACATGACTTGCACTGGTTTGCAGAACTAGACTGGTGAATCAAACACTGTATCCCAGGCAGTACATCACAGTCCCTTGTTGCTTAAAGTGAATGCAACTATTCCTCTTTGTACTGTGAGGCACTCAAAATCCCTGTGTCGAAAACAGTAAAACTGCATAGGCAATGATATATAAGGAATTTTCTAGAAGCAAACGAAAGGAGAATCTTGTCAATATTTGAGGCTAGTTTGAAAATTAAATCCTGACTGACCAAAATATCTCTTATCTAGAAGTCTTGTTGAATTGTGTTCAAATTTGAGCATGTGAGAAACTTTCCTCTTGAAGAATATGAGGTTTAATTTTTCCAAGTGTCTTGTAAGTAGATTAAAAGACACACTTCCTTTTTCACTGGAAAGCAACTGCAATCATCCCAGAAAAACTGCTAAAAATATCTGTAGATAATTAAACGCATATAGCTAATGAAAATATATTGTTTCATTTACTCTTGAAGGAATTACCAATATAGGAGGTTGGCAATTATCTATTGTTTGCAATTTACTACAAACTGCCCTCTTCATTGGAGGGAAAGCTTTGCAGAATCAAGTTGAAGATAATAATTTATTGCTTTTTATCAGTCATCTTTGAAAATCAGGCCCCAAAGTCTTAATTAACTAACATTAGTGGTTTAGTACCTTATAGAGCAAACAGTATCAGATCTGAATTACAAATGGGTATACCTCTGTCCCAAACCTGTGTTCGATCTCTGATAAAGAGAGAAGTTGCAAAGACAGTATTAATTAAAGCTAGGTGTTTTCCTTAAGTAGTTCTCATGTTGTATGTGCGCTTAGTGGAAACAAACACTTTTTTCTTCAAAGGTCAATGTAAAAAAAAATAGCAAAAAAACAAAGAAAAGTGCATTTCATGTAGAAATACTTTTGCCTTTATGTTTTCTATTACTTTTGATATTTAGGCTTTGGAAACACTCTTAGCATAAAGGAAATCTGAACAATTATGTGGGAACCAAATAACTAATTCAAAGAAGCTACATGAAAATCTGTCTGGTAGTCAGCATACTGTATGTAGGACAAGTTTCAATGAAAGTAGCAACATGGTCTTGAAAACTACTTTATCTACATGAGGGAAACAGGCAGCAACACAGTCCCCAGAGAACAGAGTGACACTCTATTCTCTGCTACTTCTCCGTTGCCTAAGAACCCACCCTTAGCTGGGCCCAGTGGCTTTGCAGGGAAGAGCAGAAAAATTACATACAGGCTCTGTTTATCTATTTATAATTTGCTTATTTATTTTCACACTTCCTCATTTTCAGCAGGCAAATCAGCATCTATGTTGTCATTTTGATAGGGAATTAGTATTTAAATGTGGAGACATAAGCATAGTGGCAACCAGGTATGGGCCAGTAGCTGTGTTGCCACCAGCAAGGAAAATTATGGGAACTTGTGCTATCAACATTCTGGTGTTATGGCTGTAGACCTGTAAGATATATCAAACAGAAGACTTACTCCATCAGTTACAAAATACAATGCGTTCATTTACCTTGAAATATACGCAAAATATATGAGAGGAAGGAGCCAGTTTGCAATGATTTCTATTAAATTCCTTCCCCTACCATCCCACTCAATGTACAATTATTGGCATTGTAGCGGTTTAATCTTGTCTGTTCTTTCTCAAACCACAATAAATATCTTGGTCACAACCTAAATGAAGAACATAGTTCTGATTTTGATCTTATATTAGCTTTTCACAAGTCAGGAGTTCCTCTTGATTTAAGCTAGCATGTAGAGAGATCAGAGTCAGACATATATCTAGAAATCTGCTATAGATCTCTCTGAGCATAATTCAGTACTTCACAAAGACAACACAAGTTGGTTTTGGTTTTGGTTTTTTGTTGTATTTTTTTTTCTTTTGGCAACCCTTGTGGTCTCCTTCATAAAAGGTTGTGAGAGGACATAGATTCAGACATGCTGGAATTTAGTCTAATCTCCTCATTTTGATCTTTAGAAAATTAAGATGTCTTTATTTACTTTTCTTTTTTATACACATTGTCTTTCAAAATATAAATACTTTAAAAGAAGGAGAGAGAGGTTGGAAATCGAAAAAAAAAGAGACATTGTTTTAATTGTCTAAACAGCTCAACCTTTCGGAGAACAACCTTAACCTTTGGATAGTCGCCAACAGCTGCCATTTAGGTATTTACATCTGTTTATCCTCTCAGTCAAATATCTTTTGTCTCAGGTTTGACATGGGAGTACAAATGTTCTGACCCCTACAAGCGGTTCTCAAACATTGGATAAAAGACTTCTTCTCCCTTTTTCTAAAAGGATGAAGACATACTTTTATCTTCCCTTATTCCTCCTTACCAGTTATATGCTTCTGAGGCAGTTGTTGACAAGACCTGCATAATTCAGTTTATGTGTGTGACTAGAATTTCTCAAAGGCTCTGCTGGACTTTGCAGCTAGCCTGTTAACCCTCTACAACTCCATTTCAGGTTTTCAACATATGTTTTTACTTTGCAAGTCATACCATCATGCTAGCACTGCCACATATACAAAAGTTTTAGAATTGGGTGGAGCATTGTTCCAAGATCTAGAAGTCTATCTGGACTGGAGAAAAATTCCAGTTAAGTATGATTGCTTTGCATTTCTTCTTAAAAAAAAATCACTTGTGTTCACTGTGCGTGATTTCTCTTGTCCACATGTAATTCAACAGATAGTAAATGCAGTCAAAACTAATTCTCGGAAATAGGAAACTTTGCAATCTCTCTCTTCCTTGGCATCTAAACAGGATTTTTCTCAATAGGTACACCACCTTGCCACTAAAAAAAGCCATCGTTTAAGTACGTAAATAATCATAGCTCTATTGTGGTTTTAAAGAACTCAGCGAATATCATGTTTCAGCAATCACTGAATGTTTTCTTCAGGTTTGGTATGAAACACAGCAATAAAGTTATCTCTCAACTTTATAGAACCAAAATTATTTGATGGTGTCTCTCTAAGATCAAATGGAAATTAAAGTCTGCGGAGGAAGTTCAAATGAAGCTTCCAGCTAGAGCTGAAACATAAAAAGCTTCAAGTTAATTGATAAACTCCAGGCAGAGAAAGAAGCCTCTAGGCTTGGCTTGGCTGTTCTCTCAATCTACAGCAGTCCCAAATACCACTTGGCTTTAATCATGTCTGTAGTTAGAAGCAGAACCAGGAGGTCTCCGTGAGCTCTGCACCGTTCCTTGCTGATAAACAGGAGCTTTGATAAGGTTTTGGGGACTACCTTCCATGACCAGTAAGTCTCATATTTCTGTCTAGGGAAGAAAGAAACAAATTTCTTTAATTGGTAAGATCAACGACCTTTTTTCAGAGTTTATTGAACTTTCCGTGAAATGAAAAAAAAAAAACAAAAGTCACCATTTGCCATGTTGTTTTCATGAAGAATCATACCCAGAGCTATGCCATTCACAGAAATTTATTCTTGGAGAAGGACTATCAGGGGAACACTGGAGGATATGAAGAGCAATGCAATAAACCTCCTTTCTCAGACAACAGAAGCTGAGTAAGAAGAATTCATAGCATGAAACTTAGCTGGCAGGTTTTACTTTTTTCCTCATTCAAATGCTGAAAATGTAGATTTATTACAATGTTTAGTTCCAATTTTTTTCATTCTCTCCTAGGTGCCATATTTGAATTTCCCATTAAGATGAAGATGTCAGTGGCAAACACTGTTTGGCCAAAACTCATAAATTTGATGTTACAGGGGAAACATATTTTCTGAGTACAAGGTCTTTGGATATTTTTCTGTATCTGAAATGGTGCTAAGACAAAGAACATTGTTGTCATCTACATAAGTAACATTGCTGACATTTGCACTTAGAAAAGTAAAAGGGGAGGTTAGCAGGGTGTTCACCCTAAATGACCCAGTGCCTTAGAGGGCCTCTGTGATCTGAAATAACGTGAAATTTTCATTTTCCTGTTTGAGAGTCATTCTCCTGAACAGGTCATTATGAAAAACTAGTGCTCTCAGAAGTTTAGGGCAATCTGCTGTTGTTTTGCTTGTTTCTTCATTTTAAATTGCTGCCAGGAACAACAAGCTAGTTGAAATGTGGAGTTACTTCTGTCATTTAATAATTAGCAAGCACTTCAAAAATATATTATTCATTTTTCAAAACATAAATAATTAACAGGTAATAATGACACTTTTTATAAATAATATTTCATTCTCTGTGAATACTCTCCAGGATTTCCTTACATCCTAAATCTACACCTTGCTCCCAGCTAGTAAATCTTTTTTCTACAACATTCCATAAAAGAAAAGGGGATGAAGGGCTTTCAACTTCCTTCCCATTTAGATATCTTTGGGAACATCTTTAAAAGCTCTTTCACCCCATACCTAGAAAATTAGTCCTTTTTAAACAGCCAGACTTTTAAACATTCATACTATGCAATCCAAATGGGTTGCAACCAGAGTGCACCTGAAAGTGTTTTTTGCTTTACACATAAAAGCATTGGGCACCTACAATTTTGGGAACCCAAAGTTTACAGACTAAGGAAAATGGTGAGTACTAAAAGTAACAGGTCTATATTTCAATTAAAGATTTCATAGCTTATTTGGCTTATTTAGAAGTGAATATTATATAAAGATACAGCTAGGCAGAATTCCAGAAAAATATGTTCTCTTATTTTACAATCAAAGACTTCATTCCTGCAGACACTAATTGCTGGATATAGTGCCAGCATGCTTCAACCTTCTCTGTCTTGGACCCATGTAGAGCCACTAGACCTCAGACTATGGCCCTTTTCTTGCTGCAGTGGTAGCATAGAGTGTTTCAGAGCTTTATAATAAAGCTACAGGATAAATGAAAATAATGCCAACTGTTTTAATGAACTTATTCCTGATTTACACTAGAGTAAATATAAGAGAATCAGGACTAGTTACTTTCTGGGAGTACTTGTGGTTTTAAACTCTCGGAATTTATTCTTCTCTTTTTGATAGTATAAATCTGACTTAAAGCCAATGCAAATGCAATTTACATTAAGCAACTTTCCTCTGTCAGTCTTGTGTAAATGTATATTAGCATAGATGGGAAGCACAAAAACTGCAGGTGCAAGCTTTATCATACTATGTCAGGAACCAATGGTATAATTTTGATAATTTCTCTCATTCTAACTTTTTCAGTGTATAAACTTAAATAAGTAAAAGCAGTGAGTAGAATAGAAACTTGCCCACTTAGAAAAGTTCCTGCAACTCTCAAGGTAGTGCAGAAGAGCAATACCAGAGGTCTGTGAAAATTCCACCAGAAAAATGG
Source organism: Campylorhamphus procurvoides (assembly GCA_013396655.1). NCBI lineage: Eukaryota > Metazoa > Chordata > Aves > Passeriformes > Dendrocolaptidae > Campylorhamphus > Campylorhamphus procurvoides. Next base: position 365,738 of record WBMV01006288.1, on the reverse strand, counting down.
GAAAGTAACAGAACCTGCATACAGGGGACACTACAAGTCTCTTTCTGTGAGACACAAAGGGGACAAGAAAGTTGATGAGTACATGCCCAGTTGAAACCAAGAGCAATAAGGTTAGCAAGAACCAAACCCAATGAATTGGATTATCATGACTCTCAACCACATTAATGCTTTGCAGAAAACAACAGAAGGAGACAGTGGAAAAGTTTGCCAATAACCTGGCATATTAACCAAGCAACGACTGCAGTTTGGTGCAGCTCTGTCTAGCCCAACCAAATGGTTTCCTTCACTGATGCCAGCTCCATTATCAGGTATATCAGTAACCATATCAGTTGTAACATGTACAGAATTGCTGAGATCAACAGAAACCCAGCATTTGGAAAGAGTTAAAACATATGATTAGATGCAGGGCCAAAATCAAAGGGCCTTCACCCATCCTACGGGTGCTGTTATCTCAAAGTATAATCACACCCTGGGGTGGCATAGGGCTATTTATCAACTAACTTGCCTATATTTGAGATGGGCAAGACAGAGACTTTTGTTTAGCATTCATTTAAATGCTGCCAGGCAAGAACTGCAGCTGTGACAACCATCCTGTGAAGTTCTCAATTGGGGTTGGGGGTTGGGGGGGTGGAGGGGAAGAAGGAAACAAATCAATGAATAAAAGGTGTGTGAAAACAAGGACACACGGAGTCATAAGATCCACTGTAATAAAGCACTGAAGAAAGATAGGAACAGAGAAGAGCAGGAACACGAAGCATTGTAGGAGTCGACTATCTAAAACTTTTACTCACTTGTTTACATCTGTATTATTTCCATGGCAGAAGTCTAAAGACCATCTGAACTAATTACTTTGCTAGTTAGTGATACAGAAAAATGCCAGTCATGATCAGGATACAAGAAGGAACACAATTTCTTCTCTTCTTATTCCTGTCTGATTTGCAAGCACTAATTGGAAAGGAAAGTGTAAGAACTCCTATGCCTTTACATGGGACCCTGAGATGTGCCTCTTGCTATTACTGATATTGACTTTATAGTCAGGTCTAGCAGGGAGCTCTCAGAGCATGCCTGTTAAGGATGTGCATTGAGAAATGGCTATCAAGACCCCAAACCCTTCAACTACACTTTCAGAATTTCACTTGGGAAATATAATAATTAGATGGGCAAACTCAAAAAATTAGGGGTGTGAACAGTATTACTGAAAACTAACCCTTCCCCTTGTTTTGCCTCACAAAAACAAACAAACAAAAAAAAACTAGAAGGAAAAGGTAAGAGATACAAAGCTTCTTCCTTTGAACTAGAGGTAATATGCACTGAGCACGAAAAAGACTTGAATTTTCACAGCGAATTGGCATACTGTGCAATTTAATGCCAGAATAGGTCAGTAAGTCAAATACCATAACTGGATTTTTTAAAGAGCTGTATGTTTTATGACAACTAGCAACTTTTGGAGCTATCTGAACTAAGATAATGAGGATAATCAAATCTCATGCTTCATTCTACGAAATGATTACCTATAGGAGTTGAGCAAGGATTTTTCATCCATGTGCTAAGTACACTGTTGGTAGGTTGATTTATTTTCTTGCAAGGGGGAAGGTTTCCCTTTCCTTTGCTGCACAGGATATTTCCTGTGCTGAGAAGAGGATACCAGCTTGCTTTGCCAGGTATGCCAAAACCTATTTAAAGATCTGACTTGGAAGGGAAATCTATTGTATGTGAATTTAAGCTAATGCATTTTATCTCACTAATGAAGCCAACGAAGACAGCTTACACAGTTGTTTACAACCCGTCAGCTGATAGGCACTAACTTATTAAACTGTTGCAATGCAATTGTCTCCCATACTGTGCCCATATCCTGAGGAGGAGAGGGACAAATAGCCGAGCATGCTGAGATGCCATGAGGTAAAGCCAGTGTGGCTTTTTCCACTGCTTTTGCAATTTTTCACAGACTGCCTACACTGTGCAAGCAAGTGCGTTTGTCAGTACTTTTTAAAAGCAGACTTTTACAGTGCTGTGTAATTTTGAAGTTGTCCTGTTCTTCTCCTCTACTTCTCCCTTCTTATAAACACATTCACACACAGATACACTTTTACGGCGACAAATTCTAAATAGCAATATTTGTTTCTCAAGGCTGACTAATGTGGTGAATATTAAAACTCAGATGGAAATTCTCCTTTGGGTGAATGATCTGAGAGTGTTGGAAATTCTTCACACACATGTCCACAACATCCACAGCTTCACAGACAGACACAGGTAGGCTGAAAGAGCAATCATGATACCATCTGTGTTTGGCAGAAGATTTCTAACCACTTTGCTGCTCTCTCTCTCTCGTCTCTCTCAGTGTGAAGAGACAGAGGAACCCATGGAGATTCGGTGAGAATTTAAACAGAACATATTGAGGGCTTTACTGACAACTGTGGATTCAAAGTACATGAAAAATGAGTGCTGGAGCAACAATGGTGCTATGGATTAAGAAAAGATCTCTGAGGTGCCTAGCACAGGCACCAGCTATAAAGGCTCAGCCTGTGCCTCACTTATTCCCCCATCTCCAACTCTGTTTCATTATGCGAGGTTTTACTGTTCACAGCAGCCAGTTGCTGTTGATGCCAATTTGAAAAAGTCTCTGAAGCACCTGGCAAAGCAAATTTCATGTACCTTGAATGAAGAATGTTGAATTCCTCCACTTTCTGAAAATGCACCCCTTCTTTATGAACATTTACTTTTAAAATAGTGCTAGCACAACCTAGATTATAAAGAACAGTTGTTTTCCTTGATGTCTATCATGTTAGCATCATACACATGTAATCTCCAACTTTTTCCTACAGCTTTGTCTTGAACCTCCTGGTCAGACTGAAGGCTTTGAACTAGGTGGACACAAATCCACTGTTGTCACTGAAATGGCGGTCTCTATTACTGCAGACATGAATGTGATACTCTGCCTAAGAGGATGTCTACAGAGCTACAGAAAAGAGAAGGACAGTAAGAGGGAATACATTATTTTCTTTGTGGGTATCCAGAGATGAATATGTCTGCCAGTCAGTATGTAAGTGTTGAATTCAAAATAGTTATACACAGCACACAAAAGGCAATAGGAGGAAGAAGACTTATTTTCTTAATAATGAATTTTTCTTCCACCGTTCTGCCAGCAGCAGAATATCATGCCTTAAATAAGTTAGCATTATTACATCATTTAGCAAATGTACACAAGTGACTGGTGTGTGTCATCTTTTACTGAGGCATTTAGGCCTCAAGAAAATTAAACAAAATATCCTGGAACCCAAGTGGGTCATGGTACATCCATTACTTCAGAGTCTGCTGAGTCTTTGGGTTGTACGGTTCAAGTTAGCACTTTGTTGGGAAATACATATGGTTTGTGTAACTGTGCATATCAATGTCACTCAGTAAAAGGAGTTAGAGAAAAGTAAGATCAAGTTAGACCTTGTTCTGCCTCCTCAGCAAAAACGTCAAACAAACTCTTATTACAAAATTTTTAATGGGCAATGCTTTTTTTTATTCCGTTATTAAAATAGTATAGGACAAGTTCAGATGGGTTCTTAAACTACCAGCAAAGCTCACAAAACTGGTAATAAAAAGTTCACAAACTGTTTTGGGGATGTGGCCTCTACAGCCCAGAGTAATACTTTTCTTTCCAAATAATTACCTTAATAACCTGCAATATCAAAACTCCTTACTACCCTTAAGGGAGGAGGAGGAGGGAGAAGACAGGAAAGAACAGCTTTATTTTCAAGATACCTTCCTGGGTTTGCAGAATAGATGATTTGAGAACATATCAGTTTACTCTACACTCCATAATTAATCCAATCATCTTAGCACTTGGGATACTGTTAAGTGTTTTACAGAGAGCCAAAGAGACAAAACCCTGACCAAAAGATCACCATCTCTGTGAAATGAGGCTCTTTAATTTAAAAATTATTGAAATAAATATCGATCTCCCAAACATAATTTTCAGAATTACTTCTCTTTTCCCTTGGAAATCAGTTAGAACGCTAGAGTCTGTATATCTCAAATACATACTCAGGACAAAATTCCAAGGATTTAATATCCACGAAGTAAAGAAAAAGGTTTTAAATATAATTTCATTTTTATTTTATTAGTAAACAGATGAAGAATTGCTGAAGGAGGTTAAACATTTTTTAAAAACTGGCCCAGAATGCTATCATCAGAAATCATAGAGAGCTAAGTACCTTTGTAAATCTGCTGTTTGTTTAAGTGCTCACGTAGGAGTTGATCTTGTTAGAAACCATTTTGATCACTTAGCAGATGCAAAGGCCAAAAGCTTCACCGAGATTTTACAAGATCAAATGAAAATGATCCCTATCAAAATGGTTTGAATCTGTGGCTTCAAGTTTATTCTGTTTAGGAACCCACTACAAATCCTCCAAAATAAATTAAAACCCACTGAAATTTATGCTTCTGTGCACTAAATTTGTTTTCCTTAGACTTCTCAGTAATCCATAAACCACTAAAAGCTTTTAGACTACATATTGAAACAAGTATGAAGCAGAAGTTAGGAATAAATTATCTGTTCTTGCAATGGATGAAGATCACCTGAGAAATTCTGTAGAAAACAGAATTGCTCAACGTTCATAGATGATGTGGAGTAGATAGATACAAAGGCAAGTACACTGGAAAAAGTATCTTATGATCATGCTGTTACTACTTGGTGGAGAAAGTTGATCTTTAAAATATTAAAGACACTTCCAGGAAAACTATCAACTCAATAGTCATCACAAAAGTAAATTAAGTGTTCAAAATCCTAAAGAGAAGAGTGGAGAATAGAAAAGAAAACTTCATCATGCAACAGTAGAAATTCACAATTAGCCCATTATATAAGTACATAGGGTTCAGATCCCATCTTGTAAAAATAGTATGTTATAATGGGAAAAGTTTCAGACACACCTGAAGGATCTCAGAGTGAAATATTTTCTCTACAGGAATGACTGAGGAGATGAGGACTGTTCTGTCTAGTCTACAAAACCTCAAGTGGTGAGAAAATTTTGGGTAAGGACCTTTTCTTTTTCCAGTTCAAGTACTAAGGGACTTTAAGGAAGCCAAACTCTAAACAAACAAAAGGAGGTGTTTCTTTATGCAGCCCAGTGGAGCTCCTTGCCAAAAGAAAAGGGTGAGGAGCATTTCCATGGCTCCCAGAGGTGGAAGAAGGAAATGTATGTTACTAAACAGACATACAAAATTAGGCTCAGGAATTCCTGTTAAATGAACATGAGAGAATGTTTGAGGAGAGTAATAGGGGAAAATCGTATATATTTACCATATCTTCTCCTGGTATGTCCTTGTAGTAACAGCTACTGTTTGAGAAATGACACTGTTTGGATGAACCTCTAGACTGACCCAAAATGAATGCTTTTTTAGAATCAGAAAATTATTAAAATTAGCATGTATTGTCAACACATCATTTACTTATAAAATATACACTTTAGACACTGTGAAAAAGGACTTGGTTGGTCTTTTGGTGTATACAGCCCAATGTACAGAAAAGAGTTGCAAAACTCCATTTGTTCAGAATATTGTGAATGACTTCTGTCAAATACCCAAAAGGAAAGCATTTCAATGCCAAGTGTTTGTTCAAGCATAAGTTCAACAATAAAATAATGAAAGAGTACAGAAAAGAATGAGAGCTGTTTAGTGTTAATATAAAGTGTGCTTTATTGGAACTCCCATGGTTAAATATCATAGATTTCATCTCAGACTGTGATGGAAGTAACCAAGAAGTTGTACAGAAGTAAAATTAGTGAATGAACCATAAGATGTTGTATATAACAATGTTTTAGTGCAAAATTGAAACTTTGCACTTCATGGGGAGGGGAAGAAGTTGTCTTTGTGTTTGCTGGGTGCATTAAACATATTGAAATTTTTGTGTCACCACTACAGTAGGCAATCAGATGGAACACAACAGAAATATTTCTAAATAATATCTTTGCTTCTGGAAAAATTTCTCCAATTTATCCATTTTTTCATGAATTTCAGAATAACTACCAAAGTTGAACAGCCATGGGTTTCATGTCACTCTTGTATTCGTGTAATGGCAGCTGCGTAATGCTGCCTAGTACAGCAATATGTAATTGAAATTAGTTCTTAAGAATATACTAATACAAGCCTTTGTTTAAGTTCATGAACCAACTTCAACCCTGATGGAAGCCCAGTGAAATCAGTGAATATGAATAATGTTGACATCATGTGTTGATTTAAAAATGTTGACAGGATAGCATTTCAGATATCAAAATGTCACAGAAGTTGGAGAAAGAGCTCTGGAAATGTCAAAAATGGAGAACTGCCAGTGTTCATTGGATTAGCAACATTTGCAAGCCTCAATCCAGCCAACAAGAGGAAATATGAAAGAAATCTGTGATTAGAAGAAATGCCTGGCTTAATCAGCTAAAATCCTATATGGCTAATGACAGAAGTTCTTTTTCATGCACTCAGAAATGTTTGGTAGGTCTATGAGTGAAAATAAGTATAAAGTTTATTTGTTTGCATTCAGACTGCCTCTTAAGCAATTCTAAATTACAATTAGGCTGGGACAAAAATAACAGAGAAAGAGGCAAGTTTGTATAAGCTTAAATTTGGAAATACAATAAATATATTTGGAAATGAAATTAAAAAAAATAAAATAATTGTCTGATCTAAGACATCTAAGAAGAGTATCTGTCTATCCCCTTGCCATCTTACAAATGTGAGGTTCCAGATTTACAAAGAAATTTTTAAAGTTTGAGGTTAGGATTTCCCCTGGTTCTGATAAGTTATAAGCTGCTGACACTACTCCCTTGCCCTCGTCATCCTGTACTGATCTAGATCACAGGTAAGGTCATACTACCATAATTGGACATGCTGAGATGAGAATGTGTATTTGAAAATTTAATTTCCTTTGAAAAACTACAGTGTAAATTAGGGATTAATTATCGCCCAAAAAAACACCAAATTCTAAGTGTTACCAAAGTTGAATTGACCTTCAAATATGGGTTTTCTCATAAATTATTTAATTTTAACACATTTCGTCATACTGCTAAAACATGATGAGCTTGATTGGAATTAATAGTAATGTTCCAATACCCTCTTACCTCTCCAATCGTTGCTGAAAATTAGAAATATTTTTAGTGCTGTGAAGTTGTGTTTTAGCAAAAGAAACAGTAAGATAGTCATAAAACATAGATGTGTATCTGTTTGAATTGCCTCAGTGAGAAAAAAATGACATGGTGTACAGGGGAAGAGGAAGTAAAAAACATGGTGGTTAACCCACACACCAAGAAGAGTGTTCTGGTTAATTACAGAGAAGCCAAATGTTTCATGTGAAGGATGGCTCATTATTTAAGTATACTCAGAAAATGGTTAATTAATTTACTTAGCCAAGTGTACTTTTGTCTTATTCTTTGTGTTCTGAATGACATTAAATGTATTTTACTTCTTTTATGCAATTTTATTAATTTTCTTTTAATTTTGTTACAAAGTATCAATGTGCATCACTGAATCCTCTAACTACATTTGTCTCTTTGGGGTGAAAAATAAGCAAAGGAAAGAAAAGTAATTTAATTTAGCATTAATAAGCTGCAAACTGATGTTTACAATAAATCAGCCACTATTACCATGCTTAATAGTTGTGAATGAGACAGAGCAGATGTGGCTATATCTCTCTTTTTATTTTCCTTACTCTTAGGGGGTGAATCTCTCCTACATTCTTCTAAATGGGCACATCGATTGTTCAAGTGGGTGTAGAAAAGGAATATTTTATAAAATAAGAGCCAAGGCCAAAAGTCTTTTAATTCCTCAGGTTTGTTTTCTTACAAACTCACACACACACAAGGGAAAAAAAAAAAAAAAAAGGATGTTCAGTTTCCCTGAAACATTTAAACAGATGTGACAGTCTATAAACAGAGGAAAGGAGAAGAAAAGAAGAAAAGGTCTTTACAGGTTAAGCATTTTCATTCAACTTTTCTTTTGTATCCTTGTGCGCTGGAAAAGAGCTGTAGCTGTACAAACATCTTGATTTTCCAAAGACATTATTAGAGATTAAAACTGTTTTTCTGAAAAGTTTTTCTAAACATAACCATAGCAGTTAATGCTCCGGACATATAGCAGATGCCATTGCATTAGCCACTGTGTCTCTGCTTCAGGAATCAGTCATGACAAAATGCAGGAATCAAGTGAGAGAGAAAAATCCTTTCCAAAAATTCCTTACTGTCAGCAGACTCAAAATGTCTAGAACTCACCTTATGTTTCTACAAGATTGCTTCCCAAGTAGCTTCATCTCTGGAATTATACCCAGGATGAGTTACACTCTCAGAATATTTTTAGAAAGTTTATAAGAGCTAAGAAAGGCAGAGAGGAGGAGGAGTACACAGAGAAACCAAAAATATTTTATGCTTTTGCAAGTTATTAATTCCACAGTATAAAAGTCTGAAAGGGGAATGGGTCTGGAGAGCAAATCTGCATGCTAATGCATGCCAATATTTAAAAACTACACATCATTTTTTATCCAAGGATCTTTGCATAAAAAAAAGGGGTATTACAGATACTGTGTTTTGTTAAAGGTCACCCAGCAAGCTGAAACATGAGCAGAAGCGAGGTGTTCTGTCTCCTGCATCTGTGTCCTATCCACCACAAGACACCACAGCCCCGTTAAGAAGAACTGCTGTGAAGAGAGGCTTTTGTCTGATTAATCTTTTGTCCTGTCAGGTTTGCAACACCCCTTGCAAAATTGTAGTTCAAGGTCTTCTGATGTTTACCTAACATATCATCACTTATTTCTCTGAGGTTTTTATAACTCAGGCATGAAAAATTTGCTCCAGGGTGAGAGTTGGCATGGAAGTATCTCCAGTCAGGAGTATAGCCTTTTTTTTTTTTCCTTTTATTTTAACTAACTTAGGGAAAAGAAAAAAAAATGGTTAAAATATTTCCAAGTGCCTGCAAAGCTGGAAACACAAGAAGATCATTTACTTGAACCAGTTTGCCCAGACCTAACTATAATGAGAATCATACCGTAACCCAAAGCATTGTTACTCACTCAGTCCTCTTTTCCAATAGAGTTCAACGGGATTTGAATGGGGTTTGGGGTATTTTTAGGTTTTTTGAAGTAGTCCACTGTGGTAAAACACTAATAGCAAGAATGTTGTGAGGGCTTAAAGTCACTGGAATTTCCAACTCATGATGATTTGGCTGAACTTCAGATAAGAGGACACCCACTTTACATCTCTCAAATTAACACTCAAGTTCACCTGCATATGGAGGGTACTAAAACTTGCCCCCGTTCCATGTGTTTTCCCAAGTGCTTCAGGCATCCTGGAGCATGCAAGGTATCCTTCTTGGGAAAGCTACTCAGCTCAGCTGTGGGCAATGTGCTTTGCCCAAGGCTCAGATGGAAACAAGTTTTACTCTGATTTAATTTTCTTGTGTTTTTGGCTGGGCTGCTGCCAAAGTTCACCACCATCCTTACAGGCTTCAGAAGGCCTTTCCATAGTCCCTACCCCACCTTCTCTTGCACGCATGGTGTGAATGATAAAAGACAGGTTTTAGAGATTCCAGAGAGGAAAAGTGTTCTTTACTAAATCTGCTAATATGGTAAATATCCTACATGCTGATGCATTAGATCACAGACTAAACATGCCCTATCTGATTACTTTACCCCACCATGAGAAGTGAAGTAGGCACTACAAGATAAAAAACATGGTCCCTGTACAAAGAGATTAAAATCTGACCTAATGCACATGCAGTGCTGGCAGCACATGTGTGTTTTTCAGTCTAGGTCTCAGCTACGCAAGCACAAAATGTACTCCCACACCTTCTTGCACACAAAAGGGAGAGTATTCAATGCAAAAAATGTGTCTCTAATAAGCATCCAGTGGACTTCTAAAACCCAGGACTTCAGACTAGGGAAGTCTGGCTTCAATAATAATAATTTTGGAAGGAATTTTGGGTAATGTAAGAGAGGATGATATTTAGGTCTTTGGAAAAAATGGACTGTGCTTCCTCATTTTTAAGTTGTTTACTTTGTCTTATGTTTTCCTGTCTTACTGTTGTCCTGACTTGATTCCCAAGTTGTCAAGTTCCCAAGAGAATTTATTTTATAAAAATCTCTTAGCCTGCCTAAAATGTTGTACAAGATTTGTCACCATTGAATAATGGTGACGTCAAAGTTAAAAGACATATTTCCTCACAAAAATACCTTTCTGTCCTCAAAGAAATATAGGGTAATAATCTCTCTTAATTTTAGTGTTCATGAATAAGTGTCTAAAGATTTCCAATTCTTTTTCGTTAAACTACCTTTTAAAAAATCTGGTGGTGACAGGGCAGACTAAAGTGCCTACAAGGACAGCCAAATCTTCTACCTTTTATTTTCCTGAAGATTACTGCTTTTCCTCATCTTTTTTCCTTCAAATGCCATAGGACTTATGCACCCCTACCTTGTCACAATAGCTCACACAAATACCTCTCAGAACCAGTTCTTCCAGACTAAAGACTATTTACTTAATCATGAAAGAGGTATAAAGAGAAATTTTCAGATAATTTGATATTTACAGGGTTGGAGCACCTTCCAGCCACAATTGTTTAAAAATGTACAATTATATAGTGGCCTGAAAGATGAGAAAAATAGTTGGTTACAGATAAAGCAGCAGTAACTTTTAGTTTTAATGCAGTTTCTAGCTGTGAAAGGTTAGCAGGCAGGGAGAATATGGAGGCCAACAAAAGAGGACAGATGTGAATTTGTAACGAAATAGTAAAAGAGATGCCAATCCTTTTCCAAAGTCATTAATCAGGGACAGATTGAGGGCAGCCAATGGGAGTTTTGACACTTCAGTGAGATGAGAATTCATCTAGGCCCTACTCTTTTCAGTGTGGAGATCTGTAACTATTCCTGGTTGTACAGATTATGAAAACAAAGCTTTTTATATGTTTATTTGTAGTCTTCAACATTAAGAAGCAACAAGAAAAAAAATCTTTGAGTTGCTGATAGCTTTGTGGTGCAAGAGCTTAGAGGCTTCTTTATATTTTTCCTGCCTAATAACTTTGGATTACTTCCTGTTTACTGTCAGTGCATGTAATGTGTGTGTCAGCCTGGTGCAGCACTGACATGATATATGCATTAGACCACACATTGATAGCAAAGACAAAGTTACTCTATTCTGACAGGACGAGAAAATTACCCACAAGCAGTAAAATATAGGGTTGTCATGTGACTATGTTCTGCTTCAAAACCATGTATCACATGGTGATAGCACAAGACTTAGGGCAGTGTGAGAGATACTGGAACTGCAAAGCTGGTTATCTGCTCCCTTTGCCTATCTGTGTCTTGCATTAATATTATATGAATATTTGATCTCCACTGTGCCCTGATGGCCTGCTGAGCTCTGCTTGGTGTTTTTGTGTGTTGTTTCTCACCACAGTCAGCCCAATTGCTACACACCTTGGGTATTGCCTTGTTTCCCTTGCCGCACCAATTCATTCTATCGGTAATGACTCTGCAGCTCACCTACACCCCCACACACCTTCTGGTCACACTGCCTGCACTGCCCTAAATCTGCATGTCAGACTGGGGGAGCTAAGGCAGCTCAGGGGGAAAAGAAAGGGGACAACAGGCAATGTACTATCAATGTCAATGGTTTAGTTTTCTCTGCAGGAAATGCAGGCTTGCAATGAATTGACTGCAATACCTTGCAATCTTGTTGATATTGCAATTATAAATCTGAAGCATTCAATACAACAGCTTTGGAAAAATAAGGAAGAAGCAAAGTATTATCTACAGATATAACAATACAGTTAAAGTAGTTGATATCATGTCCATGTGTTTCCTAAGCAAATTCTGGGGTTTTATTTAGTTAATGTGAGCTGCTGAAAGGTACGTCAGTGGTTAAAAGTCCTATACATGTATTTCTGCCTTTACTGTGATTTGCATAAATGCCGACTGTGCTACCTGAAAGCGTCCCTGTCCTGATTTATGGGTGTGTTTGTATTGCTCATGTCATAAATCTTCTTCTCTAGGACACTTCTGTTCTGGTATTTATTGACCAAAGACAATTTGCGTTAAGAATGTTTTGAGATCTTGCCAGATATGCACTAGGGGATATTTGAGAAAACATTCAGTACTCAAGTGAATGAATCTAGGCAAGTGTATGATCTCACTACACAGATAAACATTTTGCCATAATATTTTAGTACCCTATTTTATTAAGAGAAACCTATGTTTCCATATGCATCTATTTACCATGGAGTCAATTCATTTAGGCCAAATCAAAATAAGGGTTGGAAGAAGATAATTTAGGCTAGCAGTCTCAGGCTGGTGATTATAGCTCAGTGAACAAATCTTTAGGGTCAGATCTTCTCTTACTGAATCTAGCTCAAGCCTGAGTACTACCCTGTATTGAAACAAGATGTCCAAACATGCCCTCTTTATACAATTTCTAAGAACTTTGTTTTGAGGAAAAGATTCTTTTTTACTAATTATTATTATCAAATCTTAAAGTACCTAGAAATCTTTGATTAAAATCAACATTTTGCATTGCTGGGAGATGTACATCTTCACCGGATGAGACATAGGCACCAAAATAAACAGGCTGTATGACTAGTTGGGGAAATATTTCAGGAGAAACTGAGGCACAAGGAGATGAAGGGGCATTTGAGCAAGCAAAAATCATCACTGCAGCATCTGGTGGCTCAAGGGTGCATTTCTTGGTGCTTGTCCCATGACATAGCCTTCATGAGATCTCCCCACCTGGGACCACAATGCTGAGAGCACAGATTCACCCTCTGCAGGGTTTACATGGCTTGATTTGGGCCAAAGTCAGTCTTTCCCCTGGGATTAGGCACACTTCCTTAGTAGGGCAAAGGGAGAGGGTAGGGATTTCCCACACGGTTTCTCTCCCTACCTGACCATCCCTGTGCAAGACAGGGTCACAGCACTCACACTTCCACTGGGAGATGCTCCCATCTTTGAAGGATCTCTACGTACCAGCTGCTCCTGACTGGGAAGCCTTTGTGGGAGCCCTCAATCTCTGCTTCCAATCCTGTTTCTCTTTGCAAGAAACATCTAGAGAATCAGTTGGCCAAAGAAAGAAAGCAAGCAAGACTGAGCATGAATTTCTATCCTACTGGTTAAGGCTTTTACCTGGAAGGAAGGAGACCTGGGCTTCAGTCTCTTATTTCAATGAATGGTTATGTGATTATATTAAACAGCAATTGGATAAAATGCTTACATATCTATTAGAGCAGGGATGGCAGCCTGGATCTACCCCCTCTATTTACAGGTGAGGCCCCCAAAGCACGAGAGTCATGCTGGGTCTTGCTGTCCCCTTATCTCTTTCTAATGAATCTGCAATTATTTGATGCAAAGTGGAACATCTTCCACAGCAAAGATGGGGATAACACCTCTCCTTTTCCCCTGCTTTTGGAGAGTTGGGTTCAAAGGCTCTCAGACAGAGCAGGAAACTCCACAGAACACTCCTGCTCCTGAGATGTGGGTTCACTATCAGACTGGGGGCACTGCTCCTCTGGTGGCTGAGTACGCTCTGAGGTCACCCAGCAGACTGACTTTCTAAGGAAACTGCACACAAAATAATACCTCATCTGTAGATCCTCAGCCAGCTAGGCAGGAATTACGTCCTGAGCTACCTGGGGCTAAGACACTGGGTGGTGTTCTAGAGCCAAAGTCACTGGGGTATCTCCCCATCTGGACATAAGAAACATTGGGGAGGCGGCAGGTGAATGGCAGCTGGAAGGTGGCTCAGTCAAGACTTAAGTTCCCCTCATCCTCACCTGAATATAGTCCCAGGACAACTGCCAAAGACCACACAAGGAAGCTGGGGAGGAGTGAGCCTTGAGCAGCCATTTCCTGAGACACAGCCTGGCCCTGGTAGACAGGCATCTCTTCACTCTTATGCGTTCCTATGCAAAATCTCCAGGAAAGAAAAAATCTGCAGTGAGGGTGAACAAAGCAGACTGTTCATCACCCAGAAAGATCACAGCTAACACCCACTGCCATTTCCAGTGGATGCATGTAATTAGCAACCATTCAGTAAACAGTCCTAAATGAAAATCACAAATATAGTGAGTACCCGGTGGAAAGATTTATTTATCTCTACAGAGGAAAACAATATGTATGTCTGTAACCTTTTAACTCTTCTTCTCTTTCCTCATCTTACTCTTACACTGGATAATTATTTATTTTGTAGCTTAATTAGCTAATTACTGTGTTATGTTGCTTTTAAGCAGGAAGTCACTTCGTTTAGTTGTTGGTTGCATGTGGCTTTTGTTCAGTGTCTCTGATGTCAGTTTATAACATAATCATCTTTACTTGCAGTGATCTGAGGTGATGAAGTCTGTTCCTGATGGTAATATTTTAATTATCAGAGTAAAGTTTGTAAAAGAGAAGTGACTTACAGGGAATGACTTCATGTGGATAGAGGATAACTGATAAATGTACACAAGCTCCCAGCTGCCTGTCTGCAAGGCAAAGTTCTGCTGATTGCCTTCAGAAGAAGATGCTTTGAGGACTTTCAGAGGGTGTACTAAAAGGTATTAAAAAGAATTGACCAAATCCACCCAGCAGTTTCTTTTCCAGTTATCATTGCATTTTCAGAAACATAAAGGGACTTGAACTGGATCCCCATGCCATCAGCTCACTGGTAAAGGCATCTAAGTAGAACTGGTGCTTAGGAAGACAAAGCAGACAGGATATACAGCAGGGAGCCGAGGCAGGTTATCTTGCTGTCTGCTACAGCTTCACACTGCAGCACAAGTTCCACCTGCCTGCACACAAGCACCAGTTCCCTGCACATCCAGGCCAGGTGGACAAGATCATTGCAAGAGTTAGCAATTTCGTTTCTCATCAATTGCCCAGCCATGAAAGCAACTAAAGCATGTATCAGTGGTTCTCCCCCACAGCTGTCCAATTCCCTAGTTTGTCTGATTCAGAGATATTCAGCATGGTGCCCTGTACCAGCTCCAAACCCTGACAAATGTCTTTTGTTTGCATTTGGTTGTCAGACATAATGTATGCAGCCACAGACCTGCAGCAACATATATTTCTCCTTCTACTGGAAAGTTGAGTAAGACTCTTAGGCTCATTTCCCAAGTGGTAAACCTTAGCTGTCTCAGGTAGGAAACTGGCCTCCCTCAATTCCTTATCTAGTCAGCTGAGCTGCTCAGGAGGACTATTCAGAGCATGTGAATTAGTTTCTCTTGAGTATTATCCTTTAAAGAGCCTCTCTTGAGCAGAAACAGTACAGCTACTAGTTTACAATACTCAGTGCTTTAAACCCTTTTCTATATTCACAGATTAATACTCTACACATTTCTGTATGTTCATGTATTAAGAAATTAACTTTCCTCTGAATCTATTAATTTGTCCACCAGAAACTAAGCCTTCTACCTGATGAATGCAGAAAGAAAAAAGTATAGCCTTAGAAACCCTAACATGTACAACAGTTCCTACATCGCCTTTGAGACTGAAATGTTGCTCTATGTTTTTAAGCTCACTGACAGTTTCATGATTTAAAGGCATTTTTTCTGCCTCATTCCCACCCTCCCATTCACATATTCTTCACGGTGGTTCGTGTGCACAACACTCAGTAATAACCCCTTTCCTTAAGGGATCAAGGAAGGAAATTCGACAAGTCACTGCCTCTCCCCTTTCAGAATTTTTTTCTGTTTGGTTTGGATGGTCTCTGAAATGGGCTGGAATGCAAATGGAAGATATTTGGCAGGTTGACATTTGTCTGCAAAGCTAGGCACTGAGCCAGAAGCATGGAGCAAGCTGGAGTGGGTTTACATAAAGTGGGAGCATTAGTGCCAGAGCACTCCAATGTATTTTCCCCTGAGACTCATAGGCAGCCCACTCAATACTTCATTAAGAGTGAAATCCAGGACTATTTGAAGAGCCTTAGGAAAGGGCCTGTGCACCAATTAAGTTCTTGAGCCCTCTGCACTGGTCTGAATTTGACCCAAAGTAAGAACTGTTGGCTGAGGTAAAGATGTTATTATCCAGATTACAGTCTGCTCTTGTGAGGAAAAGAAACTGTAGGCATATGGTTGGAAGCTGCACAATCCTTCATAGATGCATCCTTGCAGAATGTTTGGAGCAAACAGTCTCTTGCCTGTCCATGAAAAACTTACAACACGAAAGAGTCAAAAAGCAGGACATTTCCAGGAAGAGCTCTAGAATCAGATCTTTCTTAAAATGGGAATACAGAAGTCACTTCTACACTGCTGGGATGTTGCAGAGCAACTCAGGGATGATTCTAGTGAGGTGGTTCAGAACAATATCCCAGAGTGTGTTTTACAGACATAGGTATTAGTTTTTCTGAATCTCTTTCTGCATGAATACAGGATGAACACAAGGGTGACAGGCATGCCACAGCATTTACTATAGATAAGAAGTGTCTGCTATCGCTTCAGTAAGCTGGAATATAGTTTTTGCTCAAGAAGAAGTTTGCCTACATTATTGTCTTATTTATATCTATAAGGCAGGCAGGCAGGCAGGCAGGCATTTACTAGCTCTACTGCAGTAGGAAGTTACTCTTAGATAGAGGATATCTTTCTATTAACAAGGTCAACATCATTATTTTGTATGGGCTGCATGAACATTCATTTGTTTGCATGCAGTGTGGGGAACACTGAATATTTTAATTTCTAAACAATGGGGTGCACAATGTCAAAGAGACACAGAGGGATGGGGAGCATGGGTAATGCATGCAATGCCCTAGAGCCTTTTCACAGCAAACAAGTGATAATACAAACGAATGCTTTCTATAATATGAACCAGGATAAGGTCAGTTTAAGCCTGATTTTTAGCTTCCATCAGAGGGCATCTGGTCCATAAATAGATCTCTTTACATAGTGCATTAGATGGAAATGTAGGGTTGAGTGTTGAATTGTGGAAATATTTTTTTTAATTAAAAACCTCTTCACATTTTTACAGACGTACCCAAGAAGCTGAGTACAGGGATGGGGACTTACCAAACAATTTGTGAGTTCAACACATCAATTGAATACTAGCCCCTTGATGCACATGCTTAACTCCCATTAGTGGCACTGGGAGCAACAAGACTGCGCCAATAGGGAGAACCAACTTTATAGTCTTCACACAAACGCATAAGTTTTCCATTGAAACTAAGGTGCTTTTAAAATGTGGGGTTAAGAAAAATGCAGTCTACACAATGAAAGTGAGTCAAATGTTTACATTATATAATTGCTTTTGCTTGCTTTGACAAGGAAAATTAGCTCTGTAAAGTGCCAGTTCTAAAATGCATACTTGAATACACTTGATGAGCATAAGATCCCTGCACACCTAAGGCTAGATTGATAAAAAAACTCACATATGCAATTGAGCTCAATTTTTTTTCCTCTTGCAATTGCTGTCAGAAGCCTGTGAGTTGAGAAGGTAATTCCATAATTTGCCAAAGTGTCAAATGAAAGCAAATATGCTCTAGCATGTGGGCATGGTGTATTCAGCAAGAGATTGATTAGAGAAGATAATAGAAGAGGTCTAGCTTCAGGCCAGCAGTTTAGTATTCTTCAATCAGGACTTTGGATTTCAGTATCAAAAAGGGTTTTGTTGCGATCATCTAAGATACATTGCAGAACAGAGGACTTTCTCAAATTAAAATGAAATTAAAAAAAAAAGTCTTTCATGGATGGAAAATTCACTACAGCAAATAATAATTACTGTCTTTATTAAAACAACAAACAAATAAATATTCCCTCGAAATGTGTACCATTGAAAGTGAATTTGTCTGGTTTAATAATTGTATTTTATTACAATGTGGTCTGCAGAACTGAAGAACTCTCAGCATGCCAACCAAACTATTTTTTTTAAACTATTGTCCAGTCAATGGAAAAAGGAGAGAGAGGACACTCATTTGAAAGGTGGCGTACCCAAGTTATATCCCAATTTTGGCCAAACAAGACTGAAAGGATTTGAGCTGCATTCCCACCACAAGACAGTAGGTCACACTGGGGACTGGAGTAGCATCCAGCCTGCTACCCACTATAATTGTATCAGCTGATAAAGGCATTCCAGGCAGCAGGCTGAAAGTTTTTCTGCACGGGTGGTCAGGGAAATTTGTATAAAAATCCTGTGAAAGCATAGGTGAAGTGAACAGTGGTAGAATTGCACTCTCCATCACAAAGGGTTTTTATAAGCAAGTAAAGCTGAGGAGAGGGAGTGAAATCATGAGCTCTTCGATAGTTTCAGTCCCAAGGTTATGTTTCACAGTGATGCGGTGGCTTGTTTTCTAGGTCTGCCTACAAACACTGACAAAAATGGCACAAATTGCAAACAATGAGTGGGAGAAGTGTATATACAACCTACTGTATTTTCTTCACAGGTTTTGTCTTTGCCTATTTCCTCTGTGATGTTTAGGGGAAGCTTTCTCCAAAGTGCCACAACCTGAATATTATTTGTAGCTTTATTTGTAATGTATTTCCTCAGAAAGTAACAAAATGGGGAGAAAAACGACAGAATCTAACAGGTCCCAAAACATCAGGAAACTCTACTATTATTTTGAACAAGAATGCAGGTTGGGACAGAGATCTTTTGAAATTGGAGGGCTCACAGAGAAAAACACTGATCTGTGCCAGCTATGAAAATGCATTGCCCTAAGTGGGATCACAAAAATACATGTAGAGGGACACAATCCATGGATGGGTTATTTATGCAGATGGCTTCATTTTGGGGGTGTACTGTTTGCCTAGCACATCATAACTCTAGCAAAAGAGATTTGTGTCACTTTTCTTATCAAGTTATGACCTGTGTTTTCAAATGTGGGTGCTTATGGTTAGCAGTTAAATAAGTGCCCTGATTTCCAAAGCTCCAGGAGGCCTAAGGATGTCTCTGACTTTGTTTTATTTCTGTTTTTTTGTTTGTTTCTGGGCATTTTTTGTTAGTTTTGGTTGTTTAAGTTTGTTTGTTTGTTTAGAATGCTTAATATATCACTGGGTTCTGTAGAGATTAATGAATCATTAGGAATCTCAAAGATCACTTTCTTGACCAAAACAGTTATTGGAGTACCATGTTCAGAGCTATTATTATGATCAGCTGAATGGGATAAATTCACCACTCATCACTTAGGTTCATGAGGCAACAATGATTTGATATGAAGGTGGAAAGATGATGGTCTATACATTTACAAGTGCCTTTGAAAAGTCCTTACTGTTTTAATTCCACTTTGATTATGCCTCCTAACTTTATTAAAAGGCTTACGGTCATAGAGTATAGAGCAAAACCTTGAGAAGTAGAATCTATCAAAGTTAGCTCAGCATTCACCAGTATATTGGACTGGATGACTTGCAGACATCCCTTCCAACCTACATTAATCTGTGATTGAAGTTAAACCTTATGCAGTCTTGTTATGAAGATGACTTGGGAAAAAGCAGAAATGTTGCCTGAATGATGGCAGCTCCTGAACCACAAGAAACTTAGCAAACCTCAAATAGATTTTCAATTTTGTAAGGCCAAGAGAGGCAACTAAAAAGATACTCAAGGTCTCTGGATAATAATTAATAAGAAAATTAAATAGATCAAAACATTCATAGAGGGTGGTGGGTAGAAAGAGAAGACAGGAGTAGCCTTCTAAAGCATGCAGTGGCATCAAGAACTCCTGTCAAAGGAGGCATAGCAAATTGATCAGGATGTGATGGATGTCAGGCATGCAACAAGATCTCTTCTCAGCTGGACAGAAAGAAAATAAGATGGAAAACAGCTGTAGATTGAGATAAGGCAGTTTACCAAGGTAAAAGTGAAATGCTGTGGGTGCACAAGGAAAGCAAAAAAGCCAAGGATCTTATTCTCTATTTCCCATCAGTAAGTGATGTCTGTCTCCTTCCTGGGAAGAAGGGCTTCAGCACATGTAGCTTTTATACACGAACTGATGTCATATGGTGTGGAATATCCCTTTGGTCAGTTTGGGTCAGCTATCCTAGTTGCGTCCTCTCCCAAGAGCTTTCTCAATCCCAGCCTACTGGCAGAGGCAGGGGATTGGAATGTTAGAGAGATAGCATTTTTATGGTGTTGGAACACTCCTCAGCAGTAGCCAAAACACTGGTCTGTTACCACTTTTCTAGGTACGCATGCAAAGCACAGAACTGTGAGGACTGCTATGGGAAAAATTAACTGCATCTTAGCCAGACCCAGAGCACAGGGCAAAATACCCCAAGGTACAATGAGCTGAACTTTGAAGGTATCAATCATATTAGAGCTCTCAGGGTGAAACCTAACTACTGAGCTAATTACACTGGTCAGACATCAGATTGAAAAACACCCTGAAACAAGACAAGCAATAAGCAGCTCTCTATAGAAGTTCAAGAAAGTAAAGGTCACTGTGCTTGTCCATAGAAGTCTTCAGCAGTGCATGAGCTGAGGAACACCATGTCTGAAACACAAACTTCCATGTAGGAGAAACAAGGTTGGAAGGTTCTTCTGGAAGATCTGTGCAGTGTGAGCCTGGTAATCTGAGGTGCTCTTTTTTCTCTTACCCAGAAGTGGTGTGGCAATTCAGATTATAAAAAAGATGCAGAATCAACAAGAAAGCAGGAAACTGGGAAGATATAAGTGGAATGTGGTCATTTCTTCATATGGTCGCATGAATTTCCAGCTCCCTGACACATATTTTATGCTACTTAATGTGACATCTTTCATTAATGGAAGGCCAAGTCTCGTTAATTTTGCTCATGTGACATAGCAGAAACTGATCTATTTATTGATGCATGAAAATCTTGGCCTCATAAATTAACAGAAAAGAAATCAACAGGTCTGCATTTTGCATTCTGCAGCCTTCTCTAAGACTATACCACCTGATGGCCATCAGTCAGAAGGAAGGTCAATCTCATAGTTGTATTCTCTCAGAAAAAGAAAAAAAAATGTTTTCCTTTGGAAAAGAAGAAAAAAAGAATTACTGATATGAATGCTAGAATTTCTACAAATTTCTGTTATGTATTTTACCATTTACAATCATGAGCTATGTTAGTTGTATGTAAGTATGGTATGTATTTTACCTTTATCATATAATTTTATTCCATGAAACACCAATATTAATACAGGTGAAGATTTTTGCAGAGAATCAGGATTATACTGTTGAAAGATGTGAACTCAACCTTACACCAACCTAGAGCTTTTACCAAGTCCTAGAAGTCATGGCAAGAATTAGGCAGATGTAACCTGACTCCTTTTTGCTTAGATTTCCATGGAAACCACTTTTCTTTACTAGACCAGGACGCAGACTCACTTTTTTCCAAAAACACAAGGTCAAACCACAATAAATATTTAATCATCAGTAATGTTTTTGTTATTATTTAAATTAAAAAAACACAATATTTTCTCTAGTTAAAAAAGTATGAGAGTGAGATATTGACTAACTTGTTTATGAGCATTTAATGATAATTTCTGTTAAACAATATTATGTGTTCTAAGTACCATCATTGATCCAGTCCAAGTTGAGACAACTGACATCACAATTATTTCTATACGTAAGCATATTTGAAATTTGATCTCTAACGAATTTAAAGTATTAAGCATGTATAATCAAGTTTTAAATGTACCAGATATAAGTGGCAGAAGCACATTTCTCCTCTCCTAGTACTTCTGTGATATTCTTAAATCTTTTTCTAGATATAACTGTTTGGCATTGTAATATTGATGAATAAAGTCCTGAACACATTTGATTTGCAGTCACAGTATCCCTACAGTAAGTACTGTTTGTACCTCTCAAAAAAAAAAAAATAGTACAATAAGGATCATTAAATTCAACATCTCTTTTTTTTTTTTGGCCTGGTTCAAAACCTACTGAGATTTGTTTTCAAATGATAACTGAGTTACCAGTGACAAACCTAAATATGTTTGGTCTGTTCTTTTCTGAAGAATCACTCAGAAGTTTCAATTAAACATACTGCAATCAAAGTGAGATGACAACTTTCTCCAAGGACTTGAAGTGGGGAATTTTGTTTGCTTGTTTTTCTTTTTACTTTCAGAGGCATCTGATTTTAAAATGAGACTTTTTGTTTGCCAGATTAAGAAAGAAAAGTGACATCAGTGAAGGGAAGGATTCTCATTGGGTGTAAATTAACAATGTTGATTTAAATTTGATGGAGGAATGTTCACTTTATCAACTGTCAATCTGACACAAGCTGTATATACTTTAACTGGGAAACATTCAATAGTTTACATGTTCTTCTGGTTTTTAGCTAGTGTTTTCATGATTAACCAAGTTGTCTCATACAATACCGGCTACTGTTTTTCCTGTTGGAGAATATACTGGTTAAAGTAATCACAAGGAATAAAACCAATATCTTGATATAAAGAAGTTCACTTTATTTCCTTCATGGTTATTAAAGAATTCAACAGTGATAAGGTATTTTGAAACTACGCAGTCCAAATAATATTAATATGCAGAGGTGGAAATGAACATCAAGTTACTCAAAATCAACACTGTCCAGGCAGAAACTTGCATCTTAGAAAATAAATTACTTGTAAAACTAAATGTCTATATGAAATATTAAAGTTTAAACCCATTCTGTATTACCCATTTTAAATACAGTCACCCAACTTATGCTGCTTCTTCTCTAACCATATCTGAAAGTGAGCAGGCACACTGCATCAATCAAAAGAAAACTGCAGTGAGAAAAATAATCCCCCATCAAAGCAAAATACATAAATACATAAATAAGTCCAGTGTTACATAAAATATCAGCAGTACTGAAAAGTATTTAAATGAGTGTTTAGAAACTTAGGGGTATTTTTCTCTCCCTCCTTCTGCCTTCCCTCATCCTCCCCACCACTCTGTCCCCAGTCTGGGCTTGTTTTATTTGGCACTTAAAGAGTCTGGTTTATTAGGCAAATATTTATGAACTTGACTTTAACCAAAATCCTGTTCACAGCTGCACCTGAGAGTTTCTCCAGCCTTGGATTGGAGAAACTCTTGGGGATCAGCAAATTGTTTGCACAGCCACGGAGGGAGAATTAAAAATCTTGTTGAATCAGGATTAGCAGTCTGCATGAGGAGGAGGAGGAGAGCTCATTTCCATAAGCTCTTCATCTCCCAGGATGCTTCTCAAGTCTCTGTGGCCTGAAGACATGTGTGACCCAAAAATTGAAGGGGAAAAAAAAAAAAAAGTGTATGAGTGAGGCAGCTTAAAAAGAAAACAAAATTTTAAAAAAAAGGGCTTCTACAATGACTACATCTTTGCCTTTTCTGCTGAGCATGGTCTGAGCCATCTTTCTGCTCTTTCAGACAGACTCATATGACTTCCCAGACTTGAAAGTATGTAAGTGTCAAGACAGAACCCAACAGTACAGCTAAACCTTTGTTGCTGCCTCAAGCAGTGCTGCCAAGCAGGTTAAACTTTGTGGGGCCATGTTTATTTCTGCCTTCTGATGAATGGTAGAAGAGCTGAGTATGCCGTGTGAAGTCCCACATCTCACATCTGTTGACGCCCACCCACCTATGGCTCCCAAAGTCTGATCATTTGAGGTCCATTAGGGCTTGCTATTTGCACAAGCATCAACAGCATTTAAATACACTACTGTAGTATGCATGGGTGTCTTTCATGTTAGATGAATAGATAAAGCTGACTGACGTTCACAAACTACACAATAACTTAGAGCTGCCCTACGTCTGAAGAGAGCTACCAGTGTAGTGATATGATCTCCGTTTCCTCATTGAGAACAAAAGTACGAGATCTCATTCCATAAGGTGAAATACACATGCCCACAACTCTCACAAAGAGTATTCAGTAAAACCTGAGTCTGGGATGGTTCTTGAGCCTCCATCACTTGCTCAAGTTCCTTCATGACCACAGTCACCACTGGCACAGCTTCCTCTCTTGAATGTAACTGGGATCATTGAAATGAACAAAGTTTGTTTTTAAGCAAGCCAAAGCACAGGCAAACGAAAATCTGTGTATTTAAATTCTATTGATTATGAAAAAAGATGTACAATGTAGCAAAGATAAACATAGCAAAATCAATCTCAAAATGACTGTGGATATGTGCATGAAGTGGGACAGAAGCAAATAATGCTTTATACAATGAGATTTCTCTTGTCTTTATACTTGCTGTCCCAAAGAGCCAAGTGAACAGCTCTTTCAGCATTAATTGAGAGCTATATAGCTAAAACTCTACTATACTCCACGAACCAGACCCTATCCTTCTCTGTGACAGCTCACCCATTGATGAGTCTGTAGAATCAGACTGTAGAATTGCAGAATCAAAAGCAGAAATCAATTTCTGAAGTGCTCAAAAGAAAAAAATCACACATGTCCCAGCTATCTGGTCATTTCAATCAACCATTCTTTTATAAGCTGCATTAGAAACTTTAGGCAAAGTTTGAACAGCTCAGGTTTATTGATTTTGTCAGTCTCATTTTTATTCACTAGAGTAGCTTGAAATTTTTGAAGAAAAATGTGGGCAAATTTGGCCCTCTTTCAAAACTTGATTTTTAAAGTACTGCTAAACCATATTAACATACTAACAATTTGACAGGTATTTTTTATTTATTTATTTATTTTTAATTGAAAGCCTTTCCTCTCTCCTGCCCCTGAGAAGCTGCTTTTTCATGTTCCTAAAGTGCTCATTTGAGGTGATCTTTTCCATCACACTGCCCCTGCTGCTGCCAGCACTTTTACATTTGAAGTCCATCAGAAGCTCTTGGTTATAACTGTGCCATTTTAAGTACTTCTGCAATCTTCCTGCTCCTAGACTGCTCTGAAGGCTTAAGAGACCCTTAAAATCACCGAAGCAATCCTCGGCACCTTTTAAATTGCAACTGCATGTCCAGGCTGTCACACAGGTCACAGGCTGTGTTACACTTACCTGAGATACCAATCTACTAACATCAGGCCAAATCTGGATATTCCTACATTTGTTGTCCCAAATCTGATGGCTTCTACAGCCTGGAGACATTGAGACCCTTGCAGAGGGTCATCGGGCCATTTTTTCCCACACCAAGTAATGGTTGCTTTGTGGCTCTGAGCCCACCATGAACCTTCTGGGCATTTGTCTAGAGAAGAGTGCTGACATGAAGGACACATCCCAGATATGCCTGCACCTCTCCCTGGATTCTGCTGCCAGTCTTTCCACATTACATATTGCAGCCCTACTTCTTCTCCTTTTAACTGTTGCAGAATCTGCTATACCCAAATCCAAGAAGGAGTCTGTAAGATTGATGTCTGTCTTTTCTTCTAGCATGAAATTATGAGTTTTAGTTCTCCTTTACACTGTTCTGACCTTTTTGCATGCATCATTATGTTCTTTCACTTGGCAAAAGTACCTGAACTACAGGAGAGATTGCTATAGCTCCTCTTTTTTTGTACCCTGTGCCAAATCTCTGATTTCCTTCAGAAATCTCACCTCTTCGAACCTACTAATCAACAACAGGCAACATTCCCCAACACCACCTCCACCATAGCACCCGTTCAGTCTGGCCTTCACAGTGAGAAGTGGAAATTGCCTCTTCCCCCTCACTCAATGCAGAGAAACCTGTTTCAAGCTCCGGTTTGCCTGGTGTTGTTCACAGAACATCCACAGACATGCCTCATCCCTTCTTCATCCTATGCTGTCACTGTTCCTCCAGCCCCAACAACCACACAGCAGAGTGACTGAGACCCAGTGCCTTTCAGTGAGTGCACTGAACCCCAAAAGCCAATGAACTCATAAGTTTTTCATGTGGTCCATATTGTTTTCTTGGCAGTAGCGCCAAGGTGACAGGAACATTGCTCGCAGTCATACCAAAAATAGGCAAATTGATAGATAGCACAGAGTGGGCAACATATCTTCAGTACAGTTTTGCAGATTTTTTTGCTTTTGTTGTCTTTAGGACTGGTGCAGTGGCATATTGCATTAGTGCAAACTCGTACTGATGCTCAGAGCCTGTGCCCACTCTGTCAGTATTCAAAATATTACCACAATCTGCATATAAGCAATAAGATATGACAAGGAGTGTGATACTGTAACATAACAATGTACCTCGAGGGACACCTGTGAGGAAGGAGGTGAAACGGAATGTATTCAAATGCCCAAGGTGTGATTTTTATCTCAAACCATAATGTAATGAGATGTGATAATAAAAAGGCATAAGACTGAAACAAACCATGTCTTTTAAGAATGTCAGCCTGCTTATGAGGTATGCTGTAAAAATGCAGTTTCCTGCCTTTTAAATAAAATGCTTAAAGAATTTTCTGAGATAATTTACATTAACATGTTTCTTTTTAAAAAATTCATTAGCCAAGGTGGGCCTAGATTCCTCACTTGAATTCTGCTCCAAGTATCCCTTATACATCCAATACAATTTTTCTAATATAAATAAAAAGCATGGTAGAAATTGGCTCAATTTTAAATATCAGGGGTTTAGAAACACCTCAAGAGAAATACAATTCACAACTAGTTCTCTTCTTTCATAACAAGTCCCCTCCTTTCTTGATGATATTTCTCAAGTGTGTTTCTAACACAGATACTACACAAACTATCTCATGCTATAAAAAATATAAACTCACTTAAGTGAAACTAAAATACAGTAAATTACAAACTCGTTGAGATAATTTCAAGGGAATCCATGCTCTGTAATTTAAAGTTTTTGTGCACCAACAACACAAATCAAAGGTATAAATAATTTTTAAACCTGGCGTAATCAAAAGATGCTCTTAGAAGACTTGAAAGGAGGAAAGCTCATTCTGACTTTTTACCAAGTAATCTCAATTCCCAGTGACTTCTGTCTCAGAAGAGATATCATGTTATTACATAATCAGGTCACTAAAGATGGAATACCTTAAACAACAGGCTGTAGTTCCTGTTATCAGAGCTCTTCTGTCAAATCTCAGACCTCTGTTTATTTTCAAATTTTAATTCAAGAATGCTCTGTATAATCCAGTGCTAATTTAGAAAAAAATTGTTTGATTCAGTAGAATAGCCATGATACAGAAATCATCAGAAATGCCTGTTTTACCAATACAGTAAGCCTCAGTCTTTGTGTTCTCCAAAACATGCTATTGATTGCATTTCGTGAAAATTGGATATTTGGACAAATGCAGTCCAGTCACCATCAAATGGAGAAAAAAATAAAGAGGGGGGGAAAAAAGGCAAGACATCTAACCTAATTGTAGTATAGAAAATAACTACTGTAAGACTTCTTATTATACACAGTATTTACATAAACATTGAGATCCCATTGGGATGAAACATCTCAACTCCACAAATATTCTTATTCTGGTACTGGCAATGCCTGTAGCCATTTTTTTAAGCATATGCCAATGAACAGTTAAGTCCCATTGACTTCAGTGGGACCACTCACAGGCATGAAGCTTCTGATCTAGTCTTGTGTTGAGGCTACTGTTCTTTCTGTTTGCCAGTATTTAGTGATGCTGGCCTATTTTAGCTCAGTGGGAGAGGATCTACTGTCCTTATTTGTGCCCTCCATGAATTTCCCCATGCGCTGCTCTCCTTCCTCTCTAGCCCAAATAGGTCTCTGTGTACCTGTACAAAACAAACCTTTATTTCTGTCGTGTTCCCCTTACAGTGGCTCCGTTACCACAAGTTCAGCAAAGAAGGCATATAACAGTCCTCAGATGGGAGAACCATTTTGGACTTCAGCAACCAGTTTGTGAGTTAGAGAATGGTACCATTACTTCAAGTCAGTGCAAAGTTGAGGTTTCTCCAGGGCATTTGGAGTTGAAATGTCAAAAAGAGAAATAAAATGAAGTTTTTGGCTATTTTCTTCCATTAAAGACCTCATAGTAATTTTCACAATAGCATCCCTGGTGTTATGCCTGATTTCAAATTGAGATAATTGCATTCTGCCTACCTGAATTTCTGTTCTGGAGCTCAGTTGGATAGACTAATCTTTCTTTGCTGCCAGAATTCAAATGTTGTTTGGAGATGCAATCTGCTTTTAAACAGTTGTTCTGCTCTCCAGAGAGAGGTTCATAGCTATTCAGATGCTGCAAGGGTTAATATTGGAACAATACATATAAATAAATAAAGGAATTTCCGGAGAGGCTGAAGTGATTCCTGTACACATGCACACACATGACCCTTCAAGATGCGAGGCAGTATATGAGACACTACGTTGCAAGACACTGCGATATTATTATGCTTTGTATGGAAGATGCTATATAAAATATTAATGTCTTTCATTAAAA
This sequence comes from Campylorhamphus procurvoides, assembly GCA_013396655.1. Taxonomy (NCBI): domain Eukaryota; kingdom Metazoa; phylum Chordata; class Aves; order Passeriformes; family Dendrocolaptidae; genus Campylorhamphus; species Campylorhamphus procurvoides. The sequence continues at coordinate 337,595 of WBMV01006288.1, read as the reverse complement.
TTACTCCTAATGTCAATATGTAGTGTGACTGTGCCATGATTTCTTATGTTAGTAGGTGCTTTACTAGGAGTTATAACTTTACATTATTCAACCACAATAGTCTCTGTAGAAAATGTATTGCTTCTGTTATCAACTTACTTATGCCCCATGAAAAACCATTGCTATGGTGATGACTATTTTATGGTACAGTATTCGCCTAATTATAAAACGGCTCGCTAACAGAAGCACTAATTTTATTTTCAACAGCAAAATACATTTTCAAAATTAAAATATATGCAAATAATTGATCCATAACTCTCATCAGACTGTATTTTTATTGATAATTATTTCTGTATATTAAAAATGTTCATGGCAAATATAAAAGTTATTGCAATGGATGTTTAAGAGACCTTGTTTTTATAACTCTAAGGCAATGTATACCTTTTTTATTTGCTGATGGACTGTATGCTGTTAAAGTGAAAAAGTGAAAAAGCTGCAATAGATATAAAATTATTCTATTTGTCTATGAAGCATAATATTATGTGAAAGAAAAATGCAAGATCTGGGTTTATTAAGCATTTATTTGTAAATAGCATCATCCTTTGAAAAATGACACATTTAGTTCTCTGACTTTATTACTATTTCCATGAGGCTCGATGTTTTTCTTCAAATTATTGTGATTATTATACTCAGTCTGAGACTTTGACACCTGCTGTTTCAAAACTTGATCGCAAATGTTTCAGGATATATATCAGATAGTACATAAAAGAGAAAACAGATTCAGACTACAATAATGTGGAGAGATTTTTTTTTTTAAATGGTCTTCCCAGTCAGAAAAATCAGTCAAAACAGTTAGCTAGAATATGGAGACAACCTGTAAGGTTCGTTTAAATTAGCACCATGAAATTTATAATGGAATGGTAAACAGAGGAGAAAGAAAAAGTCCTGCTAACAGAGGATATAATTTTCATTGAATTTTGTAACAAATTGTCTGTTGGAAAGCAATGGTGCAGTGGATTACAGGGATGCAACTGAGAGTAAAATGGTTAAGCACACAAGACCAGAAATGCATGAATTAAGAAGAATGGAACATCATTAGATAATAACAGGTGAGAACAATGTGTGTGATATTGTAATTTAGTTTTAATTCATTACTTAAGTGATAAAGAGACAGGGCATCTGATATGTTTAATATCTACTGTGTTGAAATGAATATGGTAGTGATATTTAAAGTTTTCTGAAAGTTTCTTTTATTCCTTTTCCTCTTGTTTATTCTTCTTTTCCTTAGTATTTGTATCATTAACTTCATGCAGTATTTCTGAGATGCATGTTTATAATGGAAGCTTCAATACATAAATCAAAATAACAGAGAGCATTGTACTGATGATTATTCAAATATCATCATCCATTAATAGCCTTTGCTTCCTGTAGGTTAAGCAGGATTTCAACTGATAAAGCATTTAGATGTAATCTTAACTTTGAGCATGCACTAAAGTCTGTCTGCAATCATATAAATATTTAGGCATATGCTTCAATTAGAATGAAGTGCATATGTAGGGTTAAACAGATGCTTTGCTGAGGCACAGACTCTAAAACTGTGAGACTGATCCTTGATCTATTGAATGCTTTCAACTCTGCTGGATGTTAGTTCTTTTATTATGTGTAAAGCTGTCCAGGGAGGATGAGATACTGACCCTAAAATGAATAACAGTACATTCAGCCAATGTTTTTGCTCATGTCTGCTTTGAATAGAGATGGAGTAAAATTAATATCTGAAATCTGTCTTTTTTGGGAAAAGACATAAAGAGGGTCAAAACTGGGGGGCCTGCCCTTGGATGTAGTACCAGTTTCTGCCTTTTGTCTGAAGGTTATTGATGTCAGATTACTAGAGGTAAAAGCTGATTCGAGATTGCTTTGGTTTATGTTTACTTAGGGTGTTTTTCAACGTGTTGTGTCTCTACAGCACAAAGACTGCTGCTTGCATTATTACTTAGGGGAAAACAGAAGTAGAGTGGAACTCCTCTGTAATCAGGTCATTTAGTTCTGTTAATAAATTTATCAAACTCTTTGTTTAAACCATTAGATTTTTTTCCCTTCACTGCTCCTATCTGAAAACTGTTCCAGAACTTCAGTCCTCTGCTAGTTATAAATCTTCTCTTTTCTGTCCCAGATATGTTTACAACCAATTTATACCCATTTGATCTTATGCCAATGTTGTCTTGGATTTTAACCCCTCTCTAGTTGATGAAAAATAGTACAAAACTTTTAAAGGAGGAAAGGGAGTTGCACTGTTGAAAATCTGTAATGTTGACACTGTTAGAATATAGAAAACACTCCCGCATGATCCTGATTTTGGGGTACTTTTAGTCACTTTCAGTAGTACCCATTGAAATCTAATGCAAAGACAGTTTTACTTTTCTCTTGAGAAACAGATTTATAAGCTTGGACAACAAAGAATTTACCCCTACAATTAGTTACACCTAAATGAAGGCATAACTGTTATCTTCTTTCTGGTCTGCTTAGCAGTTATTTTGAAAAGCCACTGGTCAAACCAACCCTCTCTGGCAGTAGATTTTGTTTCTCATGGTCAGAAAAGTTAGGAAACTGGCTTCCAAAATATTCAAGGTTTCTGGATTGCACCAGTTTAAGGCTATTTACACAAAAGCCATTGTTCTATGAGGGTAAACACTGTTTTCCTATCATTCAACTGGTAATGATCAGGGTTTTCTCAGGAAACAATGAGGGGTTTGGGTATTTTTTCACTTTTTTGGGGGTCTTTTTTTGCTTTAAGGAAAGTAATACTAACATCTTCTGCTCCTTTTTGTAGGCACTGTACTACCCATTGGTCCTATGCCCTGCTTGTGGAGCTCTTCTGCTATCTATAACTTTGGCAGAGGATTCACAGAAAACAGGTACAGCTCCTGGTAGAAGAGGAATTATTTGTCAAGGAGCATCTGCTTCTTCTTTTCAAAGAGACTGAATAGCTGCCTGCATATGACCATCTCTCTTTTGATTACAGAAAAACACATATATACAAATAGACATAGATAATTTTCAATACACTACAGAAGAAGCAATATCAGGTTTTTGTTTAAGACAATGAACACATACAGTGAATTTTCAAGGTATTCAAAGCAGTAACATTGTAAATATCTCCTTTAATTGTAACTCACATTTATAGGTTCTGATTTAAAATGCATAACTATTGTAGAAAGATGAAGACTTTTGGAAACAGAAATAAATCCTTAAAGATCATGAGTATTGAAGACAGAGAATGATTTTAGAACTTGAATATCTGCACTTCACTTGTCCTTTTCCAAAATAAATAAGGTAATGGGAAAAAAATAGCACTACAAGGCAGCTTGAAACACTCACTGAGAACTTAGCCTTCTTGGACCGCTAATACCACTCTTTCCTGTAAGTTAAGGTTTTGTGTTGGAAACACTTGTATCCAACTTTGTTAGCGTAAAAACTATAGGAACACATACATTTTAGACACATTGAAAGACCCTGATAGGACACTGTCAATCTCCAAGGATATCTTCAAGATAAATAAGCTTGCCATACAGAATTCTTCCTTTTCTTTTCAGCCTGGTAATAAATCTTGTAAAGTGGATTTTACTTCCAAAGCATAGGAACAGTATGAAAATATCCCATAAATAAGAAGAATTAAAAATGCTAGTGCTCAATCCTATTGATTTCACTTAGAGTTGAGGGCACTCAGCACCTTGCAGGAGGTTCTTGCAGCATCAGAAGATCAGGCCCTTATGCAGAAGGAAATCTTTCATTGATTGCTCTTAACTATAAATGGTGTTATTTCAGAAGAAGCAGCACAGAATGTCAAATGTGTGACACTTTTTTAGACCCACTCTTGCAAACATTTATGCACAGGAGAGCATGTACACAGGTAAGCCAATTTGATGAGGTCTGGCAGGCACTAGAATGCAGGAGCCACTCTCCCTTGCCTGCCTAGGCAAAGCCATACAGCCAACGGATGGATTTTCTCCATATCCTCATTTTCCACTAGGAGCCACTTTGAAGGCACATGAACTGGGTACACAGATTTACTCCCTTACAAGTGTTCTCAGAAATGTTTCCCCTCCCTCCTTTTCTAAGTCATTTCATGCACTTTATTTCCTTCTACTGAACTTTCCAATACGCCCAGCACCTGTCCCTTTAATATAGCACACAGGGTTCTTTCCCTCCATACTGTACATTATCCTCATTAACACATATCAGTCAAAAGCACTGTTAATTAAACTGGCAAGATGATTACACACGCCTCCATGTGCCCCCTCAGAGCATCCGCTTGCCAAGATTTTTTCCTCCCTCATCTAAAGTGGGTGGAGAAGGCCCTGAGTAAACCAGAATTTAATGCTTAGAAAAAAAGATCCCAGTGCATTGTTTTCTTGGAGCAAAATGATTTACACATCATCACCACTGTCCCAAATAAATAAATGCAACACTGACACCAGTCTGTAAAACTAACACGTGCATACTTGATCTGTACAGACACTGCATATAATGACATTTCCTTTCAAAGCTCCTCTCCAGACAGAAGACGCAATATACTGACATTGAAGTCTGAACTAATGGGAGCATCATAAGGAATTTATTACAGCTGGGCAAAACTCAATAGTTTAAAGGGATTGGGGTGCTTAATTTTCTCTTTTTTTTTTTTTTATTTGTGTGTGTATTTGTAAGAATGTGAATGATTTCCCAGGTTTTCTATTCACTTCCACTTCTTTGTGACATTTTTGCAAGGAAATTTATTGGCTTCCAGCAAACATTTCCACGGCATTTCAAAAGTTATAACCATTTTTGCCACATTGCCACAAAACTCTTTAGAGAGTTTGCAATTCTGTAATGCGCTTTGGATCAAGCTCTCTTCAAGAATACCATTGGAATGACAGGGCTGGAGGGTACAGTAGTGGTGTATAAATAAAGGCAGGCAGCGGTGATCCCTGAAGCAAAGATAATGTATTTTTCTAGTACACATACAGAGGCCTGATAGATACAGCATAAGCCATCCAACCATCTTGCTAGCAGAATACAGTTCTCAGAAGCTGTAAGAAAATACTATCTTGCAAGGAAGGAGATGAATTTTTCAGAAATCCATCTTTGAGACTCAAAAAACCTTTACACCACAGCAGAACATGAGCACCTAAGCTCCTGGGAAGTTGGACTGGTATTCAGCTGTCTGCTAATCACCCATTCTCTGGCACAAGAGATGTCCTTGAATGCTGAAGACAAAAATATAGTGTAGAACAAGATAATAAAGTGTCTTTCTTATCCCACAGGAATTTTTCACCTGATTTTTAGTTCCTCCTGTAACAGAACAGGTCAAAATTTTGAAAATTATTGTGAACTGATGGAAAAATAGAGGAAAGAGAAGAATGAGTGAGAAACCTGCAATTTGCTGAAATTATTTTGCATTGTTTTGTTCCAAACCGACTCTTGAAAACTGAAAGGTGTTTTCACATGTAAATAAACATCGCCCTCCAGGAGATTAAAAAAAAAAAAAAAAAGGAATCTGTTTTTAAGAAGGAAATTCACAAAAACTACCATCTTGAACAAATATTATCTACTTTGACTATTCCACGACTTTCAGTACAAACATTGATAAAAACACCTGACCTGTTGTGATAGGAATTTGATATCTGTTTCAAGAAAATTGAAACTACCTTGACAGACCGTAAAACAGACACTCCCTATAAAAGTTTCCAGGTTGACCATATTTAGGTCAGTAAAAGTTCACTTCTTGTCTTTGAACTTCAGACATATTCGGCTGAAACTAAGACTCTCTGTGACAAAACAGTGAGCTTTGTGATAAAACAGTTTTCTCATCAATAGTCCCTGTATACACAGTCCAGATGGGTAGCATCTTATATGTTGTCTCAAATACTAATTGAAATATCTTTATACCATGATAGAAAATTAGCAACCAAATAATCACCAAGTGATTATTTTAAAATGGAAAATGGTTACTAAAAGAATGTATGATGCATTATTAAAATTCAATTATTATTTTGTTTTAAAAAAAATTAATTCTTATCACTCAGTTTTCAATTTGCTTGCTAGCACTATTTCCTATCTATGTTTGAAGCTCTGGAATTCAGCTAAATTTGGGTTGTCCAGTCTAGGGAAGAGAGGAGAGGAGCATTATGTGTCCACGAAAACACACATGCACACTCATACAAGGTATTGAAAGGTCTCATCATATGCAAAGAATATAATCAAAAACTTCTCACTAGAAAGATTACAGTTTTGCTCCAGTACAAAATTTACAGCTTGTCTTTTCTGCTAGTTTAAACTGAGATGCTTGACTCAAAGGCTCAGTTGTACTGGCCATAACTTCACAAAATGACCTTGGTTATTTTTAGAGTGCAGGTAGAGTTTGCTAACCATCCCTTCCAGTATTGTCCTTGAAGTCCCTGTCTTGATATTTTCAACCTATTTGCAAGCACTGCTGAACCCAATTCCATCCCCTTTGAAGTTAACTGTAATTCTGACATTGAGTTCAGTAGACACCTACAATGGAAGGCAGCCTGATATTGCAGTTTAGTTAGTACTGCCACTTGTTACAGAATCTGGTCTAAAATTCACCACCTGAACTTCCCTCTTCTCCTGTATGATCCTTTCATATCACTTCTGAAATATTTGAATGTTACATTTATTATTCTGTGGACCATTGTGGATCTGTGCAATTGTCAGGGAAGCACATAGAAGTCACTAGCACCAGATTTATGACCTAGTAGCCATGAGGAAGATAACATTTTCCTTGGTAATTAGGGAAAGCAATGTTCTAAAAATTTAAAGGCCTTTTTGATGAAGCATCTTTCTGCCATCTAGCTTGTACAAAAGGCTTCCTATGAAGAGCAAAATATGCATCCCACCAAGGACAATCTAAAGCTTAGGTGAACACTGACAGAAGTCACCCAACAAATAATGAGTATAGGGAGAGTAGAGAGGATATAACTTCTTCATAAATCCTCCATGGACATGTGTGCTCTTCAACAACCATGCTGAAGAGAGAAGGGACAGAGCACTCCCACAACTGAGAGACCCAAACTCAAGCAAACAGGTGGAACTCTTTTTTCCATGATGCTTTTTTTATACCACACAAGCCAAATATCCTGAAATTAATTTTTTGACCCATGCATGCAAAAGAAACCCCTCTAATGATCATCGGTAGGTAAAGGTCATGTTTGTAGTGATTATATTAGACCAGTCAGTGGTCTGGATTGTCTTCAATAAACCACTGTTTCAAAACACATAACATTAATAGAAAAAGCAAGATAAGCACCATGGTGATAGTCCATGGGAAGTAATGGAAGCAGTAGGTTTGATATAAACATGGATCTCACTGAAAGTGATTTATAGTTCCCTAAAGTATTCTGCAGGAGATACGAGTCTTAGCCTGAGCAATTATTCTTCCCTCAAAATCTACTATAAATACATGTTTACATGATGACACAAGCCTCTTAGTATTTTTGAATTACTGCTGGGGGGAAAAAAATGGGAAAGGGAAATGTAATAACCCAACCCAGCAGGAATATTCCAATGACTTCAAAGGGAAAGCACATGGAAAAGTAGTTTTGGAAACACGACAGAGTGATATGAAGGGACTTCAGGCATATAGGCCATATCTACCATCTGTTAGATTTCCCAGTTTTACAGGGCTTGAAAAAGGCACTCGCCCACTTGCAGTAATGAGTGAGAAACAGTCTCTGAGGAGTACAGGCAGCATTGGGGTGAACTTTATAAGACTGTGTCTGCTTCCTTGAAATGCTCAGAGTCTACTGCTGAAGAAACAGATCAAGTCTGGCTTGGTGGAAGAGACTTCCCACCACTCTAAACATGAATATCATGTTACTAGTAGAAAATGACTGTGCAAATCCAACAGATGGAGTTTAAGAATACTCTTTATTCTTTTTTCTGAAACATCCAGTCCCTGGCGGTGTTAAAGATGGGACACTAGGACTACTGGGTCAGTAATCTAATTTATTATGGCAGTCACCTTACTCCAAATGATTTGAAGACATGTTAATATACATTCACTGCAACACCTATGTTCAGGTTCTGAGCAAGCCAGCAGCAAACAATTTTTTTCCTAGAAACCATGGGAAGCTGAATTTCTTTAGTTAAAAAACTAATGGGATAGAAGTGCTTTCTTTCATTTTTAAACGAGTGATAAAGTACTGCAATGGTGGCAACATACCCAAGACCAAAATTTAGTGACAAAACCATAACAATTAAAGACAGAAAAACACGTCCACAGTTTGTTTTCCCAGATATTTTTTATTCACACACTGACTGAAGACTGCCAACTTAGAACTGTGTGATGCCTTCATTATAATAATAGTATAGAAAGGGAGGGAGAGATGCCAAAATGTTTCTTATGGAACTGGAAACCTGCAATATAGAGTACTAATTTTCTTTGAACTTTCCATTAAGGATCAGTTGACGGTCAGTTGCCTGAATTTAAACTATGCAAGCTGTACTCTTCAAGTACTTATGATCTTTTCAGCCACAGCCAGGCACATGGTTTGAGCAGTGAATGTAACTAACCATTGGAAACTGGGAGATAGAGAAGATTTTCCATCACATGAACTTCTTCCATCAGTGTAGTCAGTGTTTCCCCTGCCTCCTACTCAGTCAAAAAATAAGGGTTTGATGCAGAATAATTCTTCCAGTGAAATTCTCTGGCTTATGTAAGCCTTTAGTGGTTATTCTTGTCTTGCAACCCATGCTGTGTCTTGCTCTGAACTACTTGCTAGAGGGTACACTGAATTTAACGATTATGTATATGTAGAGGCTCTCACACCCTTATCTTCTTTTTTCTGGACAATTATTTGCTACAAAGTATTCAAAATGAAAAGGATCTGTACTCAGTCAGTCCAGGAGGAAGAAATGAAAATAGAAAGTCAGAAATTCACCAAAAAGACTTGGTGAAGTCTTTTAATAATTAAAATTAAAATTTTATAAATTTTGAAGTTTTATAAAAGCCTTCAAATTTTCATGTTGGAGAACTGCATCTGAGTTTTGACCTCTGTAAGATTTGAACTTCTCACCATTGTTGGTTCTTCCAGTGTACATCCTCCCTATTGAAGAGACATGGAAAATTTTGCAAAATCACCAGGTGCTCCTACAGTCAGAAATATTGTCATTTTCTCAGAGTCTTCAAGTGAAGTGTTTTATTCCCTATTCTCTTGACTATCCCTATGTCGTGGTTTGACCCACGATAAATGCCTGATGTCCAGCAAAACTCCTTCAAGGCCTCCCCCCACCCCCTTTCACCTTCCAGAGGGAAGAAAGAAAACCAGCTAGTAATTTACAGCTAGAGATAACAACCGAAAGAGGAGCTTTGATTAATACTGCGGGCAAAGCAGAACTTAGAATAATGCTTAAATTTATTACTAACAAACTAAAAACTAAAACTAAGAAATAAAAACAGGTTAGAAACACTTTCACACCACCCCCCCTTGATCTGTCCATGCCCCCTCCTTTCCCTGATGGTGTGAGGGACAGGGGAATGGAAGGTTTACAGTCAGTTGTTGTTGGGTCAGCCATTCGCAGATCTAAGTCCAAAACTCGAGCAACAGGTCTGTCTCAGGGGGTTTTCCTGTGGGCTGCAAAGGGGACAGTTCGCTTCACCACAGTCATCACCACGGTCACAGGGGAATTACAACTTTGAGTCCTTCCCCTGCGCTCCGTGGGGTCCCCCCCACGAGAGAGAGATCCTCTGCTCTCTCGTGGGTCATTCCATGGGGTGCAGTCTCTCACGAAAAACTGCCTGTACCTACTTAGTATGGGATTCTCCCTTCATGGGTCTCAGCCGCAAATCTCTGCAAGGCTCTGCTCCACCTTGGGGAGTCTCCTGCTCAGCGTGGGTCCTCTCCCTCCGTGGGTCTCCGCTGCAAATCTCTGCGAGACTCTGCTCCAGCTTGGGGGGTCTCCTTCTCAGCGTGAGTCCTCTCCCTTTGTGGGTCTCGGCTGCAGATCTCTGCAGGGCCTCTGCTCCACCTTGGGGGCTCCTCTTGCTGAGCGTGGGTCCTCTCCCTCTGTGGGTCTCAGCTGCAAATCTCTGCACGACTCTACTCCACCTTGGGGGCCTCCCACGAGGTAACAGCTTCTTTCATGCCTCCCCCTGCTCCGACAGGGGGGTCTTTGCACCCCGATGGATCCCATGGACTTCGAGGGGACAACTCGTAATCACCATGGTCATCACCAACGTATTCAGGGAAAAATAGTTTTAAGTCCACTCCCTGATCCGTGGGGTCCCTCCCCCTCCTTCTCCTCTTCTCCTCCTGCACTGACCTTGATGTCTGCGTTGTGATGTTGTTAACCCATGGCTGCTGAATTCTAACTGCGCCACAACTTCTTAAATATGTTTTCACACAGGGGCGTAACTTAATGGTTCAAAAGCAGGAAGTTTTCCTCGGAGCTGGCCCTCATTGGCCCTGCTCTATAGGATGGAGGGAAACTTCCAGAGGCTTCCAACAGAAGCCAATCTTCCTCTTATATAAAAAAAAACCCTAACCAGATAAACCCACGACACCCTATCATTCTTAAAAGTAACCAGCATGTGATGTCATAATTCTGAATTAATTTCTATATTCTCTGCAATTTAAATAGCTGAACCCCTTTTGGTACACTGGTTAGGCAGAGTCCCTCTTAACTGAATCTGCCAACTCTCAATCTTATGCAATTATCTTTTATGAAGATAGAGGCACCTATAGACATAGATTTTTTTCTTTTCCAATGTATGCACACAGGCATTTTTACTGTAGAGTGACTAATATCTCTGGATCATTGAAATATTTTTCAGTCAGTATATTCATAACTATAACTAAATTTGAGCATTAAATTACATTGGGTTGTTCCAGAAAGCAGCCTAGCAGTTTTCATGACAGACAGAAATAAAAGGCAATGAAATTATGCTGATTTTTAAACATAATTTTCCAGTAGTTTAAGAAGAATAAGTTTTTCATTTAAAAAAGCCAGCAGGATCAGCAGGCAACTAAGTTCTGTTTTAGTTGAAAATCAGTGGGAGGGAATATAAAGCCATATTTTTTTTCCTAAACGGAACTGGAGCAGCAGCAAAGCTAACAAGTTGTAATCAGCCAAGATTTTTTTTTTTAACCTACCACAAAACAGGTACTTTTTAAAAATCCATAGCGCCTCAGTGCAATATTACAAAGCAAATTTTCTTCAAGTAGTTATTCTTGCAGTAGAAAACACAAGAAAGAAACATCTCAGGGAAGGTAGGAGAGGGGATTCTTATAGCCAAGTATAATTGAGGTTATTCATTTATATTTACAAAACCCTCAGCAACCAACTATCTTAAGATGCATTCCTCCCAAAATATAAATTATAAAAATGTGTCCCTCTGATGATAGGTGAATACTCACCAGCCTAAAGTCATGAAAACAAAGAAACCATCCTCCCAGATCTCAGATCAGCTTTTCTCAGTAGAGTGGAAATAGTGAAGTGGGTTTTTCGGCTTGATACAAAGTTTAAAAAATCAGATCAATGGTAAACCAACTGTAAGAGAGAGCTCTGGAGAAATCATTAGTAAAGATTGTCCTGCTGACCTCCCTTCCAAACCTCTTCATTGACTTTACTAGGCTTCGGAACACACCCAGAGTGATTTGTTGCCCACTGCTCTCTCAGCTGAAGAGAGAAATTCTCTCAAATAGGCAAATCCTAGGCCACTGGACAAATGTCTGGGGCTCTGGGGACAAATGCCAATAAAGAGCACTAGCCAGAAATTTGCTGCCTGCCAGGACAGATCCACGGAAAAGACATGTTTAAGCAGATACTACAGTTCTGCACTGAACTTCTGCTTCAGTTTTCAAGTGGTCTCTAAGGCCCATATAACTTTCTCTTTTACAGGAATTAAGAGATCACTAGCTGGTACTAACATCAGAAATTGGGAAATGGTGGTTGGCTTAGAGTAAGGGTTCAGGCATTACTGTTTGCTGTACTGCCTTCCTAATGAGCAGGGTTTGGATATGCTCATGGAAAGGTGAACAACCCTGAAATGACACAAATTAAAGACTTCTCAAAATATTTTTTGCCCCTTCCTATCATAAAGGTTTTTAAAGTAAAAATATCATTTTAAGGGGAGTGCTATATGAGAATTGCATATGATCACAAACCAAATGACCAGACAGATCTCTAAATATACATCATATTGCAAAAAACAGTAGGTTGCAACCATTTCCTATGAGCTCTAGGAAGAGGCAGAGGAAGAAAATTGAGACATTTAATATTTTTGCAGTAAAATTAAAGGGCTACAAATCTCAAGTATTTTGAGGACACTAAGTTATAAGGCAATGAACAGTTGTTTGAGGTTCTTGAAAAAGTCCTTAAAAAACCTATTCACATGGTTTATCTTTGGATTTTACTACCTACTGTTTAGAGCACTCTCCATGATACAAAAGGTGGAGGATTCCTGAAAGGTGCTTAATTTATATACAGTGGTATTTCCTCCATGGTACCAACACATTAAATGGCTGATACATTAACCTTCATTCCACCGTGGACAACACCATCATGCCTTGAGTGTATATGTTTTGACCAAGGCCAATATTTTACTGTGACAACTTTTTCACTGGAAAAACTGTCCCATTTGCTTCTAAAAGCAGCACATGAAAAAACCCAAGAATTCCTTTTACTCAGATTAAATATTTCTTCCCAAGTCTATTTTAAATTTAAATTGATCTTAAACAATGTGGCTATGCATTTTGGGTTTTTTCCTGAATTTGTCTCTAGCAGAAAATTACCTGGCTTTTTGGGACAGCACGGATAAATTTTAGAACACAATTTCTTCCAAAGGAAAGGCATTATCAAAGATTTCCATTGTTATGTTTCAATCACAAAGAGGTCAAGAAAAAGACAGATGACCTCTAGATTTGATATTTAATTGACTTCAGCTTTTCTATAGTCTGGGGAATAATTGGCATGTAAAAGAGCATTAAACTATGGGTACTCTGGTTCCCTCACCCTGACAATAACATTTCACATCATTAAGGTGGAAGAATGACCTGCACGACTGACCAAACCAAACCTCAGGTCAATTCAATAATTAAAAAGATAGGTAAGATCAATAACAGCAAACGGTAGTACTTTACAGCACAATGGCTGGTTACATGTACTATAACTGGCAGTAACAACCTCATATTTATTAAGGCTGAGTGAAACTAGAAAGAGGATGAGAAAAAACAGTCAAGTGCAATTGCACACATCTGTTTTCTGGCCATCAATATTTAGCTTGTTATAAAATTTCAGTGATTCATTGATTGAATGTGGAGATATGTAATCAGCACACAGATTTTACTTAAGCATTGATCTTTTGGTCAAAAGCTCCATAGCAACTCTCCTCAAGAATTTCTGGCTTGTTAAGGCCAGGCAAGAAATGCTACAACAACTGATATAGACTGTGCATTGGTCTACACATATGTACATGATTGTGCAGACATCAAGACACCTCTTCAAGCAAAATGGCGTTCAGCATGCATGCCTCTGATTTTTTTGAGGGGGAAGGGGGGAAATAGAATGTTTAAAACAAAATTTTTCAGACTGTTAAAACCCTGTACCTCTACTTGTTGTGAACAGTATTTTCTCCACCGGAAGTATCATGGAGTAACAGGATCATTGGCTCAGTGCTGTACTGATGCAAAACTTCACAGAAATCAATTGATTCTTCTTGATTATGCAAATATTATCAATCTCTAGTGGCATGTAGGAAATCTCTCATCACATACTTGGGCTTAAAAATAAATCCAAGTATAAAGTCTTTCATTGAATATTCTTTGATCTTAAAACTAGATTTCTTAAAAATAAAAACAAGAAGGACTATTTTGACAATGTTTAGAATGCACATGCATTAAAAAAGCAAACACTAATTTTACATACCCGACAGTCGGCTCTCCTAGGCATGCATCCGCTGGCTATGTGTATCATTTCATCTACATCATTTGGCATAGGTTCCAATACTGTGTCTACTCTGACTTTTACCAGCTGAATCTTTTCTTCCATGTTTGTAGAAGGCTGTTTAGTGGGCAATGACAAGAAAGTAGAGTCAGTGAGAGGCATATCAACCTACTTGTCCTGGGGGAAGTTTTCTGGTTTACCCTGTTTTCAGAGCCTATGCTTAACCTGTTGGAGTTGTCATGACAATAACCTTTTGCCATCAATTTAAACTGGATTTTAAGTTGCTTGTTGTTCAGCAAAAACATCATTGTATATGTGTAAATGATACCCCTCAAACTTTAGCCTTTGTTGGCTGACAGACCTCTTGAAACATAGTGCACAGCAAAACTGTATCAAGATTAGAGACCATAACCGGTGATAACTTTCAGTGTTACTATCTTAATAAACTTTCTGTACTTGATTAGCCTGTATAAAGACGATATAGATCAGTCATGATAGCTGCAAAACTACAGATATGCTGGTCATCCTTTCAAGATAAAAATGCCCATCCATTCTGAGATTGTAATCAAGAACCCTCTGCTGTTATTTAGTCTATTCCTACATGGCCTCTAGCTAATTAAATACTAAGATGAAATCCATTTTTAATGCTTTCTCTTTTATTTAACTCACTTCTTTGTACTCTGTGCTTTTTTAAAGATCACAGCATACTAAAATCCTTGTGGAAGGTTATAAAAGCCACTTATACCTAGTCGTCTCATACAGCTGAAGGATTCAGGAGCAGCAGGATTTATAACTCACTGCTCTTTGGTGAGAGAAAGAAATTTTCTCTATGAGAAATCCACATTCATGTAACTCCATAATTCAGAGGGCTGTAGCTAATGTACAAGTTTCCATCTGCTTTGTTTGGGTTTGTTTGTTGTTTTTTTTCCCCCAATACTGCTTTTAATATTCCCACTGTGGGTTCTTTTCTGTTTTACTTCATGGGGTTTTGTTTTAGAAATTTAGGGGTTGTAGGGTTTGTTTGTTTATTTGTAAAGTTGAAAAAGAGAGATTAGTAACCCATTACTCATCCAGGAGACTGAATGAATAAGATTTAAGACTGTAAAGAATTAAGTGTGGAGACAATTCTCTGCCAACATTCTCTACTTTGCAGAGATATATTTGAATGGATTATGGAAAAGCAGTAACCTTTCCTAATTAAGGTTGCTGGTAGTACTGCTATATTATTGCTACTCAGTTCTTCTGTCATGGAGTTATTTCTGACTATGTCTGGACACACATTTTTTTCCTGTTAATTTTTTAGAATACAATCAGTTTTCTCAGTTATCTGAAGTGACTTCTCAATTTGCAGCACGTAAAACTGCATGTAGCCTATATGTCTGATATCATCAACTCAAATCTGTTGTGCTTTGAACTCAGAAATTTTGTGAGGTATATCTTTATTATATCAACTGTTATGAAAGTATCTTCTCTAGTTTGACCATTTAATCATTCATTAATGACTGCCTCTAGCCTACATTTTTAACCTTAAAACATTTGGTCTACAAGTCTTTTCCATGTTCAAGTAAACAGATTAAACTCTCATTTTTCCTTAGAAGGTAAACACCCTCAAATGTATTCCATTTATTACTTATGCTGTTTGTTTGCATTACCACTACTACCTCTGCTATTACAGCTTTCTTCTACGGGAATTTGACTATTTTGCATGATGTTCTACCTCCATTTTCTGAGATATAAACTGACTTTCCTGTGTGTTGATTTTAACAAATCTGTCCTGAGTGATCAAGGACCCATGGCATTGCAATATCTTGCCAGTTCTCACCATTCTGTATTGAACAAAATTATCCTCCTTTTAAGATCTATTCTATTAATTTATTTCATCAAAATTACACTAGGAACTTCAGTGTTTGCTGCACTAGATTTCTTCCAGCCACTAATGTCATCACAAATAAGTTTCATATGCATTTCCTCATTACAGTTGTTTATCAGGTCACACTTCTAAACAGCTCTATTAAGTTGTATTACAACTTAACTTCTAGCTGTGCTTTACTACACTATTTCTCTCTCTCTCTCTTTCCCAGTTTCTGTGTCCCTTCTTTATCTTAGCCCCTGCTATGCCAGGTGTACTCTTCACATTAATTCCAGACCTTCTAGGCATACATGTTTCTGTGTCCCCATCTTCCTTTGGGGCGGAGTCAAAAAAAAAAAAAAAAAAAAAAAAAGAAGAATAAAAAAAAGCAATTTCCATGCAAGCCTTTGTACCCTATTTTATCTTAGCCCTACAGGCAAGCAGACTTCTAACATAGCTTTAGGAGCTTCTTGTATGCACCTTCTCTCTAGAACTTCTCCCGCTTCCTCAGTGGTGAACCCAAGTCTAAGATAAGCACACTTTTCTTTGTTCCTATTCTGATTTCTCCCACTGTATTTTTTTCTTTCATGCCTCTTTTCTTCCGGTACCAATTTTTCTCGTAATTTTAATCCACCAACAAATTTCACACACTTCAGATTAATTCATTAGCATCTGTGCAATCATACTAACATAAATTCATTTTGAAACATCAGAGCTTTCTATATATTATAGAAATCTTAGCAATGTCTGAGTTTTAATACAACGTTTTTTATCACATTATTAATGAGATTTAACTTGACAGAAAAAAAAATCACAGGAATGAAGTAATGATCATATATCGTTGTAAGGTACTCTGATTTGGTAGTTATGTTTTATAAGTGTCAAGAAATATATAGGAAATCCAGAAAAAATATAGTAGTATTTCAAGTATCTAAAAGTGATGAGCAAATTGTGCTATCAGATGTGTCCATGGAGGAGCTTAGTTTATTTCAAGCACTGGGTCTAAGGTCATATCAGAGAACAGAAAACAAATGGGACTTGCTATTTCTATTCCTTTGTATATTCAGTCACTCCCATTGTTATTTTGGAATCAGAGTAGAAATATCCATTATTAGACTTTTTTTTTTTTCCTGCAAGGATCAAAAGCCATTGCTTCTTTCCTAAACACACTTACATACAGCACTTTTTCTATGCCTGACAAAAGCCATCTCTGGTACCACTGCCAAGCATTTGTGAATAATTCTGCCTGCAGATACCCAATGTACAAATTCATACTTCTGCTTTTTATAAACACTGCTTCAGCTGCACCATCTGAGCCTAAGAAATTAGTTCAATACCACAGTGGGTGCTGTTCAGTTGGGCGTAGATTCATCAAATCTTTTAAAGATTGGATTCAACTTCATCTTTACTTTTCTAATGACTTTTTTGAGGAGGGAGCTGAATGGAGAGAAGGTAGAGTCAGTACAAATTGTTCTCACCCTACAGCTAAGATCCACAGGAAAAATAGGCTGTCCTATGTCACTTACTGTTTTCTTCCCACAAATAAATTAAAATGCACTGAAAAGATGAAGATGACACACCACTTTCATTCATGTCAGGCCAAGCAACTCCATTCCTGCTGCTGAAACTTTTATCACATCAACAACCTTTCTGTCATTCACTGAATGTCTTAGTCTGATTTAGATTTGAATGCAGATTCTTGTTGGGTGTTATTTGCTTGTTTGTGGGCTTTTCTGCAACAACCTATCTTCAGTATGAGGGTAACTTCTAGAGAATACCTTCTTTTTGCAGTCTTCTTAAATACCTTTTACTTGTAATGTCATTCTGAGGGCTTTAAAGCACAGATAACAAGTAGGACTCCAGAAAAGGAGCGTATGTGCTGATTTCTCTCACATAGTTTTAATTCTGCAGTGCTACAATTTAGTATAATTGGGTTGTGCAGGCTTCTCTGAAACTGGTGAGAGAGGAGGAATTCATCCTGTGGTAAGGTGGTATGTGCAGAGATTTCTTAAACAAAGACCAATTTGGATCTTGTGGGAGAGAGTCCAGAAGATACTCCACTTTTCACTGTACTTTATAACTCACCCTATATATGCATATCTCTTCTAGAAATTTGCAGAAAGAACACAGTTGTCCTGAAACCTCATTCTATCTATTCACACACGGTTTCCTAGAAGCTTTTTCTGCAAATATCTTCTAGTTAGAAATAATAGGGAAAAGAACAAACACGCTGGCATCTAGCCACAACATCTCTCTCAAAAGCTATTTGCATATATGAATTACCAGTGCAAATATTTCTTTGAAGACTTGAACACTAACAAAGAGACAGTTATTATTCTTGTTGAAAAGTGCTGCAGGTTAATACTTTCTGTAATATTTCCACACCTGCTAAGTTTTCATTCATATGGTGTTTTTTTTGTTCTGCCCAGTAATGGGCTGAGCAAAGTTCCCTGCAAAACCATGCCGCTCCTTGGAGGCGGTCAGTGAGTTTTCAAGGCAGAAGCAGGACACATCACCTAAATGACCTGATGCTGTGAAGGTCTATCTCCTTTCTGGGTCCTGTGTGCCCTGGTGAACCTCTGACAGCATTCCTGTTCACTGCAAACAGGACAGGATCCTGTGGAGGATATGTAAAGCAAAGGTAACCTAGCACTTGAAAGTCTGCAATGTGGTGGGTTTTCAATTTTAGAAAACAAACAGTAAGAGTACAATCTTGGTTAATGAGAATAAAAAAGCAGTGATGTTATCTGGTTGGGAGTTAGGAGGTGCAGAGACAATTGGAGGGATTACAAGTGAATTAGGTGTCAGGCCTTGTATTACTGGGACAGGGCAGGCAGAGAGATATGACAACTGACAAGTCTAAACCATAAAGGTGTTTTTTGGATACCAGAATGCAGAAGATAATCAAAAGGTTTTTTGACAAGAAAGTAGCCTTCAGCCCTGTCTGGACTTTTGTGCTACAGCTGTCAGTGCCCAACTTTAAAATGATTAAGTTCTTTTAAAATATAATTTTAGTCTCTGACCACTTTTTTTTTTCCTAGTGACAAAAGGTAAAATTCTTTCCTGACCATTACTGGTACTATAATCAGCTTATGTCCTGAAATGTATGATTTGATTATCCTTATTATCTTGGCTTTCATAGCTATAAAAATGTTATTAGCAATCATAAAAGTATGGGCCCCTTTTTACTCAAGTCAAATTATTTTACTTGGTTACCTCCTGTGGCAGTGTACTCAGCAGGTCAAATAGATATTGCATATCTGAGCTTGTACAGAACTTTATGGTCCACAAATGAGGTTTCAAATTTTACAAATCTCATGAGAGCAAGGCTTACCAGTGATTTTGATAAGCAATTCCTGCTAACTTGAGGATAATAAGGGTAGTGCAAGAATGCCTCATGACGCTTCTCTCTGTGCTTGAGGTGAATCCTCTAGATTCTGAGGTCCTATATTTATTTAAACTATTAGAGAGTAAGACCAAAATGTTGAGTTATCCTCAAGGAAGTTTGATATTGCTCTTCAATTTCCAAGACTGTATCTATAAAGGCATGACATACTTGTAGGCAAACATCACTCCTGACACTGTGTGGGGTAAGCTTGTTGCTGATTTTAGGAGCTCTGTAAAGACAGAGTCTAGCTTAGAAAGGAGACACTGTTTATTTTGTGTAGAGTGGAAGATGGGGGTTTCTACAAATCAAGCACATCATGGGGCTTGGAAAAAAAGTTACATCTCTTATACAGTATAATTTACATGAACCCACCTATCTAATACATATTCTCCGCATACCTCATGCGTATTTATTTGTGTGACAGAAGTTCCTTTATTTATTAATTATTTATTTATTCTAGAAAGTATCTAGTGACATCGGATTTACAAAAGGTGAGGAGGTTCAGCCTGGGGACAGCTAATTCAGCTTGAAGGCATCAAGCTCCCTGACTTGAGCCATTTTGGGTGTCAGAATAAACACCTCAAACTTGATTTTCACAGTAACCTCTCCTGATTTCAGAAATTGATGCCACATGACAAGAACTGTATCCCATTTTCTCTTGGCTGTGAAAAAGCTAAAATCTGGTAGAGGAACAGTAATGTCAAAACAGGACTTCTGCTGGGGCTGATTCAGGAGAAGGCATCCTTTCCCAGCATGTTTGGACATGAGCTGAGGCTGTGCAGGAGCTGGCAGGGAAGGGTTAAACGTGGCGACAGAGGAGAATTAATGGTCAGTGTCAGAAACAGCAAACACCATTTGAGAGGCCAATACCCCGCTGGGCATAAACTCGACCTCACGCCGACCCGCGGCCGCCAGGCAGCCCAAAGAGCCATGGTCAGGTCCGAGGCAAAGCTGTGCGACCCGGGGGCGCCGAGCTGCCGTGGCAGTGACCCCCCGGCTATGATTTATTGACTGGTGTCTCTGCATGCTTGACTAGAGCTCTGGTCACCGGTGAAAGATGTATTGATTACACATTAGTCTGCGAGGATGAGCTGGCATCACCGGCTCCAGCGAAATGCGGGCCAACTCTCACATATTATTAGGTTTGGCATAATTCTAAGAGGACACATAGGACGGCTTTATTTTACCTGGCAGCCATAGCAGTCACTGATATAAAGGATATAATCACAGAAACTGAGGAAGAAATTAATGTGGAATTTTGTACAATAATTCTGAAAGGTCTAGGCTTGAAATATATGCATCGCTTTCTAACATACCACCATTTAATTTAGCATCCAAAACACTCTATCTATGCATATTTTCTCAATTTCTGTCAGCTGAAACTCTGTAACAAGAGCTATAAAACATTCTGGATACAGTGACCAGAAATACCAGAAGGAAGTATGATTCCTTAACTGCTTAGTTACTTTGCTTTCTATTTTTAAATTTGAAGAGTTTACCAAAAAAATCACACACGCATAAATATAGCTTAATCATCTTTAATCTGCAATGTTTATTGTGACTCTGTCTTATTTACATATTTCCTTTCAATTGTGAAGTCATTAGTTAAAAAAGACTTGTTAAGCATCTGCAAAATTGAATGTGGGTGAATGTTAACAATTACAATCTTCTTCATACTTGCTGAGTTCCACAAAAATGTGGGTTTAGAAATAAAATATATGATCTCTGTTCCAAATAACAACTACCCCGACATCAATTTAGGTCTTAATATTAGCCTGAACTCCTACATGATTTTAGAGAAACACCATTTAGGTGAAAAATCATTTAAAAAATTGCCATCATTATTTGAGAATAGCTATAAACATCACTCACGCTGTTTACTTTATCACTCACTTCTCAGTGCTGTCTGTCAGTGCTGATGAAGGCAATGAAAACAGTTAGTTAAAAGAAGAAAAAAATCTATTTTCAAAGCTTTCTGAATGGAAGCAAACAGTACAGATGCTTGGTCAACTTCAGATCAGGTCCGGACAAACATGGCTCTTGCTCTGTACCCATTCCTGGGCTGTTGGGGTGCACCATGCTGGGGCAGAGGCACATGCCTTGGTGACACATCACTTGGCAACCCAGTTCTCCTGTAGGGAAAGGTACAGTGCCCACAGGAATCACCAAAGACAAAATGTCTGGAAATCTGCTGTGTGTTCTGCCCTGCCTCACCCTAAAATAGCTCTGCACATTTCAGAGGTAGTCCCTGAGCTTCCTGAGTGAGGAGGCACAGGGATGGCTTCCAGCTATTTCAGGTACATAACCAGTAGGCTCAGATTAGCCCCCTCCTCAATCTCCCAACACCCCCAGTAAAGAACCCCACAGAGCACAGTCTGAGAAGAAGTATCTTTTTTCTCCTATTTTTCAATTTATAAGACAAACAGAAACTGTTTGGCGGAGGGGACAAAGAAATGCCAGTAACATTTAAATGGTATGATCTGATTTTGCCCTGCCATGTAGTCACTTTGTAGTGATTTAGTGAAAACAGCAAATAAAGCACCAGCTTTCCAGAAAGTTTGAATTGTAGCTAATTGTGCTAAGTTAATTTTGGTCTTATTGAGCCCGTAGCACACTTTATTGATTGTAAACAGAGTAAATTTAAAAGCCAAACCATAAAAGCCTCAAGTCTACAGAAAGAAACATGATATGTATGCTTACTAACAGCATATCACTCATTCTAATTAAAACAAAAATACAGTGCTAATGGCATGGGGGCCTGAAAAGGTGTTGTTCAGAGATGGTGACATGTTTGCTTTTGACTACATAAAACATCTGAACCATATCATCAGCAACTGTTAAGAGAAATCTGGATTTGCTGGAAGGAGCATCCAGTTGTGGCTTGTAAGGATCTGAGCTGTGATAACACAAGCATGAAAGACAGACTCCCCACGAAGTATTCCTTTGTGTTTCTTCTCAGAGCAGGAGTTCATACTGCCTGCTTTTCAGTGAGAAATCCTATGATTGACTCAAATTTTCATACACGTTTCAAGGAAACAATTCACTTAAAGGTTAATATCTAGGCAAAAAACATTTTTGGCTCGTGTCAAGTAGAACACTTTAACACAAAAAGGAGAGAACTCTTCTCATCTTCATTATGACAATAGTTATTGCAGAGTCTAATTTTGTAGGAACATGTGTTTTTCCATGTGTAATCCAAGCTGCACGGGATTGGACCATATGGAATACTCAGAGATGACAACCATACCTGAGGATGAGCAAATCAGATTCAGACTGCACCAGATAAACTGGCCTAATGCACAGCAAGACAACTTTCCCCTGTACGCACAAAAAGTTTTATTCTTCTAAAAGAGACATATAAAAATGTTTTCAGCAATTTCACATTAGGGCCTTACATAACATATGGGTTAAATACACATCTAAAGTTCAACAATAACATCAGTATATGGATACACTCTTTTTTAATTAACAGCAAGAGTTATGGCATGCAAGAAAAAGGGCTTATACAAAGATAAAAACTGGCAATGTATTTTGTGTAACATCCAGAATGCACTAAACTTTTAATTCCTGTGTTGCAATTGTTGCCTTTAGGAGTGAAGGAAAAAAAACTCAGGCAACTTCAGTAGGAGATAAGATAAGTGAGCAGGAGCTTTAATGAGCCAACACCGGCTCCAGGAATACATTCACACAGGAATCCCCCCCTCAGAATTAAGTTACAAGATTTTATAATAGTGTCCATCCAATCCCATTCTGTTATTTCCCCCAGTCCTGCCCCGTTCCACCCTCCGCACACCCCATCAGGAATTGGGTCTGGGGTCTCAGGACACTCCCTTCATCTTCGTCATCTTCCTCACAGCACGTCAGGTCCTTGGAGGCCTTCCAAAGCTTCAGATTTGGAGGTCCTTCTGTCCCTGTCTTTATCTTGTGGTACAGGCTTCATGGCGCTTTTCTGCAATTCTACCTTGAAATAGAGACTAAACAGCTAAAGGAATTCTAAGGGGTTGCTATAGGATGGGGTTAGTATGTATAAACATTCAGCTACTAAAGTTATATTACTAGTACATTAGATCTACAATAATTTCTAACATCAATAAAATTGAAAAATCAAAAATCAAAGAAACCCTTAGGCATCACAATACATCACCTTTTTTGACATAAACGGAACAAAAGATTCCAGGAAAAAAAGTTCTGTTTCAAGGCAGGATAAAAGTTCCTTCTCTGCAGTAGAAGGTTGTTGTGCCACACATACAACAATAATTTACTTAAGCTACTTTTCTTGTTGATAGAAGAATGGAACGTATTTATTAAAGTTTGCACTGAAGCAAAATATATTGAAATGGTACTGTAATGATCAAGCTAGCAGCACTGCAGATTTCGATGAAAGTTTGCCTTTGTAAAATTAGGAAACATATGAAATGCATAATATAAATGAGCACCTTCCCCTAGCCTTCAAAAAGTAAAGAGACTGCAACAAGGACTAACAAACCAAGCTGACGTTTGCCCCTCACTTCTACTATAGCTCTAAAATGAGAAAAGCAATTATATCCCAAATTCATCATGAGAATGAAAATCATGCTAAAAGTTACTAATGTACACAAAGTAGCATGGAAGATATGGCTTCAACATTCACACTGCTACGCTGAGACTCACACAGTCTAACCCTGCACTACGGTGCTAAACTGTGGTAGCATTGACTATTCTCCAAGCCACATGTGAGGCACTCACCAGAACATGAAAAAAATACTGCATCCACAACTTGAACAACCCCATCAGGTCTCTCATAGCTCAAGAAAAATGAGGAAAAGACATCTAGGAAGATTTCCTTGTCCAGTAACCGGATCTGAGAATTAAATCCCCAGCAGAACTCGGCAGAGGCAAGCAAAGAGTGACCCAGCTTGACTCAGCTGCCTTCAGTTGGCAAGCACATCTTTAAACTGTATCAGAGCTGGCTTTTGGTCCCTCTGCAGTTCACATTTTATAAGAAAGTAAAGCTTGTCAAGCCCTAGATATCAACAAACCAAAACACATTTCTTCGACAATGTCTCTCACACTACTTTACAACACATGGCATTTAGTTACAAAAGGCTATAATTAAAATACTTATAAGCATGTACTATATAAGCAATCAGATTTAGTGAAAGATGCAGGAGAAGGAAAGGGTGGGGGTGTTGTACTAAATGACCCTTGAAGGTCCCTTCTAACCCAAACCATTCTATTATTCTATGACTTTATAATATACATATATCCCAAATTTGAAATGTCCTATGTTTCCCAATTTGTATTCACATTGTTGCTACCTCATAAAGTGATTTTAGAAATAGGTTAGAAATGTGAATTATTCAGAAAGCTCTTATTATGCTGTATTAAGAAATTTGATCATAATATTGTAGAATTTTTAAACAAGTTTCTAGCCACAGGTGAAACAGAAGTTCTCAGAGACAAACAGGCTTTGGGGATTAAATAAGTGAATTATTTCCATAGATGACAGAGGCATAGAGCCAAGTATACCAGGAATGCTGAGTGAACAACAGTCAGAAATATTTTCAAACAGGGCCATACTTTCCGTGATACCAGGATACTAAAAGGGAAATGAAACCAGGGAAGAAAAGAAAAAGGAAAGCAGAAAAAAAAACCAAAACAAAAACAAACCAAAAACAAAACAGGAAGTAAAATTCCATGTGGCAAATAACGGCAAATACCTGTGATGAAATTGCCATTTGCCTGTTACAAACTTTTTATTAGAATGCATCTGGGGGCTCTGTATTTAACTCTTTCAGATGGTAACTGCTGTTCACTTTGTTTAAAATATAAATGTCACTAGGTAACCTGAAGGCCTGCTGTAAATCAAACCTGCACTATATAAAAACTGTTATTTGTGTCCTAATGGGTCAAACAGAAGAGATGCCCTCTCTAAAAGAGCTGGATACCAGGTTCCCCTTTCATTGATCGAGGTTTCAACTCTGGGTGCTTGAGTTTATGACAAAAGAGTTCACAACACTGCTGGCAGGAAGTCGATAGTTTGATAGATACCCTTTGCAGTTGGTCCTGTCTCTAGCACTTTAACCACGCTTTCACTCTGACAGTTATTACTGCTGCAATAAATTCTTCAGTAAAACAAATAGGCTCTCTGAAAACATATTAGCCCAGGCACACTATTTTACTTAATATAACTGCAAGTCTTAAACAGGTAACTGCCATAGTAAATAGGCCAATATATTTAGTAGGAATCATGTGTGTGTGTCTGTGCATTTACAGTAAGTTACCTAAAGTTCCCTTCAGATCAGGTTGCACAATATTTATTACACCTTCAGGTTACACTTTTAAAATTCACAAAGTAACTGATGGCAGCAAAGGCTTTAAAAATCTATTTTATATAATGCTGTAAGTATTCTTGCACAGTTTTCAAAATTGCCTAGATGAGTTTGCAGCCTAAATCCTTATAGTGACCCCTAGACCCTTTGGTACTCTTAAAAAACTGTACTCATTGTACTCATACTTAATCTTAATTGTTGCTTATTTTCCAGAAATCCCAGTGCTGTTGCCATTTTCTTACAGGGTGCTTAATAACTGTTAGCAATAGGTTCTGACTAAATCAGGCAAGGGGGGTGATGGTGTTCAGAATTCTTCACTGGGGTCCATAGGCAGCAGCAATTCACTCACTTTCCCTTTCCTCTAGGCTATCTGTTTTAGGAGTGTTAGTCCCAAAGGAAGTTTCCAGATTTTTAATTCTCATTGGTAGTATTTCATGGCTTAATCATAATAGTTTCTAATGAAACCTGCAAACATTTGTCCATTGTCATCAATAATAATAGGCAATATGAAAAAAATGTTATCATGATATTGATATTCTTTTATGTTGTTTGGTTTCACTTTTTTCTCCATGTGCATTCATTAGCAATTTTCATTAGACATGGGAACTGGATTAATATTGAAGCTAATTTATTAGCAGCTCTCCCAATTTTTCTGCACTTGCCCTGAAGTCAGAGAGAAACTGTCTACACAGAGAACCCTTCAGCACTCTTCTCTACATCCAGAGACTTTGTGTCACTTAGGGGAGATGTCTTGAGACATCTATCCTTTAAGATTAAATGCATCCCTTCTGAGTGGCAGTTGCCACAATTGAAGTAAGCATTTACTGCTAGTGCTCAGCCATGCAGCTAACTGCTCTGTAGCTCGCTGTGGCCTCTCAAGGTGTAGGACATTCATGGGGGAACACTGGTAATTTTGTTTTACCCTGCAGGCATGCAGTTTCTGGCTACATTGTGAGGAAATATCGTTGAGTCCATGCTGAGACTGCTGTGCCTGCTGCTCAGAGCTCTCATGAAATGAACTAAAAGGATAAGAGCTCTCTTGACCTTTAAAGTCCACTTATTTGGGGTGATGGATCTCTCAGACATTTAAAAAAAATAAATAAATCCCAAGCCTATTAGAAAACAAGTGAGGATTGGCTGAATAGAGTGATCAAAATTTCACCTCCTAGAACAAAGAGAAAATCTGTGTTTTAGCAAAAGTAGAAGTGGGTGGACAATTAAAGTTCACTGCCACAACTTTATCAATAAAAACACCCGAGAGTCTCCTGTCTCTTCTCATTCTATTTCTGCCACAACATGAAGTTGTATTATTTTCATTTCTTCAATCTCCTTTCTGGTTTTTTCAAAACCAAACTGTTTTCCTTCTTACAAATGATTAAATCAGCCAAAACTTGGTTTGTGTTGTGTAACCAAATGAAATGGTGCAGAAAAAAACAGAATCAGCCAAGCTCAGATATAATTCCTGTGACAATCTTTATGACCAGAAATCAAAGCCAGATATCATTAGGGGAAAAAAAAAGAAAAAGTTAACAAAACTATCAATGACCAGGGCTCAATATAGGTTGGCTAGATAGTTTTCTAAAACCTAGATTAATTTCCCAAGTGTTGTGTTCCTCTGTCTTCGAGAGAAATTCTTCTGTTCTCCACACCCCACATCTGCTCCATGAGAAGCAAGATCCACCTTCCATGAAGGTAATTCCTTATTCACCAAAGTAGAATGTTTTCACCAAGTATACCATATGGCTACGCACAAACAATCATGTGAATATGCTGTCTGAGTTACTGAAGTATTTGACAGTTTATCCACTTCTGTATCTGTGCCCTGACTGAAACCATGAACTGGTTTGTGGAAGGCTTTGAAGGAGCTGTGACTGTTAGATGTTCTGCAAGAATACAACTCCATGCTAGTCAAACATCTTTTTGCTCTTGGAGATTCACAACTAGGAACAAAAGTGATACCGCCCTAAAGGACAAATAAACAGCAGACTCTTCTTTTAATATATTTATCAAACAGAAGAAAATAACATCTGGCACAGTAGTATGGAAAGGTTTGCAACACTAATCTATTTATCTTTTCTAACAGCAGCATTTTCAGTCACTGTTTTTCACAGCTGGAAGTTCACTTGGATTTAACAAGGTAGAATTCAGGCCTTTCAGTCTTGGCATAGAATAACACAGGCCTGAGCAGAAGCACAAAATACTTTGCTCCCTTTTACGATCATGTAAATAACACTATTCTGATAGTCTGTGACACTTACACTTACACGGCCATGTATGCCCCAGACAGAAAAGATGGAAGGTACAATAGAAACTGATAAAACTGTAAACAGATTGAGGCAGTGATAACAAAGCATGAATGAAATAACCATGCTGGATAGGCACAAAGTCCTATTAGGCAGTTCATTCCACAGAGGAGTTGAACATTACAGTGGGCACAAGGAGTCTTCATCAGGGGCCTTCTCCCTGAAGCCCAGCTCTGAATTAGCCCAAGGGATAACAGAATGGCATAGAATAGAACCTGGCCAAAAAGCTGCATCTGAGACTTAGAACTTAGAGATCCTACCAGAGAAGGAAGGAAGGAAGGGAGCGAGGGAGGGAGGAAGGGAGGAAGAGAGGAAGG